>JAPWDM010000006.1:5951313-6551313 GCA_035578155.1 Brachynemurus nebulosus | reverse complement strand
TTTTGAAAATATTGGAAACTATTAGGTTAGAAAAAGAGTAGTTAACCACATCATTCAATTTATAAAGATAAATGATAATAATCAGACTTTTATAATTGTGCATGTATTTACAGTTTTAATAATTCTGATATATATATATATATATATATATATATATATATATATATATATATATATATATATATATATATATATATATATCACTACGAGGTGTGTTCAAAAAGTAAGGTGACTTTTCAAATTTCGCGGGCTACGTACATTCGCTTTTCGATTTTAGCGAATTTCCAGAATGGAATTCAGCTATTTTTATTTTGTTGCGTTAGTACACTCGTCCCGAACATATTTTCAAAGTTTCAGCTATATAGCATTCTATGTTTGTTTGTGAGAGGCATAAAGGTTAGACGTGTTTGGTGTGCTCGGCGATTTTCTGCTGTCGAAAAAAATGGATCAAAGAATTTACATCAAATTTTGTGTGAAAAATGGAATTAAGTGCTCCAAAATACTCGAAATGTTAACAGTGACATACGGTGAGTCTACTCTGTTAAAAAAAATGTTTATAAGTATTACAAGCTCTTCCAAGAAGGCTGAGAAGATGTCAATGACGAACCTCGCTCTGGACGCCCCAGCACGTCAAGAACTGATGAAAAAGTTGATAAAGTGAGGAAAATGGTATTGGAAAATCGTCGAATCACCATTAGAGAAGCTGCTGAGTATTAACTTGAAGTCGCGCACCGTTTGCGAGAAGCGATACGAAAAATAATTATTTAAAAATTCGTCAAATGCGTGTTTTTGACACGCACTAAGTAATGTCATCTCAGTGAAAGTGTTAATTTATGATTTTTTGTTAACTCTATAGTTGTTAACTCTACAACCCTCTTGCGTTTATTCAATATGGATGTACAACTCAATAATTATTCAGTCACACAACCATATTAATATGTCATCTTCGATGACATAAAAATGTCGGGAATTGTGAGAAAACAATTCATGGCTTTTTCATCACGATAATGCACTTGCTCGCTTATCGTTGCTTGTGCGTGATTTTTTGTCCAAAAACAACACCACAATCATGCCTCAGCTACCATATTCACCGAATTTAGCCCCATACGACTTTTTTCTGTTCCCAAAACTGAAAAAACCCATGAAAGGACGGAGATTTGCAACGATTATGGAGATGCATCGCCGGAAGAGCTCAAGGCTATACCAAAAAGTGCATATCAGAAGTGCTTCGAGAATTATAAAATACGTTGGCACAAATATATTGTATCTGAGGGGTATTACTTTAAAGGGAACAACGTGAACATTCATGAATAAATAAAAGGTCTTTGATAAAAATATAAAGTCACCTTACTTTTTGAACACACCTCGTATCAATAAAATCAAATATTTTATTTGAAAAGTTTAGATACTGCTGGTGTGAAACATTTTAATATTTGATTTTTGCGTGCGTGTGAACGTGACTATTTCCGGAGGTGTACACACAAATTAATTATTGTTATTTCCATGTACAGCTAACTAAGTGTATAGATATTTATTTTCAATTATTTTATTTGTTTAAAATATTATTTGAAATTTTATTTATATTAGGGCATCTAGGGGGAGTAAGGATAATCATTATAAAAAAAATTTAATTATAAACGCATTTAATACTTGATACATAAAATGTTGGTTAATGAATTTTTGATGAAAGCTAACAGAGCTAACAATTTTAAAAATTCTTTTTATTCTAGTCATTGGTAAAATCTGAAAAGAGGGTGTGCTGAAACTGGAAAGGAAGTGATAGAATCGATTATAAAGTGTGAGTGGTATGCTTTTTTTGTGAATTAAATGACGGTATACGGTCTGTTTCAGTAGTTATCCATTTCACCCAAACTGTTAAAGTAGAAAAGGTAATAATAATTATTAGTATAGTTCGCGATAAGTAAATAAAGTTCAAACAATACCAGCACCATCTATCGTACATAAAAGTTTAAAGGAATTGTTACTCCTAAGCAATAAAAATGGTTTTTAAATTTAATAACGTTGTTTTTCATCAAATCTTATAAAATGTCCATTTATAAATAGATTCTCGACACAGTATATCGTGCTAAAACAAATTTAACGCTAACGTTTATCTCTTGCGACGATATTTGAATTGTGTCACAATAGCTTACGCCAGACATAGGGGAAGAGATTTGTTTAAGAACTGCTGATATTGATTTGGTATCTGGTACAATCGTTTAAATAAACAACGTGTGACGTTTATCTCTGTGTGGTGTGTGGCTTATCTACCACGTATATATTTTTTGCTATGAACTTGTCATCTTTCTCCATATACTCCAGATTTTTCCACTGTCCTTTCATCCCGTCAGTTTTGTGTTTATTTTATTTGTTTTGTCATTTCTTCTAAAATGTTACGGCAAGTGTGTAAGGGTCCTGTATACCTGATTCAATAGATACGAAAAATGAAACCGTTCTGTTTATTTGTATTTGAATCGGGCGATACATACTTCCTATAATAGACGTAAACCCTGAGATGGCGCCCTTCCTTGGTCCTTGTACGTTGTCGCAAGAATCGGTTCTCTTTTCCCTAAAATCAGAAAAAATAAATAATTTTTTGTTGATATTTGAAGTTATTACATAATTATACTTTCATAGTTCGTAGGGTAAGGTGGAGTAGAAGTACGCTTTAATGGTTTGACACGCTGTAAATTTCAAGTAATCATAGCAAACATTTTTATTAATTAAATTTTAAGTATCAAGTAATAATAATAATAATACGTTTTTACAATATCGACAAAAAAATTAAGAGATGGTGTTTGCGTACATTTGTACACCGTCGGGTAAGTTAATGCATTGTGGTTGATAAGAGTACTCAAATAATTAAAGAAAATTAGTCAGTCGAATTATTTCATATTTGATCATTACTGGCATTCAGAACACTCGATTCACTGTAATCTAATGAGCTTCACAATTCAATTAGCTTCTTATAGATTTATTTGAAAACGCAGTGTAAGTCTATGTATATATATGCAATACATATACCTTCCTTTTCTAACTGATAAAACAGAAAAAGAAGAAATAATAGTTCTACTTTCGAAATTCGATTAAGTATGAAACATCAACTAGAAAACTACTAAGATTACCCAAATCCTTTTTAAGAATATAATTTGAGTTATTTTAACAATTTTTTAGTCGATGATTCTTACTTAATCGAATTTTAAAAAACGAAATATTAATAACACCAAGCTTTTTTTATTCTCGTAAATTGCCAGATTGTCATTCCTTAACTGCTTAGCCTCTCTGACTGGTTACGGTGCTTGGCAATCTGTAAGGATAAAAAAAAAAGAAGTCTGGTAGAGGTATTTAAGAAATAAAAGTTTGTAAATTTGGTGGCTTCTCCATGCGAACTTATAGTGCCTTCCACATATTGCCAGTGATTGAACTATTATTCTAATGGTGTCGTTATCACGATTTGTCTTTTTGACGTTTTCAATTTGAGAAATTTAACACAGGGATTGCTTACTGTTGAATAATTAAATTAACATAAGTGTATACCGTTACTCTTAAACATTAGGATACACGGAGAGAAAAATCCTATAATTTTTGTAGAGAAAATTTCAGAAAAATTACTATGCTCCCCTATAATCCGTGCGCGATCGACGACCAAAATAAAAAATATGTGCTAGCATGGTAAAATTTAATGTGGTGCTAACACAACTTTTATCACACTCTTATGCATGTATATTATAGTTTAACCCTAGAATCATACGTACTCGTCAAAACGACGAACGAACTTCTCTTCCTGCTCCAATACTACAACTTGTCGGTACCTGCTTGCTGTGAAACTTCTGTTATCTAATTTATTTGTTATTATAACACATAAGACGTATAAATTTTGTTTATAGCTATTGTCGTTTTTTTTATACTGAAATAGTGTGCGTCAAAAGGACGACGATGTATGATTAACCTATATTTTTTTTAAAGATTTTGTACTCCACATATAAAAGTTTTCCTAATTTTTCTAAAATTTATTAAAGATATGGATGTTATAATTAATTTATTCAATGATTATGATAATGTGAAAGATGATTACAGCTGTTTGACTTATAGAGACGACATAATACTGAAGTTTTAATATATTGAATCGCAAACCAAAGAATGCGTTTCAAGTGAGTTAATAAAAGATAAATAATTTATTTAGTGGAAAATATTTTAATTTTTATTATTTTTTGAGATCTTATTCGAAAAATTACTAACAAATTTTAGAAAATTTACAAATGTGCCTAATGGGGAAATAACTACATATCTATAGGAATATTTATGACTGAGAAATTTCAGATTCTGTAAAGCCACACATGTCCACTGACTCATAATAGTTCATAAATTAATTATTTGAAAGACATGTTTTATGATACAACTGATGTATTTATCTATTTTTTAATTTTTATAGTGAAAATATGCTTTGATAAAAAGATTAAAAAAATTAATAAATATTTATATTAAGAAATTTTTCCAAATCCAATTTTTTTAAATATTTTGTTTGCTTTTGTAGTATTGTCATGTAAAAGAAATGTTTTTTGCAAATAAACTCTAAAACTCCCCGTAAAAAGTCCATTCGTCGAAACGACGCCGATGTATGATTAACTTGACTCGTAGACCAACGTATGATTCTAGGGTTAATTCTTGTTGTCGTACTCTTTCATTTGCGCATCTGACTCGCGACCTTCAATTGGTTGCACTGTCCCTGTAAAAACATGTATAGAAAAATGATTGCCAACAATATATTGTACTAATACATATACTAAAGATAGGTAAATAACAAAATGATGAATTAAACGATGACATCATCCTAAGAGAGTGTAAAAGCAACTGACTACTAGCTGCTTCAAGGTGCTTGGTGGGAGCTGTCTGACAAAGTTTCTTCCACAGTCCACACCTATATGGTTCGCATGTAACCCATGTAACTCGCTGATTGAGGTACATTTCATTACAGCGATCCCAACAAAATCAACCTTCTTTCTGTTTTTTTTTTTTCTTTCTATTATTAGCATGTTAGCATGGAAATTTTTTTAATAAACACAAAAATTATTTTTTTGTCGGTAATGGAACTTTTTACTGTGCTATTTTACAAATTTTACGGAGATAATATTACGAAAAGAACATTCCATCCTTTAAATTTTTTATGATTAATTATAATCTTTATATTTTTACCTTACAGAATTTCATATGTTCGTCTTTTACACGTCGATTGTAGTGCTGAGCACAGTAATTTTTATAGGAATTTTCTCTCCGTGTAGGTAGTCCTTTTTCTAGTAGGATAGGCCATTTAAAAAAAAAATTAAAACTATTTCCATACTATACCAAATATCGAAATTAGCAATATCACTCTCAGAAGCTTAATTTCCAACATACAAAATTATATAATTAATTTTAGCGAATTTCCAAAAGTGAAACTGGAAATACGCTATTACAGTAGGTGTCATGACGGGACCTAAGCCCGGGATCATAACAGAAATGTGTTTTGAGGTCCCTAGAATACGAAAATGATATTCACTAAAATTTATATATATATATATATATATATATATATATATATATATATATATATATATATATATAATATATATATATATATATATATATATATATATATATATATATATATATATATATATATATATCTCGAATATATAATATAATAATCTCGAACGAAACGTCTAATGCTTATGAAATTTTGTGTGCGGACTGGATTCTGAATTCGCTCGGCTAAGTTCGTTAGCCAGACACGTCGGATGCCCAGAAGTAGGTTTTCTGGCCATTTTTTATCATTCGATCCTATCATAAGACAGTTCGATTTTTACATCGTTGAAAAGGAAAAAAAAAGTTATGAAGAAAATGTTCTTATAATTTTCTTTCTATGTTAAGTAGTTTTCGAAAAAATCGTAATTTTCACTATTGCCTTATTTTGCTCCCTTTGTCATTGTAATAAGTAATTTATATTTCTATCTCAGTTCTTTATGAAGTATAAAAATATTTCACTTTTTTATTAAAGAATTTTGTGAGAACAAGTGAAGTGTATTCACATACATGTGTTATAACACACATACATGTATAGAGTTTTGTTTCTCATTTATTGCATTATAATTAGCATGGTTCTATCTCATGTTGAAAAATGTAAATTAAACAGATTTTCTAAGCTAATGTAATGAAGAATTTTTTTTTTTTTATTGAATTTTTAAGTAAACAAGAAATTGAAGATTATGTTATGATATAATATTACTAAATATGAAACAAGACAAAATATGTACAATGTACATATGTATGCACGGAAAAATATTTTGAATCGATTTTGAAAATTTTTTCACTAATAATTAATAATGTTAAAAAATTAAACCATTTCAAATGGATTTAAGGTATTTTATGTGAGGTCAAGGTTTTCGGGACCTAAAAAGGCCAGAAATTAATTAACCAATCGATTTTAAAAAATTTTTCAGTTAGTAAGTTAAAGTATTTGAATTAATTAATTAAATGATGTTCGCAAGAAGCTTACGGACTGCCATAAGTTATATGAGATCCTTAGAACCCTTTTCTTACTGTTAGAGTACTAGACTTGCATGAGTTTCGCCAGGATTTACTGATCCCATAATTGTAAAAAATAAACTAAACGACCAATTTTAAAAATTTCTTCACTGTTACAGAGCTAAACTATTTTAGGTAGATTTAGAATACATTATGTAAGGTCCGCCAGGGTCCACAGGACCCAAAAGTGTCAAAAATAAACTAACTGACCGATTTTGAAAATTTTTTCACTGTTACAGAGCTCGAAGAATTGTCAACCCAAAAACGCTTCAGCTCCGCTGTCGCGTTTTTGTTAATTGACAATTCTTCTCGTTAAATTGCTAGGCAACAAATTTTCGTTAGACAAACTCAAATTTATTCGAACAAATACAAACCTCTCGTGTAATAATAAGTGAAAAAATTTTCATAATGAATTGGAACCAACGGACCCTGGCGGACCTCATAGAACATAATTTATATCCATCTAAAATAGTTTAGTTTTCTGGCAGTGAACAAATTTTCAAAATCGGTGATGACGTGTTCTTGAAAAATTAGTTAAGTTTTATTCTGAAAAATGAAACAAATATAAATATTGTTACTTTAATGACAAAAACGATGAAGCAGATATTGTAAAGGAATTCAGCAAATTTCTTAATTTTTCTCAAAAATCAGTTCACTTATAACAATGTTTTAAAAGCTTGCCTTATGTAATTTTTACGCTCTTTCTAATGGTGTAAAAAAAATTTAAAAATTTTTGAAATCGGGCCAAATTTTGCAAAAAACCACTAAAAATGGCGAAAAGTGGCCAAAATTTTCGCTTCTAAAAATCGGATGTAATCGGAGGAACTCGTCGAAGCTTTTGAGACTTTTAAACTTCTGACCAAATTTCGTAAAGATTGGATGCTTCGTTCGAGAGTTGTCGCACAGACACACACGCACACACATATATATATATATATATATATATATATATATATATATATATATATATATATATATATATATATATATATATATATATGTATATTCGAACCTGGATAAGCGAGAGTTCAAGGGACCGCGATCTATTTTTCTGTTATGGAGGTTTCTCACTAACCCGAGTTTCTAGCTTATAGAGATACGGGAGAGGTCTATCTTACTTACCGAGGTCTAGAAAAAATTCAACCAATATGTATTGAGAAAAATGCATGTACAGGTAACCCCCGATGAACTCGGGTACCCTTCCCCCGAATTACACGGTTTCAAACAACACGATTTTTAAGTAATTCTTCTAAAAAAGAATAAATAAATAACATATTTATTATATAGTTGGATCGGTCCTCAATGTACGCGAATATATCGGTTCCATGTGGATTTGATTTACATCGTGTAAATTGAATCTGTTTTAAAAGAATACTGGAAAAAACTACTAAAAATTTTTACAAACGAATAGGTTTTGACAGTCCCAATATGTTTGGAATACCCACAATTTGCTTCGCTTAAGCAAGTTAGTGTCCTGGAAGTCCCAAAAAGAGTTTCGAAAGTCCCAAAACAAAGAAAATCCACTTTTAATATTGTATGCTTGGTATTAGGAGAACATAATTATATTCTTAAAATTTTAATACAGTAATTTGCTTGATCTCTTTCTTTACCATTCAAAAATAAATTCATGTTCTTCTGATACCGAATTGGGATTTTACTATTACTGTGTTGTGAACCGTATTTTGCGGACCTTTAAAACCTATTTTTTTGTCGTCATCGAACGAAAATTATCGACAACGCATTTTACCACAAATTGGGAAAATAAACTCTTATTGATTAATTTGAGGCTCCATTACCTAGTTCCATTTATTGGGTCAACAATACAGACTATTTTAAAAAATGAACGATATTTTCAAAATAGAAAATATAGAACGATATTTTCAAAATACTTTCAAGGAAAGAAAATAAATATTCTTGGAAATATAACACCTGCTAAATTATACTTTTCATTATCAAATACTTCCTGACTTTTTGTCTCCTACGATTTCAGTAAACTTTATACTAACGCTCCAATAAAATTAGTTATTAGTTATAACTAATATCTACAACTCAAAACTAAATTAGTTATTCGTTATAGCTAATAACTGAATTTTTTAGTTATTAGTTATTAGTTACCAAAGAATAATTTAGTTATTAGTTATTAATTTATTAATTATAACTAACATCTAGCCAACACTGCCGATTTATGATAGTTCGTTATCGATAATGTTCGATAACGAAAAGTAGATTTTAACAGTCGAAATATGTTTGGAATGCCCGCAAGTTGCAAATTAAACGGAACGTTTTTTTATATTTTTTTATTTTCCCACTTGTAATAGAAAATGCCTATCTTTTGTGGTCTCGCATACAACACGGTTTCAAAGAACACGAAACCAATTAATCGTGGTCTTCGGGGGATTGCTGTATTGTATGGATACTACTTACTAGAATAATAATATGTATTTGGATATACCTAAATAAGCTTACAAAAAAAAAAAGTTAAAAAAGAAACTAAACACTAAAACATCAAAATTTACTTGAAAATATAAGTTCTTTGAAATTTAAGAATGAGTCATAAATACAGTTTTCTCGCTTATCCAGTTGTTTTACTCAGGTTTGACTATATATATATATATATATATATATATATATATATATATATATATATATATATATATATATATATATATATATATATATATATATAGTCAAACCTGAGTAAAACAACTGGATAAGCGAGAAAACTGCAAGTGAGTGTAATTGTCAGGTCCCGCATTTTACCATTCTAAAACCTCTATGGGTGAGAAACAAAAACCTTATATATATATATATATATATATATATATATATATATATATATATATATATATATATATATATATTAGTCAAACCTGTATATATGACCTTTTAATAAAGGTCATTTCAACAAATTTCTGCCATATAGTCCCGGATTCAGGTCTTTTCATGACATTTGTCGTCATAAATGAAATTCCAAAATGGAAAGTCGCTTGAAATAATAATTTAATAAATAAATTTTTGTTTAAGTAAAAAAAAATTATTATTTTTTGTACTAGCTTTCCGTACTGCGGCTTCGCTGTGCCTGTTTTATTTTAATTTTTGTTTTAATTTTGCCTTATATAATTTCATGCAATGAATACATTTTTGTATTTTGTAGCTTTAGTTTGAGACCTTTGTGCAGATACCCGTAATAATACTTTCAGCTATTCTTCAGTTTTAGACCCTTCTTGGGGAATAACAATTTTAATGCCACTTTCATCTTTTTCCGGAATTCCAATAGTATCTGAGGGAAACTTGTTAGGAACCATTCAGTTATTTAATGTGATCCCTATTTGAAGGTTCTGGAGAATAATTTCAACCTTACTCCACTTTTTAATTCGATATTCTGACATCCTGTACAAAATCAGTTATTTAAATAATAATTAACACTAAAAGCAAGTAATTAATACTGATATTTCAGTAGCATATCTAATTTTCACAACATTTTGTCGAGACCCGCCCACCTGTTTAGTATGAAGTTTTTTTGGGGTCCCAAGGTCCTGGGTGATAATTTTGCCCTCACATTATACTAACAAAATCATTTTAATTTAAATAATAATAGTACAGTTATATGATATCCGTTTATCCGTTTCTATAAGAGAAATGAATAAACAATTTTATTTTACATATAATTGCTATGAAAAAAAATTTTTCAATTTGTGGCCCAGTAACTCAATAAAATTTGAAAATTCAGGCTCTGTTGTGCCACCCCTGGGATGATTCTCTATTGATAGATACTTCACTAGTCGAAATCCGTAATAAGTAACCTTGGCTGTGTGCTTTTCACAAAATTTCCCCTAATTCTATTATATATCGATTATATTGATTATTTAATAATAAATCAATGTTAAAAAGATTAAAATTTTAGTAATAAAAATTATTACTTCAATAAATTATAAATTAACATTTATTTAACTCACTAATTCTTTTCTTAAATAGAATAAACAAAATATAATTATTTATTTATTATTTAAGTTTGCCGCTTTGAGAAAATCGCCATCTAGACATCATCACTTGATTACGTGTCCCTTGTTCGATTCTGTGCTTGTTCGTACTTTGTTGCCCTCTACTGTGTTATTTACACAATTAAAATTTGAACTTCTTTAAATCGAATGCCTATATCTTTGTTAAGAAAACTTCTGTTTTTTAATATTCTGTGGCTATTATTTTTTCAGTTAGTGTGTGGAAATTATTTTTATTTGTAAACATTTTATGGAGTCGATATTGAATTACAAATTTAAAATTTGAAATAGGATTATTGTTCTAAATTTTGAAAGGTTGTAACTAGGGATTGTAATACCGGTAAACCGGTTTACCGGTAAATCACAAAAAATGGCTTAAAATTTTTACCGGTAATTCGCTGATTTTTTACCGGTTAATCCGATAAATTAAATAAAAACAGTGTATTTTGAAATTTTTGTAAATTAATTTTATTTCATAGAAGTGATTCAGATACATCGAATTGAACCTAAATGTACACAATCAGATTACCCCTTATTGTGTAACTATAATAAAAATTCTATGACACAATAAAATCGCACAATGCAATAATTAGTTTCAAAATGCTTTCAAATATAATAAAACGTCCTTTTCATATTTATTTCCTTTATAATTTTACAAAACAGTTAGACATTATGTTGAATAATTCAATTTTAAAAATATAGGTACATTTTCCTTAAAAATATAATATCCATATTATAATAATAACTCCTTAACGAAATTTCAAATTATTTTTTTTATAAGCAAAAATAATGGGTGGTATATTTTCATGACGGAAGGTGTGGATATTGATATAGTCTTTAGAAATCAAATAAAATTACCGAAAACAAATTGTTGGATTTTCCAAAATATTTTATAGCCATAGGAGCACATATTCAAAAATGCAACAAAGGAATTGTAACCATCAGAAAGGTATAAATGCTGTTTCAGTGACTTAAAACTACTAATTAAAGCGCGAGTATAGAAGCTGAGAGAGCTTTTTCCGCTACCGGGTTATTTTGTACCAAAATAAGATTACAACTATAGGTGACGAAAATATAAAGTTATGTTTTTTGTGATGTACCCGTTTATTAAAGAAATTGATAAATGAAAAATATTAAATAAGTTGTCTATGTACGTATGTAAATTGAAAACTATTATTATTGATACTATACATATCCACTGTACTTTTTTAAAAATATTTTTGAGAATATATTCTTTCTTTGTATTACTGTATGTAATACAAAAAATTACGTTTTGTTTAATTTAGTCTTATATTTTCGTACTTAAAAAAATACCGGTAAATTACCGGTCAACCGGTTTGTTAAAAAGATTTACCGAATTACCGGTAAATGAAAAAAACGGTAAATTTACAATCCCTGGTTGTAACATGTTTGAAACTTATAACCTACATTTAGGCCAAATGTTAAATATTTAAAAAAATGTAATAATTAATTAATGTATTTTTTTATTTTTTAGATTTTTTAAGGGTATTTCAATTAAATTGTAGACAATCTGCTTGACAATGAAGAAATTTCGAATCTTTTGTGATGAATGTTTTCAACAACGAATTAACACAATCGCAAATGTAAAAATGTTTGAACAGCTAAGTGTCGCGTGTAAAGAGTTAAAATACTCATTAATAATTATTAATAGAAATTAAATATTATATGTGTAACAATGTAAAATAGTTTAAGAAAGATTAAATTTTATTTTTATTAAATGATACATAATTTTAGTGTTGTTATATAGTGTTGTTCCACAAGTTTTTTTTGTGTGATTTTTACACCAAACAATCCGTTTACATTCATACTTTCATATTTTAGCAAAAATTCAATTCTGTCAAAAATGTCACTTATGTAGATTTTATGATTTTTCATTCAAATGTAAGTTAAGCCAAAACTCGTCTTTTTTTTTATATATACCGCCAAACGGGACTATTTGGTAAAAATATTATCTACTTTTGCTTCTATCTTAATATATTTTAAAAAATTGGGTCAATCTATAGGAGCAATTTACATAATACATAATAATTATTAATTTAATCCTTATTTTGGATAATTTAATAAGTACTAAATGATATTTTTTTCTTATTTTGTGGCCTTTCCAACTAGCCCTCGGGGTGGGGCTATTTGATATCGGATAAAAAAAGTTACCAAAAACAGGCTAAAGAAAGTTTTTTTTTTAAAACAATTTTAAGGAACGTTTATGGTTAAGAAAGGGCTATTTCCTAGTAAAACAACGATTTCCTAGTAAAACAGCATGTAACTATTCAATGTAAAACTTATCATTTTAGGAAAATAAAACAAAGTAGTAGCATATAAAAATTATTACATTTATTATTTTTCAAACAATTCAAATGGCTTTAATTTAAGAATCTCACTTAAACGATAATAAAATATAATAATAAATTAAGCTTTAAAATTAGCAAAATTTTTAATTAATAGTGTATAATAATTAATTTTGAATTAATTCCAAATAGCCCCTTTTTGTATTCCAAAAAGCCCCACTTTCGAAAAAGGGCTTTAAAAAATTAAGGCGTCAATATAAACAAATTTTAATGACTTCTAAGTAAAAAAGGAAAAACTAATAATTAGTGAACAACTTACCATTCAAATAAATACCTTAACTTAAATTTTCCAGTCGAAAGTTTGCACTGCAATAATATTCTGTAATTTTTATGTTGTTAGCAACTGACACTTCACAAATGAAATCGAACAACTGAACAAGTTTGTACTGGTCAAAATACTGCTACATTAACATCCCCTATTAAAGACGCATTAACGATATGAATACGTTCAGAAATCAAACAAATATAAGGGTTTAAATCTTTTTTTTTCAAATAGCTCCGTTTGACGGTATAAATAACTCATGTTGTATGCATTTGTATTGTTTTTTTTTTGGACACAAGCGCGAGGCCCGTAACTGCTGCCTCCTGCTACATGGCTAATCCGGCACTGTTTAGTTTTTCCAAAAACTTTATTTTCTGTTAAAAACACAATATTGTACTCATTCACTTTGTTTTTAATTCCAAAGTAGGTATACCAATTATATCAATCATCAAAATCTTGTCAAATAATATATTTTTTTTTTATAAAATTTCCTTACATCAATCAGTTTTTTCTAATTTACTTCATCTTATTTAAAATTAAATAAGAAATTTTTCAAAATAATAATTAAAGTGTTTTAAAATAAAAATATTTATAATTAGGTTATACACATGCATGCATATATTTAAAATTATGCATGCATAATTCCATTTGACCGATTGTTATATATATATATATATATATATATATATATATATATATATATATATATATATATATATATATATATATATATATATATAAAACATTATTAAAATTTATACTTTGTTTGCAGATGGCTAAGGGCCATTCAACACCACAAAAAATATATGTCAAAAGTTTATTTAATCAAGTAAATAGTACAGTTTCATTGATTAACATTTATAATATAAGATTTATATAAATTTATTAAGACATTATTCATAACATTTAATCAAAAAAATCTGACATATATTTAGGTGATAGAAATTAATAGTGACGAAACACCCTTAGACACATCTATAAACATAATATATATTAAGTCGGAAAAGCAAACGAGGTAGAATGAAATGAAAAATAAAGAGACTCTTTTTAAAGATTATTTTTGTCTGATTATTTAGGTCTCTGGCATCGAACGTGTCTGGCTAACGAACTCATTCAAGCGCTTTGGATATTCAACGTTTTTACCAAATTTCGTAACAATTAGATGCTTTTTACGACAGCTATCGCGTACACACGCACACACACATTTATATATATATATATATATATATATATATATATATATATATATATATATATATATATATATATATATATATATATATATAAATTTTGGGAAGGTCATTTTCGGGGTCCAGAGGCTCCAGAACAAATTTCTATCATAGTTCTGGGCTCAAGTCTTACCATAAGAGCTGTTATAATAGCTGAATTTCCAGAATGCAAATTCGCTAAAAGAAACAACAAATGCAGTAAGAAATTTCAGGTTCAGCTAGCTCTTCAAGATGAATTTTGTATACAAACATTGCTGTATGGCTCTGTGCACCACTATAGATACGAATGAAGTAAGCAACATAACGTAAGCCGTTGTATTTCCAACGTCAGTGCACACTCTTACCCCACTTTACCCTACGTATGTATAGGCTTAAACGTGTATATGTTCGGTTTTGTGTATATTTTTATATGATATCTATGTGCGGTTTGCATTTAGAAAAAAAAAGAAAAAACAATTTGTTGAATACCTGGATGCTATTGTCACTTTATATGTGTTGTATTTACGTTTTTGACTAATTAAATATATACATTGTCTAATAAATGAAAACCCCACGAATTGAACGGAGTAAGTTACATTTTTGTCAATTCTTCGGGAGAACAAATTCAAAATGTCAAGACTTTAAAAAAAATTGTAAACTCAAGCCAGTTAAGGACATATAATATTTATTTTAAACCTGGCCGCAAATGACATGAGAGATGCGCAGAAACACATTTTAAAATGGATCAGTTTAAGTCATTTTGAAGGTAAGGTCGTATCTGTCAAATACATGTGTCTGATGAATCATAGGCCAGTGAGTTGATTTATTTTACCCACTCCACCTGCGAAAACGAAGGAAGGTCTCTTACTTCAAAATCGTTTGACTATATTGCTAAATATATTTATTTTTATTTAAATGACATTTAACGTACGTAAAGTTGAAAAAAAATGAATAGAACTATATATTTTGGATTACCTCGTTCTTTTCGTGGGATTTTCCAATGTCTGTCTGTCATTTAAGAATTCTGCATTATTAATCGTTACTCTGCAACACATCTTCATCACAAAGCTAAAAATTCGCAATTTCCAACGGCTAAGTTAATTTTGTACTTTAATCGTTCTTCCTATGAAAAGTGCATTTGTCTGGTTTCCCGGTAATAATTAGATTTATTTATTTTTTATCTCCACATTTTTCTGTTCATTCGATCGAGAAAACTATAGCAATGGTAATATGTCAGAAAAAGCGGATAAAAATAAAAAATTCGTGTTTTTCCAGTGTTTTGTTGTACAACCAGCTTAAAAGTTCGAAACGTATTTCTGGACTAGGATTCTGAGCTAAGACTCTGAAGCAGGAAAATTATTTAATTTTAAATCATCTGTAAACTGTATTGTATGTCAAAAGTTCCCATTGGTATTTAGAAGAAAATAGCATGCTTAGCATTAAATTTAAGTAATATTTTTCTTTTTTTTAGTGTGCTTAGTTCGATTGACTCTGATATAGAAGTCGGTCATAATGCATTACGATCTTGGTATTTACGATGAGAACTAAATTCGTAGTTGCATTTTTATTTTTTTGAAGTAAAATAATAGTATATTATTCAACAAGTTGGTAATGATAGTTATTACTCACGAAGATGAAATTGCGACACGAGCAGAGCTAGCGAGGCGAGTGTCGTAATGCATCTGAGTGAGTAATAGCCATTGCAAGCGAGTAGAATACGATATTTTTTCTACGACTTTTTTTTTAAGTAAAATTGAATATTTTTAAATCAAAAGAATACAATTTTTAATCTATCTCTAATTTCATTAAATGTTTATATATGTACAAACGATGAAAACAAAATACAAGCTACTTTGTTTACTTAGATGTTACTACGCAACATATTTGAAATTAAAAATTGATACGTATATTATACACAAAACAAAAGCCAGCCCATTGAATAATGGCTAATACGGTGATTTTATTGGTCAAAAAGGTAGTGAGTAATGAAAATTCCTCCTAGCCCATTTCAGCCCATTGAATAATGCCTAACTTTCTCAACAATTAACGGGTATGTAATGAGTGTGTTCTTCAACAGGAGTAGAAAAAAAATTTTCTTGAATCTTTATCTCTAGAGCTGTGAAAAATTCTGGCTACTTAATGAGTGTCCAACGAAAATTCTTATCTAAAGCAGTGATTGTTTTCACCGAATTTTTTTTTTAACTTAGGCGTATATTCTACAAAAAATTGTTGTCAGATATAGTTTTTATCAATTTAGTATGCTTTTATTTTCTTGGAACTATGATTTACTCGAATTCTTTATGTCTTAATATTTAATAAATTTTTATATTTCATTATTCTTTTCAAAATGGTAGTATCTAAAATTTTCTGGTATTATTTTTTAATGTATCACTCTGTAATTCCATGTTCTACGTTCATTTAATCCCGGCGTTTGAGAATTGTCTGTTATAATGAAATTTAAATCCATCAAAGAGCACCAGAGTGTTTTGTAAAATGGGGTGCTTCTTGCTCCGTATTCTCTGTTCTGTTGTGTGTGATCGCGATGATGATACACACTACCACGAAACAACCTACATCACCTACCATTATATATATGCTTGATAAAGTGGTGGGGATGAGAGTGGGGCCGGATAGGTAGATGACGACAAAATGCGGTGGGGTGAAAGGGATTGTTACTTTCTCTGGTTGTTGGTTATATTATAAAATTGCGCCAGTAAGAATTTATAAAAAAAATTAAAAAACATATGTATATATATACAAAAAAAAAACGTAGCTAATGATATTGCATAATATACACTTACTTAAAAAAATCTTGAATACGTTTCAGTCAAAGAAATTTGAAAATATATTTTACGATCAGACATATTTTTTTAAAAAATTCTTTAATTGCAATATTACTATGTTAAATAAGTAGAAATTCACACACACTCACACACTCATATATATATATATATATATATATATATATATATATATATATATATATATATATATATATATATATATATATATATATATAATATGTTCGTATGATACTCTCGAATCAATTGTCCTTATTTTTTCGAAATTTATTGTAAATGTTGGAAGTCCAACCTAACCCTTAGATAAGTTCCTCAACCAGACACGCCCGACGACCGAAACATGGTTTTTGAGTATTTTTCGTGAAAAAAATTAGTTTTTTGCTAAAATTTACACAAGTTTAAATTTTTAATATTTTTTTACACCATAGAAAAGAGGAGAAAAAATCGCATAAAAAGGCTCTTGAACTATTATTCTATGTAAACTGGTTTCCGTAAAAAATTAATTTTTATAAATGAAAATTTGTTATGTTAAGCAGGTTCTGCTACTGGGATATTTTAAATATTGATAATTCTATAGTAAAATACTTAGTATATTAGTATGCGGCTTCCGATCTCGGGTGTGTCTGCGTGACATCTGCATCATAGACATCAGCGTCTATGATTATTCACGTAATGCCCTAAATTCAGATACATAGTGATTTGAGGATTTGGGGATTATGCTTCTATAGCCGCCTTCTTAAGGAGGGACTATGCTGAAACCTGTGAAAAATCTCTACGAGTTTAGTCGTTCATTGGAATTGAATCCATGACCTATCAGTCAGTAGTACTAGCTCTTTTGTTAAACTGAAATTTTAGGATGAACGGAAACCAGACTGAAGACCTAGTGCTGCAGTTAGTAATTGGTATTCCGTATTTTGAATTCAATTCACCATTAACTTGATGAAAAAAAAAAAAAAAAAACATGAGTTAAACCCCATTAAGAAGGGGGTTATTTATTTATTTTCTTAATTATATTCAAAACACACGAAACAACGACATTGTCTGTAAGTGGATAGAAAATTTGTCGTACAGTAAAGACAATTAACTAATTGTTGACAATATATCAACTAAACTGTTTTAATTTTTTTTTATTTTTAAAATTTTTATAAAAACAGAAAAAAATACGTTAACTATGTTACTTTTAAACATTTAGTTGTTCCAGCAAACTATACACATTGCTGTAATATGTTATAAAACTATGACTACAAAACTAGTTACTATTGTATGTAGAACAGACAATGTATACTAGTAACGTGGTCGTGAATTTTAAATTTTGCTTATCAGCGGGGTCCAAAACTAAGCTTAATTAAAATATACTATATAATGAGTGCTGAGCCAAGGATACACATTCTAACTACTTTTTTTTCGAATTCTTTTATGTTCATAAGATTTTCATTGTACAGAAATAATTTTATGACTATAAATACCTCTGTCGCATCATCCTGCGTAACATAGCGAATTTTTGTTTGCAAAAATTAGATTCTCTCGGAAACGATTCTCGAGTTGACATAGAATAATAGTTTAAAGACCTTTTTATGTAATTTTTTTTCCTCTTTTAAGGGGAGAGTTCAAATAAAAAAGCAATTTTTTTATTTATGATTATTTTGCTTGTTGAAATTTTTTTCAAATTAGGGAGGGTTTCAAATAGAAAATTTTGTTTTCGAAACATTCGTTACTCTTCCCTGTGGGGGGAGGGGGCCTTTTTTCACCAGTTTTTAAGCGTTTACAAGGAACGCCATATCTCAAAAAGTAATGAATATTTTTTAAATATTTCTTCGTTATTTTATTCCTAAAGGACCTGTCCATAAAGCTGAGTATGGGTTTCAGGTCATTTTAAAAATTAACTATAAAATTGTAATCCTAAACTTCTAAAAATTATAAAACCCAATTTTTTATTTAAAAAAAAATGTTTAAAAATATAGTTCTTGGGCCCAGTCCTAAAAACGTAAATTATGACCACACTGTCGAAACTTTGTGTATTTGTTATTTGGGTGGAGTCGGACAAATTTTGAGTTTAGCGCAGTATGGTAGTGGGGCGGTTGTCTCTCAAGCTATCAAAAAGTCGTCAATCTTATGCGAGAAAAAAATGTATTACCACAATTGTAATTTTTATTTTAATCAATAATTTGCATCAAATAAAAAGTAAAAAAAAATTTGTCGGACAAAAATATTGGGTCGTTTGACGCATCGGTCACGCGAAAGATGTTAAGGTTATGCAAAAAAAAAAATTATTACCACACGGCTGATTTTTACAGGATCCATCATAAAAAATTTTTAAAATAATGTGGTAACCTTGTCGGACAATTTTCAAGGGACACATGCGCAGTGGAAGTTTATTAGCCGTTTCTAGCGTGAACTCCTCCCTTAAATGGTAATTTTGCAAAAATTTTTAAGATAAGTGGAAATTTTGGCAAAAAACTAATTTTTTGCAAGAACAAAAACCATGTTCCGGTTTGCGGACACTTCAAAACATATTTCTGTCATACTCAAGTCGCGTCATGATAGTGGCTGTAATAGCGGATTTTTCGATTCGAAAATTCGCTAAAAAGGCATCAAGTTCATTGATTTCAGCATACAATCATTTCCATTTAAAAACAAAGTGTATCCGCAAGCAATTATAAAAATTAAATTTTTAAATTTTGTGAAATGTTTAACATTTAAAAATTATTCGTTAGGATCATGTAATATTAATAATAAATATTTGAAGGCAGGAAGTATTTTAGAACTTTTTTTTTTTAATAAAATGAAATGGCTGTTTATATTTGTTCGTTTGTGGTGGTTCGATTTCGATTCATTTATTTGTTTATGTAGGTTGCCTACAAAGATTGATTTTAAAATTTTTAAATAAAATTTCTTTATTTATACAAGAAGGAAGAAATTTGCCATGAAATAAGGCATGTGGCGTCTAGTAACGGTTTTGTCATTAGAGAAGTCGGAAATTGCAAAAATACAAATAACATAAAGTCGATTTTCTTATCAGTCAGTCTTGTAGCAATTGTAATGTCCCATTTTTAAAAGCTTTTATTTAACTTGCTATGTTAGTATGTGGGTTTAGATCAAATCTTGGAATCAAAATTTAGACAGTTTCTAATTGAGCCAGAGGTTTCAAATTTTGCATACGTGTATAACCTTGATGACAATCCAGTACTGTATCATTAGTTTTGTCCTAAATCGTCCCAAACCAAAATTGTTGATTTTTAGTCCTGTGCAACTTTCTGACATTTCGAATTGTCAAATATTGTCCATTGATTTTATATTGCAATTTTTTGTTTCCATAGTTATGTTTGATCAGGGTAAATTAACCGATCAAAATATAGGTAAAAAAATTTCTTTTTTAATTTTTCTTAAATTAATTGTAATCAGACTAAAAAGTAGTAAATAAATTAAATTAAAAATCACAAAGTGATTGAAAAAATTATCCGGATCGGCCGGGAATGGAACCCAGGATCTTCTGGTAACTAGCCAGACGTGCTAACCTCCACACCAACGATCCCATGCTCGGTAAGCGGCCGAGCCGGACACCCATTCAATCACCTATGTGTATTAGTACTCTCTTTGATTCGAGAAACATTTACAATTTTAATTTCAAATATTATCGAGTGCTTGTGAGACACTACTACGTATGACAAACTTTTGTTTGCATTTCAACACACGCAGTATTGATATGTTCACTAATCGTTCAGCTAAACTGAAACTTTAAGCACTTGATTTCTTTGGTATAGTATGACCAAAAACCACATGTAAATTAAAAATCACAAAGTGATTGAAAAAATTATCCGGATCGGCCGGGAATCGAATCCAGGATCTTCTGGTAACTAGCCAGACGTGGTAACCTCTACTCCAACGATCCCATGCTCGGTAAGCGGCCGAGCCGGACACCCATTCAATCACCTATGTGTATTAGTACTCTCTCTGATTCGAGAAACAGTTACAATTTTAATTTCAAATATTATCGAGTGCTTGCGAGACACTACTACGTATGACAAACTTTTGTTTGCATTTCAACACACGCAGTATTGATATGTTCACTAATCGTTCAGCTAAACTGAAACTTTATGAAACTGAAACTGGGTTCGATTCCCGGCCGATCCGGATAATTTTTTCAATCACTTTGTGATTTTTAATTTACATCTGGTTTTTGGTCATACTATACCTAAGAAATCGAGTGCTTAAAGTTTCAGTTTAGCTGAACGATTGGTGAACATATCAATACTGCGTGTGTTGAAATGCAAATAAAAGTTTGTCATACGTAGTAGTGTCTCACAAGCACTCGATAATATTTGAAATTTAAATTAAAGTAAAAAGAATAAAATAACTTTGAGGCGTTTAATTAAGTTTGGTAATTACTAAAAAGTAAAATAGCTACACTTATATCCAAAACAGAAATAGTTAATGATAACGCCTCAAGCTTTTACAAATTATGTTGCATATTGCTTCAAATTTCACTTAAAAGTTATGTTATATTTTTAGCCCATTTTTAAATAAAAGCTTTTTCTTAAAAAACATTTTTTTTTACTTTAATTTCCTTTTACTAGGAATGCAAATGTGCGAGGGTAATTACGGGTCGATAATTAACAAGAACCGATAATTTCATAATGTCTCTTTTAATTTATTTTTTAGGTCTTTTCCGTACCTAGCCAGAAATTTTTCAAAACCATTCAGTTCAGTTTAATTGTTAGGAAATATTAAGATAGTTAGTTAAGATACGAATTGTTCGAATTAAATGAATGGAAAGTTCTTGTAATGATTTCTCGAGTATTGAAATCGTTTGACTTAAATTTAATAAAGAAAAAAGTCAACGTGTTTCCTAATATTTGTCTCCATAGTATGGTAAGTAGTGAAAGAAGAAATGGCAGAAGAAGGGTTGTTTTAGATGGCAGTCGGTAGGGACCACAACCAAACTAACTCTGATGGAGTGACGGTAATGTGTTATGTTTATGCAAATGGTCGCGTTGTCGCTATTTCCGCTAACGACGTGACACCTAGCGGGTGGTATGGTAATCTATCAGCAACGTTGTCGTACTCTTTCACCATGACGTCGCGTCGTCGATGCTTTTTAGCAAGTAATGTTCGCAGTGCTGTGATCCTCGCTCCGATGGTGTTAGCCAGTTCGTTCTTCCAATAATAATACATTATTCGTAAATGTTATTGTGATTTCGTTTGTTATTTTGCTTGTCTACTCTGGTGCGGTTTAATATTGTTTCTGGCGATATACAAAATTTTAAACTAATATTTTTGTTACTGTATTTTGATACAATCATGAATTTGTACCATATCATATATGATATTCAGCAATAATAAATGTATATTTCAGAATTAAGTCTCCTTCGAATACACCTTTTTCTACGACATGTAGGATTACAGGTAACCTCCCAAGAATACGGATACCTTCCCTCGAATTACACGGTTTCAAATAACATGCTTTTTAAGTAATTCTATTGAAAAAGAATAATATATATATATATATA
The DNA here is from genome assembly GCA_035578155.1 of Brachynemurus nebulosus. NCBI lineage: Eukaryota > Metazoa > Arthropoda > Insecta > Neuroptera > Myrmeleontidae > Brachynemurus > Brachynemurus nebulosus. The sequence continues at coordinate 6,528,610 of JAPWDM010000006.1, read as the reverse complement.
TATATATATATATATATATATATATATATGTATATATATATATATATATATATATATATATATATATATATATATATATATATATATATATTATTTATATTTGATATAAAGTTACATTATTCCTCAATGTACGCGAATATAGGTATATGTTTCATGTGGATTATATTTTCACGAATAAAAATCGTGTAAATTAAATCTATCATTATGAAAGGAAAAATTACGAGATATTTACAATAAAAAGTTTACTTTTACGAAAAGTATCGAAAACTAATTTTTTTTAAAATATTCTGTTGGTGACTAAATTAATGGGACTAATGAGCCTGAATTAATCAATTATAATCAGTTTATGATGAGTAACCAACAGTAGGTTTTGACAGTCGCAATACGTTTGAAATACCCAGAACTTACTTCGCTTAAGCCTTCAAAAATTTCGTTATTTTTGAGCGACGATGCACCGTTTACGAAATATTTACGATCAAAGTTTTCAGTAACATAAAAGTTCATTTATAAATAACAGACAGTAAAAGACTGGTAGGTACATTTTATGATAGATCGACTTCAGAGCTTACGAATGCTCAATTCCATTCTATTTTAATTGAAATTAATACACATTACATACACTTTACTTCCAAATATTTGTGATGGTAAGTCAGAAACGGAATTTTCGATCAGATATTGTGTAAAAAAAATATAGGAGTAGTATAAAAACAGACTTGAATAAAAAAATCTTAACTGGTGCAAGTTATATAATAGGACATATTTGATATTTTTACCTTGCAGATGAATTTGACATACGAAATAAAGTTGCTCCCAATAGTATCTACTTAATATTTAGTGTACAGCACATTAAAATGTCCTGCCAATTAAAAAAATAAAAAAATAATAAAACAAATTATTCCCTTTTTAGTGCTGACACTCTAGTGTTTAGTTTATCTATCAATCAATAATAACACAGGCCAACGACTAAAAAACTTTTTTAATACTTTAACCATATTTTTATGGATTTTAGTGTGCTGAATCTGAAAATAACAATAAAATTGCTGTATCACCCACCATTTCCCTACATTTTACATCATAAACCTTTATATTCAAAAAAATAGTACAGAAAATTAATGCAATCAATATAATACTAAATATGCGAAAGCCAGCGATCCAATATCTTATAATGAATATAATATCTTACGTATATAATTCCAATATCTTTGCTCAAAGTTCCCGCATTTATCAGAAGCAAAGTTACAAGAGGGCGTCTTCATTAGCCCTGATATAAGAAAAATGATGTTTGATTCTGAGTTTGAATTACATAAAACAGTGAAAGAGAAAGACGCTTGGATTGCTTTCAAGGAAGTTGTTAACAAGTTTTTGGGTAACAAAAAAGACCCAGACTATAATATAACCATTGTATCTAATATGCTTAATCGCTTCAAGAATTTGGGATGTTTAACGAGCTTAAAGGTTCATTTTTTAAACAGCCAGCTAGATTAATTTCTGGACAATTTAGGAGCTGTCAGTAAGGAACAAGGAGAACGTTTCCACCAAGATATCAAGATAATGGAAAAACGCTATCAAGGACGTTGGAACACCAGGATGATGGGAGATTACTGTTGGTCCTTTCACCGAGAAAGAGAGCAAGCGGCACACAGAAGAAAAAGAAAACGAAAATATAAGCTCATGGACTCTTAAAACCTTCATAAAACTTAGGAATAAAAATATATTTTATGTGTTAAAATAAAGTTCCGTTTGTTTTGTACAAGTTATTTTTTTTCCACTCCGATAGAATATTAGCATATTTCATTAAATCTGACATAGCCAAAATGTGACAAAACTGTGGGTGATACAAAATAATGAAATTCAAATTTGGATTTAGCACCCAAAAAAATATAAAAATCACCTATTAACATTAAAAAAGTTTTTTATGACCTTAATTTTACAGGCCTGTGTAATCTTAAAATATTTTGTGTGTGATCATTTTAAAGTGCTGCACACTTAATATTTTTCTTCTCCGTGCATACAAAAATATTTGTAGTACATAGTACGCAACCTCGATTATACAAGAAATAAGAATAACTTACAAGAAAAGGGCAAGAAGTCGAAAATTTAAAAAAATCTGAAACTTTGTCAGTATATAGAGGGTGGCTACCTAGTAACATAAAAAATGTCAGTTGTTGCTAAAAAACGTTTTTAAGGGGTGAAACATCCCCTCAAAGTTGGAACTCAAAAATTTAAAAATCAATGAAATTTTGTTTATAGGTACCTTAAAAAGTTCTAGTAACAAATATAACATTATTTTTTGTATTTACACCTTTTTAAGGGTTGAAACCACCCCTCAACTGTGTACTTAAAAATTTAAAAATTGATGATATTTTTAAATAATAAACAAATATTTTACTTCGCAAAAATACCACTTTTATTTTGAAACTGTGACAATATTGTTTCGAACCGTCAGTTCATTTTCAAACAATAAATATTACATTCGTTACATGCCTTCTATACTAATTTTATCTACCTATACTTATTAAGGGGGAGTGGTATGTGATGTGGAAGTAGAAGGAGTGGAAGTGGTAGGAGAATCCAAAAATCAAGAAAAACAAGATTACATTATATGTGACAAAGGCAAACAAACACGTGGGAAAGGATTGAACTTGAAAATGACAAAAAGAGTTTTAAATAGAAATTACAATTTAAATAAGTTATAATATTAAAAATAAAGTTGAACTGTAAATATCGTTGTAATCATTTAAAAGATGATCGGAGCTATGTTTATTTATTTCTATTGCTTCTAGGATTGTTAACTTCTGTCCTTTGCTTGCCTCGTGTAACACTGTAATTTCCCGTTCTTGTGTGTGTCCGGTGTCTATTAAATCCTTAAAAAATAAAATTAATAACAACAATTTAATACTGACTAATGCAGATAAAAGTAATTCTGCTGTAATTCTTAACAAACAAGATTATTCAAATAAAATATGCGATTCTATTAAAAAAGAAAAAATGATATGCTTAAAAATCCTACTGACAAATATAACGAAGTTAAAAAATTAATTAATAATAGTAAGTGTATTTTTGCTGACAAGGATAGGCATTATTGATAAACCCGAGAGCTCGTAGATTGTATGGATTGGTGAAAGCGCACAAACCCGACAACCCAATAAGACCAGTAGTTTCCCATATTGGATGTCCATCACATCAGTTATCACAACACCTAGATTCCTTTTTTAAAATCGAAATCCAATTCACCTCCAAATATAGCATCAAAAACTCATTCCAACTTGTAAATCAGTTAAGTAACACATCCTTTCCCGGTCGATACAAATTGGCGTCTCTGGACGTACGTAGTATGTTCACCAATATTTCTACCAAGGAGTGTCTAAACTTGATTAGCGAAATAATAAACAATAAGATAAAAAATCCAGTAAAGCAATCCGAGATAATAAATGTAAATGCAAAAAATAATGTTATATTTGTTACTAGAACTTTTTAAGGTACCTATAAACAAAATTTCATCGATTTTTAAATTTTTGAGTTCCAACTTTGAGAGGATGTTTCACCCCTTAAAAATGTTTTTTAGCAGCAACTGATATTTTTTATGTTATTAGGTAGCCATTCTCTACATACTGACAAAGTTTCATATTTTTTTGAATTTTCGACTTCTTGCCTTTTCCCTGTTAGAGAAGTGCATGTATATGGAATTATATATTTCTTTGTTTTTATCAAATACTTAAACATTATTAAGTAGGTATTATACAGAGCCTTTCAAAATGATTGAAATGCCAAGGTCACAAAAAATGTGTACAAACAGAAATATTGCCGCTCTTCATAAAAATGATCAAAATTATGTATACGTATAACATTGGATAGCGTGGCATGTTGCTTGGAAAAGGGAATGTAGTTTTATAGAAAATATGTACTATATAATTACGGTGAAATAAGTTTTGTGTTCAGCAATGACCTTGGCACTTCAATCATTTTGAAAGGCTCTGTATTTAACTGAATATACTAAATAAATTTTCTAAAGTATAATAATATGAAAATGCTTGATATAGGTAAAAGATGCTTATGAGGTGTCCTTATAGATGTTTTTGAGGTTTCTAATTTTACATTTTAAGCTCCAAATTTGTGGTTCTAATCTTGTATATTGTCGGTTCTTGAAACTAAAGCTCTACGTTTGGTCTTATATTTCAACAATAAGTTCCTAGTTTAAATTTAAAATAATAGTATTGACAATTAAGTAGGCGTTCAACGACTGTTTCATTTTAGTTATGAACCGGTTATGAAGTCAGACAGGACTATTTTTTTTTCAGATTACTATATTAGAAATTTGTTATGTTAGCGGCCACAAAATTATATTGCATATTAAATAAACCAAGTATTAGCTGAGGGCCTATATTTTTTATAATACTTACAGTAGCCACTATGAAACTGTGCTCTACCAAAGTGTTACAACAGACATTACTTCCACTACAAACACGATCAAAGGATGCATATGAGTACACGCAGAATATTTGTTTTGTTATTGTCGTAGTACAGGTACATAACAGTAAACTAGTCAATGGCGTCTTGTTATTTTTTTTGTTTATTGTTAGTAAAATTAATAAAACTAAATTAAGAAAAAACAAAACTTTAACGTTCTTACCCTTGAAGATCGGTCGAAAATTATTAAATATAAAATATAGAAAACGATCAGCCATGTGTGTGTCTCACTGACAAATGTAATGTTAGCCATATGATTAGCCATATGACTACAAACAGCCAGACTAATCAAAAATAAAATAAAAAAATTAATTTTATTTATTTATTTGCTTACTTAATGTACATTTTGTTTTCTTAAAATCTTTAAATTTTATTTTATTAATAAACTTCTTAAATATGTAATCAAAATTTTACTTTAAGGCATATTTCACTATAAAACTGTTATTTAGTCCCGCATTGTAACACTTTCATAGTGCCGACTGTGAACGTATTACAAAGAAACGAATAATTGTTACTGAATAAAAATATCACAACTTTAAAGTTAAAATAGTTAAGAATTGCTCACTTCCTTTTTTTCTGATGAAACCTGATTAGATAGAATGTTGAGGTTTAATAGTGGAGAAGTATATTTTCTGAGCACTAAGAAAATTTTGATTCCTATTAATGTACTCATCTATTTTTGCCATTTAAATTAATTCTGTATCACTGTGGCATCTAGAAGCATTTTCTAAAAAACGTTTTTGCGAAGGTCGGTCAATATTTGGTCCACGATCTATGTTTAAAGGTATATAGAATCAGTGTCACATGATCATAGGAATGTTTATATTTTATGTAGGTATCATATTTCTATAATGTTTTACATTTTTTTAAATACCTACTACATAATATAGGGTGAATGCGGGAGAGACGCCGCACATTTTGAAAACACTTGATAATTCTTAAAGTAAAAGTAAAATTAAATGTAAACATTGTTCTTTAAAATTATTTATAAATAATTTTAAATTTTAAGTCATAAAGGATTCATAATTAACATTTTTGTAGAGCCTGCAAAGCGGGAGAGATGCCGCACCTATGGGAGAGATGCCGCATCAAAGAAGGAGAGGCGCCGCATATTTCATATTAAAAATTTTGCATTTTATACACATCTCCATACATGACGCATGCCATATGTAACCATTTTTGGCACTTTATACATCTTAACCAGTCAATTTTCTTTTGTTTCTGAGTACTCTTCAAAACAGTCAATATACAGGCAATCATCATTATTTTCGTTATCTTCACCAATATGAGAGCTCTTTCTGATCCATTAATGGATCTTTTATATTTACGTGGCATAATTTACAGTCAAAAAAAAAAAAAATTTACATGCGGCATCTCTCCTTTTTGTTGGGGTAGATGCCGCATGTTGCTATAGCAAGCATAGTGCGGAATTCTAACCTAAAATTTTATACAGTACTTTTAAAATATACCTAAATTAATAACAAAACTCATTTTCATTAAAACAATGAAATAGACATTCTTAAATTCTAATGAATTAAATGCTTGATAAAATATTATGTTAAAAAACTTACCTTTCAATAATAAAAAGTTGGATAATTACTAAACTGACGGACTAATCATAAATATTACCATATACAGCTTAAATAAGTAACTTATTCTAAACATATAATCCATTAATAGCGCTATCTGTCAGTCAACGGACGAACTATGGCTACTGCGGCATCTCTCCCGACGCGGCGTCTCTCCCGCACTTACCCTATATATGATTTAATTTCCATTAGAATGAAATCCTCTTGTAGAATATATAAGTACATATTTAGAAATTAATATAGTGATTTTCTTTTACTTTAAGGTATGGAGGCGATTATGTCGGAATTTTTCAACGATACATCGACGGCTTTCTATATAATTTTAATTGTATGGATTGCCGATCAGTATGATGCAATTTGTGCTCACACACCGGTTACTAAACGACATTGGTTACGGTAAGTCGTTTATATATTTTTTTTTAAATATTTTAAATAACTTTTTATTGAAACTTTTTTATATTATTTACTTATTTATATTTTAATTAGTTACTTGATAAATATTTTTAAAGGAACTAAAAGCTAAAAATTATTTTAATACATCAGTTTTGAAAGAAGTAAATAAAGCTACAAAAATATTACATATTTTATAATCGTGGTCAAGGCTCAAGACAATTTGATCTTTGAGCTCAAGACAGTCTGATTAGTTCTGTTATTTTTTTTTTTTTTGCAAGAATTAATTTGTAAAATATTTTCTTAAATTTTAAGATCATCCTAATTTCGTATATCCAATACTTCTGTTTGAATATCGTATGTCTAAATACAGCTGAACTCTTTTTTGTGCGGTGGATAGGGGGCGCATAAAAATAATCACACAAAAAAAATATATTCAGAAACATTATAAATAGCTATAAAAAGTATAGTTCGATCCAGATTGTACAAAAAACTTTTTTTGTGCGGTTGGTCGAGACCGTATAAAAAAATTTTCATCGAAAAAGGTTAAAACTTAGAAATTTCCTTAGAAGTTGCTTCTATAAACGAGCATTAATTTACACGTAGAAACTTTTTGTTTCAATTTTATAATATGAAAATTTTGAAAAATACATCTTTTACAAAATTAAATGATGCAATACCTTATGTTCTTATGCAATGTATTGATTGAATGCTTAAAAGCGTTTAAAAAGTATTTTTATCAAAGAAAATTATTATAGTAATTGTTTAAGTTTCTTACTGTCTCGTGATTTTGATTCACATAATGCATTTTAATGGCCATTTTTTACAAGCCGCATAAAAAATCCCACAAAAGAGGACCGTATAAAAAGGAGTTCAACTGTATAAAAAAATTACACTGGTTTCTCGTTGTAACATCAAAATTGAAATAGAATCATATGCCTGTCTCTTTTTACGTATATGTAAATTTTATTAAGTTCGGTTTATTTTTAAAAATTCTCATTTTTATGTTATTACAAAAATTAATCAAGGTAATCGACTATTTTTAGTGGGTCAATTTTAATTTTTGACAGGTATTGTCTTCGACGATTTTTAATAATTTAGTAATTGTTTTGGTGTCAATGTTGAACGAAAGAAAGTAGGTGACATTTAAAATTACAAATTTTTGCAGTTGAATTTTGTTTCTGATGCATTAATTAATTACAGATAATTTTTATTTGAATATTCATTGCCATATATAATATAAAATTACAAAAATTGTTTGAAGAAGAGGGCACCACTTAACGACAAGGAAACTTAAAAAAAAACTATATTTTTATTATAACGTTCCTAATAATATTTTTGATATTTTGGAGTAGCTCTTTAGAACTCAGTATAGTTATGGGAGTTGGATATAATAATATTAAATTCGCTATTTGCCAGGCATATGCAGATTACAAATGTTGCGAATCTATATTCTGCTTTCAACATTGAAGTAAGGAGCTCTTGGACTAGTCGAGCGTTTTCAACTGTATTTTGATCACAACTTGGTAAAATCTCGGAACATTTTGCGCTAAGCGGTAACATACAGGATCACATACGACGATTACCAGTTTTCTAAATTTATATATATATATATATATATATATATATATTATTTGGTTACTGTAGTTCGTTTTCAATAATTAAATAAATATTCAGATTTAAATTTGCAAATTTTTAAAATATTACTGAATTTTTCGATAGGAATTTTCTAGTTAATGTATTCGAAACCCAATTAAACACAATTAAGTCATATCGAATATTAGTTATTTCATAGGCTTTTTGTTGTAAAATTAAATACTTTTTTTTATTCGATTTATTTAATAACGAAAAAACACAGCGCCAAATCTTTCTATAAACGCAATAATTCGTAGATCAAAATAAACTCCGTAGACTAAACTAATGTAATAATTGCCATTGATGGCAAGTAAAACTTTCCAACAAGTAAACACTTAGTGTATAGATAAATATGTAATTGGGCTGCCAAAATCTTAAATCCAGCACTTACAAGTAACACTACCCAAGTGTCAATCGCCAATCTTCTTAAAACTTTGCTGTTGTGTAGAATATGCAAAAATAAGGGACCCGTATTTTTTTATCGGCTGCCGTCCACTTTTACAGCATGAAACCAGCTCCTAAAGTTGGGGGTTAAAATCGTATTTATTAAGATATCTCGAAAACTATAAGAGATAGAGGAAAACTTTAAATTGATGAAATGTTCCTCTTTAAAATACCTATTCACCTGTATAGGTTAAACCAGGGTCGGGTTTATAAGAGGGGCGAAAATGGGTGGCTAAAGAACTTTTATTATTATTATTATATAGGCTTATGTAGTACCTAATATAAACATGATATTTCTAAAGGATGTTCTTTTAAAACTTCAGTAAAACTTAGGAAATAGTCATAGTAGATAATTATGTAATAGTGTATTAAACCATAAACATTTAAAACATCAATTCTTTTGTAGATATCCAATCATTATATTTGAGAAAAGTGTTTTTAGTGTTAAAATTAGATACCTAATATTTATAATAATGGTTATAGGAGTTGTATTGCAGATAACAAGTAATTAGCTGCTTGTTAAAATACACTCCAGAATACAGTGAATTGACTTACATACTACTTACTGTTGGATGATAGCAAGGAACCCAGCCTCTGTATGCCGTTGAATTATAATTTAAATCCTTTATTATACAATAACAATGGTAATAATAATTGTAACAATATCGTTGTGTTAGCCACTGGATGGTTCGTCGGTTCATGAGACTTCAGTCTGTTCGTTTGCCACATTGTAAGTTATATGAATAACTCTATTGCTATTCCCTGTAATGTATTGTGTATGTGTATAGAAGCGTTTGTATTGAACGTACCACCTACTCTTATCGACTAACGCTAGAGCAAGTGAACTTCTTCGTGAATACTTGTATCAGTAGTTCAATGTAACGCAACACTACGGCGTAACAGTAGTTTTGTAATAGAGTAACATAGTTTCTATAGTTTCATTCATGCTACACATAAGTGTATGTTGAGATAAATTAAACAGATAATTTAGATACACCTTATCTAAATACATAGTGGCGTTAAAAAAGAAATTGTAAAATTTTTAATTTTAGATCTCCATAAGAATTTCTTAGATTTCAGCAGAAGTAAAAACAAACGAAGTAAAAAATTTTTATTTTTAAATTTTTAACTTTCTTGCACGATAATTCGGTAAGCAACCCTGTTTAAATATAAATTCAAAATACCTCTGTCGCAGCATCCTTCATAATATAATGATTTTTTTTTTTTACAAAAATTAGTTTTTTTCTGAAACCAATTTACATAGAATAATAGTTCAAAAATCCTTTTTATGTAGTTTTTTCTCCTTTTTCCAACTGTGTAAAAAAATGTTGCAAAAACTTTTGAATTTGGAGGAATTTTGGCAGTAATTAATTTTTTCACGAAAGAAACTCAAAATTCCGTCGACGGGCATCCACGTGTTTGGCTGAAGAACTTATCAAGATTTTTGGACTTCTAACGTTTTTACCGAATTTGATAAAAATAAATTGTTTGGTTCTTGAGTTGTCGTACGGTCATATCCATACATACATTCATGCATAGGTACATACATAAATTTTAGTGAATGTTGGTTTCAGTTTCTAGGGATCTGAAAACAAATTTCTGTCATAGTCCTGGACTGAAGTTGCGTCAAAGAGTGGCTGATATATATGAATTTCTAATTCGGAAATTCGCTAAAATACAGCAATTTTTATACACTCAAAATTTATTAATCTCTCGTAAATATAAGTACTGCTATAGTATATTGTGCAATAAGTGCGGGAAATTGTCGATTGCCCACGAAAGCGAAGTTGAGCGCATGAACGTAGTGCGTGTGCTCATTCGCTTGAGTGGGGCAATCGACAATCCCGCACGAGTTGCACATACTATTTTTTATTACGAATTTCACATACTTTTTTCTATTATTATCACTATTTTTTACATTTTTATTACTTTTTAAAATAATATTTTTAAGTGTTCGTCTTTTTTTCTGAATTAATTATCGTTTAAATTACTTTGTTGGTGGTTTCTATAAAAACAATTATGAAATATTTATTAAATGAAAAATTAAGAGGCGGCTTTGCGTGTTTTGATTAAATTTTGCGTGTTGTATTGTCAATTTGCGTGTGGAAAGTTACTTTCCACACGGAAAAAAGTATGCGAGAAGTGTACAGTGGGCAAACAGCTATTTTGCGTACAGAAATGTGTGCGCCAAGTTAGTACTTGTCCCGCATGATTAATAAAAAATATTTTACGTACTCAAAGTATAGTATCATAAGGAAAAAAGAAGTCATGAAATAATTTTTACTTTTAAGATGTTGCTACTGTCTCGTAACGTACTCAAAACCCAGTTAAATTCAATTAAATCAGAGGAAATCAAGTGCACGGTACTCAGTATACGAAATATTTTAACTTAATATTTCAAACATTGTTCACTTTTTTTCCTATTTGAAAACTTCTCTGTATATGTAACATTATTAATTATTATCTAAGAATTACTGAATTTCCTACTAGACCGAAAAATTAAAAATTTGGAGTATTTATATAAAAATACGAAACGTTTCGATTTATCTAATAATGAAATTTAACAAGACCTTCTTATAAACATAATCAGGGCCGGATCTAGGGGAGGGCAGCCGGGCCACGTGCCCCCCCCCCTGGATGATTTTAGGGGCGCCAAAAACGTAATTTGAGGGGCGCGAAAATGGTGAAATTATTTTGGGCGGAGCAAAATTTAAAAAGTCGACAGTCATAATTTATGATAGGGTCAATGGTTCTGGAGCAAGTGATGAGCAAAAAAAAAAAACCTTAATAGTAACAATTTATGATAGGGTTAAAGTGAATTTGTAAGTAGGTGATGACCAAAAAAAAAAAAAATAAGTCAATGGTGCCGATTTATGGTAGGGTCCAGGTGACTTTTTTTTGTCATCATCCGGGTAAAAATTTTTTTGCTGTGAGGGGCGCCAACAGGAAAATTTGCCCCCCCCCCTATAACTCTTGGTCCGGCCCTGAACATAATAGTTCAGGAGTTTAAATAGTTTCAGTAGACAAAACTGATGCAAGTTACAAAACAGACGCAATAGTTTCAGTAGACAAAAATAATTGCAAACACGTGATAAGAGAGAACAATTTTATTAGAATAAGGGGTTAGGTGTAGATTGGGCCCAAAAAATTTTAAATCAGACACGCGGAGCAATTGTTAAATATGGCTTTACAACGGTTCCTTGAAATTTTAAAAATGACGATGTATGAAAATGTACGTCTTGTAAAAAAGAGATAGCACTAAAATATAGTTTTTAGCGAATTTCCAAAACTGGAAATTCAGCTTTTACGCCAGGTGTCATGGTGCGACCTAAGCCCGGGACCATATCAGAAATATGTTTTGAGGTCCCTAGAATACGAAAATGATATTCACTAAAATTTATATATATATATATATATATATATATATATATATATATATATATATATATATATATATATATATATATATATATATATATATATATATATATATATATATATATATATATGTATCCGCGCGATAACTCTCGAACGAAACGTTTAATGCTTATGAAATTTTGTGTGCGAATTCGATTTTCCAAATCGTTGGATGAGTTCGTTAGCCAGACACGTCGGATGCCCAGAAGTAGGTTTTCCAGGCGTTTTTTGTCAACAAAATGAGTTTTTTGCCAGAATTAAACAATTTGTCAATTTTTTTTTTACACCAAGCCCTAGTAAAAGGTAAAATGCATAAAAAATGTTTTTATACCGTTGCTCTAAATTACTTACTTTTCGAGAAAACCTAGGAAATATGTCGTTCTCCATTTCACTCGCACTCGCATTTTTTTTTCTGTCTCATTTTTTACGAGCTAAATTCGAAAAAAACCGCTTTTTTAGTAGCGTGTCATGATTTTTTTAATCCAATTTAACGATTCGGCTATATTCTTTTTCTTTGTCAGTTAAATGTTTTTATAATATATCTCTATTCCATTTTTTTTTAGATAAAAAATCACGGCGCAGTTTTTTATGTGATATGATCAGAATTTAGATGATGTTTACACCTTCCTAAAATTAATAAAAGCTTGCTACAATCGCATAAAAATTACGTTAAATCATATTCAAACAATAATATTTTTACGTAATTTTCTATCCAAATGACAATACTACGTTATAATTATATGTATAAACCCATCATTTTAGTGGTAAATAAATTTGCACATTCAGTTTTTTTTTTCTTTTGACAACAAACAAATAATTTTAAATTTTGACAAGTTGTATCATACATTTTTGAAAATATTAAATATTTATTTTTTTAAAGCAAAAATGTATTAAAGATCTGAAATTTGTTTAACAAAAACCATACATCTGCTCGTTTTACCTTAAAAATCTCGGAAAATAGAATATTTTTCAATAATTAACTCAGAAAAAGCATATATGAGGTAATTTTCATGATATTTTTTTGAAAATTTCAAAATAGTAGGGTTACAATGTTTTTTTTTTAAATTATTTTGTAGAATTTGGTAAACACACATCGTAAAAAGTACTCGCCTTGAAAAAATCAAACAAGTATTTAAAAAAAAATACTATTTCTTAAAGAAAATATTAAAATTATGTACAAATGCCGTCCTGACCAACTGATATATTGGAACCGATTTTGAGCAGCTGGATTTACTACAGGCAAAAGCTCATAGTGAATACACACATTTTTTAACATCCTTTTGAATTTTGTAATTCAATCATTACAAATAAAATCTAAATAAAAAAAAATCTATATGACCTGTTTTTTCTCAATTTTCTAGCATCAAATCTAGCGATAATTAACTAGCGGGTGATTGTTTGAAATTATCTATCCATTTGAAAATTGGGATCCAGTGATGTTGTACATTGGCACTACAAAAGTGTGGGTGAAAAATTTCATTTTCACTTTTACTGAAATTATGTCATAAATTCATATTTTCAGAATTTATTCATTTGACAGAAAAATTCTAAATTATTAAAAAAGCCAAATAATTAATAACAATTAAAATAAAAAAAAAAAAAAGAAAACATTTATTTATATTTGCATTTTTATAAAAACATGTAGGTATTATATTTTATATGCACTTTAACTAAAATGTCAAATTTCACACGTTGTTAATTTTCAATTTCACTCATAATATGCTTAAAAATCAAAACTTAAAGTTTATAACATTCACAATCCGTGTAGAGTGTCCATACGTCTTGGTTTTCCCGGATTTGTCACGGTTCTAGCTCCGGTGTCCCGACAGACTTTTGACTTCGATTTGTTCCGGTTTTTCAAACTACTAATTTTTTATTTTCATCATCTAATAAGTACACAATTTTTCATTTTAAATAATGAATAGTTCAGTATCATATTAAAAGATCAACAGTAGATTCATTTACAACCAAACCTAAAAATATTTTTAAAAAATTAATTACTAATTAAATTTTCAAAGTTTTTTCGATTTTACCTTAAACACGAACTTCCAAAAAAACATTTTCTTTTCTTAACTTTCCATCATATATGTATCTACATAAATAAATTGTAATATTATTTTGCTTGCTTCTATGACACTGAAGTTCCTGAACAATTAAAAATTAAAATGACTGGAATTTTATTCGAACTTTTAAATAAAGTAGTTAACTAACGCGAACAACTGATAGCGCCACAATACAGAAATTGCCAACATTTAAATGTTCATGTTTTAATACATTTTCTTGAAAATAAAATTGTCTAAGAAGCTCACTTTCATAAGAAATTTTATAAAAATTTAAAAAATATATATTTCCTAGAACAGGGGGCGATTTATTTTGAAAAAAAAATGAATATTTTATATAAAGGGCCATTAATAGGTAATCTATAGATATAATACAAATGTAACGACACCGTTTCTGTATAGGGAATATTTTTTTAAAAATTGTGTAGATACTGTAAATAGTTATCGATGTAGATATCAAAACAGCGATTTTTAAAATTTTTGTCTGTCTGTCTGTCTGTCTGTCTGTTCGTCTGTTCACGCATCAAACAAAAACTACTGGATGGATTTTAATGAAATTTGGTGTGCTGACAACTTATTACCCGGATCAACATCTAAGATACTTTCTACTTTCTACTTCGAGAAAAGGTCTCATTCCCACGGGAAAATGGAAAAACCATGTTGAGCATGTGCATACAGTACGCAAAAACTATTGAACGGATTTTGATGCAATTTGGTGTGGTGATAACTTATTACCTGAGTCAGCATCTTAGATACTTTTTATTTCGGGAAAGTGGCTCATTCCCACAGGAAAATAAAAAAACTTTTTGAGCATGTGCACATATTACGCGAAAACTATTGAACGGATTTTTATGAAATCCGGTGTAGTGATAACTTATTACCTGCGTCAACATTTAGGATACTTTTTATTACGGGAAAATATTTCCTTCCTTCAGGAAAATTCAAAAATTATTTTGCTTATGTGCATGTATACTTAAAACTATTGTTCTATGCGAATGCTTTATAATTACTATACTTATATACTTGTCATTTATTACATTAAATTTACCATAATACAAAATTTCTGGAGACTAACTCTATTTTAAATTAATTTAGAAATTTCGAAAATTTAAGTGCCTATATATCCGAAAAATTCATTTTGGATGAAACTTGTTATATTTATAGGATAGATACTAGTTTGGGATGCAAATATAATAAAACAATAAAACGTTGGAAGTCCAACAATTTTGTATGAGTTCTCCAGTCAGACACGTCCAATTCCAAAAACCTCAAAAAAATGAGTTTTTTTGCAAACAATTTGCCAAAATTTAAAAGTTTTTCCAATTTTTTTTACATTGTGGTAAAGAACCAAGAAAATCACAGAAAATACATTTTGAACCATTATTCTAGGTAAGCGGGTTTTCGAAAAAAAGTAACTTTTATGATTGGAAATTCGCTAGAGCGGTGTAATACTTCTGCTGCTCGGAATCTATTCGCTGAGCGACGATCGAGAAACACTATCTTAGACCAGTTTAAAAATAGTTTTGCTTCGCTCGCCAAACAGTTTAAAATTCTATAAAAGATTAATTCCATGTAATGCTTCGCTCCGCTCGGCAAACGACCCGAAAACAACCACATTAATATACTTAATTTTCAGACTTTGAAATCCTTTCATAGATTTCCATATTTATGGTTTTAGAATTAATTGAATTTTGAATTCTTTTCGAGATCCAAAAACCCTGGTGGATTTTTCAAAATTACGTTCAGTTCCTTCGTAATTAGGTTTTACTACAATCCTTTTCTAAAGTGAAATTTTAATAAAAAAGTTCTGAAGTTAATGTTTAAATTTTTGAATACTATTTTTATCGTAACCTAGGTAATCTATTATTTTTCTTTCTTTTCTTTCCGTTTATTATTAACTTCCCATTGGAAGTTAATTGTAATGGGCCCGATTTTACGAATCGCTAATTTAGACATATCTCCACATTTCAAGGTTACTAGAATCCGAATTCATAGTTTTAGCGTGATGTCTATGTGTGCGTTCGTTCGTTAGTTCGTTTGTTCGCTGGTCTGTTCGTTCGTTTGTCCGTTCGTTCGCGAATTTTCTTTCTTCTCGAATATCTTAAGAACACATGATGATATCGACTCCGAATTAATGTTATTAGATGCGTAATTAAAAAATGAAGACCGGATAATTTTCAGCAAATTCGAATTAGTGTTTTGTCTTTTATAATAAAAAAACGAAATTAAAAACTATTTATGAATTTTTCTTCTTTCATATCTTAAAAATGAATGATGATATCATTTGTTTGAGGAGGGATGGAGTCCCCCCAGCGGATACACGGGGCTAAGCCTCCAGTGGGATGCAAGTAGTAAAGCTCCTGTCAGGCGTTTTGGGGGAAGAACCCCCGAAATGAAAAAATTATTTATATACAATAGTCTCTAGTCTTCAAGGGCATCCAATAGGAAGTTAACAATGTGAGTAGACCTGTCCTCCCAAAATTTTTTTGTTGCGTAATTGGATTGAGTGAATGTTTGAGTAGTGTACGACAATACAAGTTGATATTATTTTTTAATAGTGCCTTACTTTTTTGAACGTACTGTACTTTATGTATAGTTGCGAATGAGTGCATGGTAGTTTACTTTATATCAGTGACGTTTGTACAATATAAATGTAAATTGGTACAATTCACCCGCTCACTTTGCATTGACTCGTTCACTGACTACGCAACAACAGTATTTATTTTCATTTTTTTTGTGCTTACCATAGTGCTTACATTAAAAATGAAAGCTGCTTCTCATCTACCTGCCTAGCACTTGTACGAGCACTTACTAAGTAATTTATACTGATTCTGGATATATGTAGATGTTCATTGGCTTCCTACTACTACACTTCTACACTGTCTCAATCTGTTACCTTGTAGCATCTACATTTATTGTTATTGTTATTAGTGTTCGGTACCAAAATTGCTAAAATATAATACTTATCGACTCACTTCAATCTGACATTTTCTCAAAAACCGCTTGACGTATAAAGTTAAAACATTAAGGGATTATTTTCTAGGATTAAAATTTGAAGTCAAAAATATATTGTGGGATATCAAACGAAAGGTTATTAAGATACCAATTCAAAAATACGAAAAATTTATGAAAATTTTTAGAAAAGGATTTTGAAAAATCGCTGTTCCGTCCACCATTGGTATCTTAACAAAATTATTTTCAGGTACCTCGATTACCAAGATCAGTTTTACAAGTTACAACATAATAATAATAAGACCACCATATCTTAAAAAAGAATCACACAAGAATCAAAAATCGAGAATATTGAATGGAAATTATCGGGACTGCATTTGCTTACATAATTTTTTTTGGTACATTAAAAGAAAGCGTGATTAAAAATTTTTCTTTGATCAAGATGTTAGCTAATAAATAATTAAATACATTAATATTACGTTAAGCGAGTATTCTTGTATTTTTTTTTAAATTGAATTCTAAAAATTATAAAGAAGGAGACGCAAGAATGGTAGGAGTAATAAGAAGGATAAGTATAAGTTTACGCGAAAGTATATAATATGTCTAAGAAAATTACATATTAGATATATTCATGATTTCAGTAAATATCTGTTTCTTTCTGATAAGCGTAATTATGTTAAGATAAAATACCATCATTTTGAAATCGAGAACTATAGTTGATTAGTTTCATTTGGTTTGTTTATTCATTCAGGAACAAAACATATGTACCCTAACATGCTGTTACCGCAACAAATAAATTTATGTTTAAAAATATGCGCAAGTACGACTTTCTTAAAATATAGCTCTGCAGAATTAAGCTAAAATTTTGTGAAAACTAAAATTGTCAATTATGTTACAGTATCAAATTATGGTATACTACATGTTTTTTAACCGTTGATACATTTTGAGTTTATATTTAATTTCACCTTAGAAAATGAGTCGATGTATTTACATTTGTTCATTTCACATAATAATGTAGTCAATGAAGCATCAAAATGATCAAAATCTCGAAATTCTCTATAACAGCTCCAGTTTTCATGAAATTTTCTTTAAATTGTATGTTTCAAAGTATTATTTAAAATCATAAGCATTGTAAGTGGCGGACTTAAGTCCCGTAGGATCCTGGGGTCCGAAAAAGGCCCAAAATTAACGGCTAGACGGATCGTGATCAAATTTTGCTCAAATACTATTGAGATTCCAAAAAAATGAACGTTAGGTTGAAATTATCCTCCCGGATCCTCGGGTCCCAGAAAGGATCCAAAGTAAATTGTGGGAAATGACCTTTAAATGCTTAAATACTATTAGAATAAGGAAAAAATGAAGGTGAAATTCAAATTGCACTCCTTGTGCAAATTGTGGACCTTGACTAATTTTTGTACGAATACTAATAAGATCGGGAAAAAGTTAATGGGGAATCAAAATTGTCCTCCAGTGTCTTGGAGTCCCAACGGGGTCCAAAATAAATAATAATGTATTTTTACAAAATTTTATTTTTTCAAAATTTTTTTTCTTCTAATATTGCAAAAAAAAAAAAAAACGATACACCGAAAATAGTTAAAATTTTTATGGGTTATTTCTTATTCGATAGGAAATAAAATGCTGAAATAACCAAAAAAATACGGTAAGTCGTTTTCGAAAAATTTTGACCTAAATATAAATATATTAAAAAACATGTGTCTTTATCTCTACCAAAAAAATTTTTGCTTCTAATTGCGGAAAAACGATAAATCGAAAACAGTTAAAATTTTTACGAGTCATTTCTTATTCAATAGGCAATAAAATGCTATAGTAATCAAAACAATACAACAAGTCGTTTTTCAAAAATTTTCACCTAAATATAAATATTTGATACAGATAAGTGCTTTAATGGTCAGAAAAAAAGTTTTGGCTGCCGTTTGTAAAAAAAAATTAACGGGGTAAATTTTTAAAATTTTTATATGCTGTTAGCTACTAAATGGGTAATATACTGCCGTGATAGCTAGAAATACGACCGCTTTAATTTTTCTGCAATATTTATCTTTGTTATTAAAAACAAATACATGAATTTTACAAAATTTGACAATTTTTATAATTTACCACTCATTTTTCCATATTTAAAATTCAGGAATTATTTTGAATTTCTCTTCTTATTAGAATAATAATTAAATCAAATAATGGACTTTGTTTCAAGGCGCTAAGTCTTGTCACTTTTGAAGCATTAATGTTTCATTTTAGATAAAAAAATTTTTACTGATTTGCTTTGAACATCAAAATATGCTGTGAATATAGATATTTTAGCAGTTCAGTAAGTAAATATGTGTATTATATTTTGCTATTCAAATAACGTTTTTTTGAAATCAAAAATTTTCATTTTTAAATTTAGGGCCTAAAACCTTTTAAGCGCCAGTTTTAATGTTTATTATTTTCAATAATACTATAAAAGGAATAACTAAAAATAAAATCATCAAAATCGGAAGTGTTATCGAGAATTTAGAGGTGAAAACCTTTATTGACTACACTATAAGTAAGTAGTTTTACTACATAGGTTGGTACGTATATGTTGATAATTATTATTGTACTGTATCCAGGTAAATTTGTAACCTATATGTTTGTGTACTGATGTGAATTGGTACTGAAATCTCATTACATTAATAGTATTAGACTATTTGTTCCTTAATGTCACCCACTAATGAATTAAAATGATTTTAATCGAACACTACAACACTAAAACAGTAGAATACTTGCCATGTATAGCACAGTTTAATTGGCAATTGAAAGGAAATTATCCGATCATCGTTAATTAAATTTTCCGAAACAGAATCAAAGACATTCTCCCCCTAGCTGCTACCAATAAAATTCAAAATTATCAACAGAGTTACAATTATAATATAGCAGGGTATTTAAGTTTTGTTAAAAAATAGAAAATCTATAAAAAACAATAGATTTGAAGTCGGTTCAAATTTCAGTGCAGGAAATTTCGGTTAATAGGAGTATTGGATGAAATGACAAGCTTAAACAATTCGCAAAAAGATTTGACAAATCCGAACGATTTATTGCAAATATCAAAACAAACATCTTTAATTCAAATTAAAAATCACAGTGATTGAAAATATTATCAAACTGGATCGGCTGGGACTCGAACACAGGATCTCCCGGTAACTAGCCAGGTGTCTTCACCACTAGACCAACGATCGTGTGTTCGACAGCCACCCGAGTCAGATAACTATGCAACCACGTATGTGTATTGGTACTCTCTCTAATGCGAGAAACAGTTACAATTTTCAATTTTAAATATTGTCGAGTGCTTGTGAAACATTACTACGGATGACGAACTTTATTCATTTTTATTTATTTTTTTTATTTTTTAAAATTATTATAATTTTTTGAAAAAAGTGTCTTTAAAAGATGGCGGATATTGGTGCCCACGATTGCAGCCGCAGTTTTCATCTGAAAAAAAAGAAAAATCAAATAGATTTTATCAATCTGTAGGTAAGCCGCTATGTACCTACAGAGGTTTTTTTTTGAAATCTAAAAAAATGGCGGCGGTTTCAATAAAAAGTATAAAATGTTTTACAGTTTTCCGTGTGGAAAAATAGGAAGATTTCAAAAAGAGCTTCCATAGGTACATAGCGGCTTACCTATAGATTGATAATCTATTTGATTTTTTTTTCCAAATGAAAACTGCGGCCGCAATCGTGGATACCAATATCCGCCCTTTTTTAAGGACACATTTATCAAAAATTTTAATAATTATAAAAAATAAATAAAAATGAATAAAAAAAAATATTTTTGTGTTAAATAGTGGTATTAATCGTAAAAAAATTCATCGCCATTCCCCCATCTTATCCGCATCCGAAAAAAATTGCGAAAACTGACTATTTTTCGGCCGATCACACTGTGATGGTACCTTAAAGATAAATATCATTTTGTGTTTATTCCCAAATTTGTTTAAAAGAAATGAAAGAATTTATAGGTATTTTTGATTGAGGATTGTTTTGGTCGTGGGATATTTTTTAAACTGATTTTATTACTGTAGTAGTCATTGACGGAGCGAATAAAGGCGGTCACTGTATGAAACAGTATGTTAATAAATATTTTCATTAAAATATATATATATATATATATATATATATATATATATATATATATATATATATATATATATATATATATATAAAGTTTCCAGAGCCTTTTTAAAAAAAATCGTATTCATTAAAAGAATAAATCAAATTCATTAAGACAATTTTTCCTTATATAATCGATTGTCTATTTTATATAGGTATATTTTACAAAAATTTCCGTGATTATCTTACAAATAAACTCACCCGGTATATGCCTACCAAGATCTGTAAATCTGTATGAGCTGAAGAAGACATATTCAATGAACCGTTATTAATACAGAAATAAATGAATAATTATTATTTCAATTACAGATGTGTCATCTTGATTGTTGTCTTAAGTATGATAATCCTTGGATGGCCGCTACTCAGGCAGTTGTATGTAAATGAAAATGTCTTCCACTGATCACGGATCACGATAACAACTGATTGACTATTTAACATTTTATCACTATAATTAATCGTTTTGATGACTCACTTAATTGCAGTGGCGGCTCGTGAGCTTTAAGATTGGGTATGCGCTTTCAGAAAAGATAAACCACACTTAGTGTGTAAAGAAGTACTAAAGAGAAAGCGGAATGATATTTTCGAATTTTTACTAAATATCGTAAAGTCTAATACTAACAAATACTCTTTTACTAAAAAATATCGTAAAGTATTGTACGTAAATAATTCCTACTCTATCAGGAGTGGCCAACCCGCGGGCCGTGAGATTCATCACACTTATACAAAATATATTTATTTTATAAAGACCATGGTAGTGAAAACCAATGTATCAAAAAAAAAAAAAAAAATACGTAATATATTATGGGAACATATAATTTTATATGCAGCCCGTGGAGTTATGATGTGCTTCCAAAGTGGCCCGCAAGATCATTTGGGTTGGCCAGCCCTGCTCTAAATTTACACTTTTCTGCGAAAATACATTGAACACAAAGATGGATAAAAAGGACTAACTGCATGTAGAAATTTAAAAAAAATTAATAAACGAATAATTAAGAAATAAAAAAAAAAAAAATAATTTTACTCAGCACGTTAGATTTTAACTGTAATATTTCAGGAAAGCTTTGTTCAATATAAATTAACTTAAACTGCTTTCATCTTTCATCTTTCATCGTATTCTTAGAATGTTCCTAGAAAACGAATGTGAGTTTTCTAAATGACCATTATCAAACAAGTAAGGTAAATGCAGTAAACTAAATGAAAGTTTAATTTTTCATCATATCAAAATAGTAAATTTACAAATAGTATGTAAATTCCTGAATTTGATAATTCTGAGAATTCGTCATGTCAACGAAATACAAGATCTTGCATAGCCAAAAAATATACAGCATCAGTTAAGCGTTTCATGAGACCCTTAGTGATTTTTTGTTATGCTTTGAAGAAATAAATATTTTCTTTACTGCATCAATTATTACAAAACCAAATACATTCAATGAAATACATGCTTGCATATGAGCATGACTCCATTCATGTTTTTTGGCAACATTGGGAAAATTTTCGCACCAACAGTTGCCCATACAATTTTGTTCACAGAGAATAGACAAGAGAAAAGCTTTTTTGATATCAAACAACAATTTAACCTAGAATATTCAAAAAAAACTTTATTAAAACTGATGTACAAATGCTTTTTCTGAATTATCAACCCTTAAAATAAGGATAAATTAGCAATGATCTATCACTCGAAAAAATCATATTTTTTCACTTAATATTACACGAGAGATTTGTATTTGTTGTAATAAATTTATGTTTATATAATATAAAAAATATTTATTGTCAAAAATATTTCTGCTTCGCTGTCGTATTTTTGCTAGTTGACAATTCTTCGAGTTAAATTACTTTAGGTAACAAATTAGAATTGTAGAAAACACAAATTTATTTAAAAAAATATAAAATATCGGTTCTAACTTTTTTTTTCACAGCAAAAGTAAAAAACCGATAATATTTTTATGGGATTAAATATGCATAAGTTAAATTATTTTCAATATACCTACTCAAAAAAATTCTTTTCCTCAATATTCCTTTAAAAAAATGTTTTTTAATACTTTATTGTAGTATGTCATTTTAAAAAAAGACAGTTAATAATAAAATAACAATCAAACCGCAACGGAACAGCAACGATAAATTTACAAGAGGTATACAAGAAGCATGCTAAAAACCCTAAAACGTGATATGACTAGAACACAAATTAAGTTTTGATTAGTTCGGCTGTAATCGTATGTACGGTAGTCACCGAAAAAATCGCCTACTCTCTGAAAATACCAACAGGGTTTATAAACAACTAATACAGCTACATAATATATACAAACATATACAGGTTCAGTACACACGGATATGCTCTGCTCAGAGAGCCTACCATGGTAGGTATGGTATCTGTGCAGTGTCAAGCAGTGTGCATGTGGAATAATATTGTTGTATGTATAGCTGGATAAAGTGGCTATAGATATGCTATAGTAGTATAGTGTATATCGTGTATACATATAATGGGTATATGTACGTTCTACGGACAATATTACAATATTTATGCATTTTATAATTATGTATATTCTAATATGCAATATATGTAATAATGTGCAATATTATCAAAGTAAATCTTATTGAAATTGTGTATTTAAATTATTTTCTAAACAATGTTACGTTCTTGTTATGAATTTATTTCAGTTTTTTAGAAATAGCTGGGGTAGGCGGCGCCTACCCCGCATACCTGGAATAACCGCCACTGCTTAATTGTAATTCCGTTTCAATTTTAATTGATAATAAAAGAATTTTTTTTTAAAATTGGTTATAAAGGAGAGGTCTCATTTTACACAGAAAATCGGTCTGGCTCAAAAAATCAAATAAATGTTTTTCCCATAACGCCTACTATGCCTCTTATTTCAAAAAGTGACCACAAGAACTTGGCTGGCCTAAGTATTTAATTCATAAGATTTTTTTTTAAGTTGAAGAAAAAATCGTAAATTGATGACACAGTATCTGATAAATTTTACGATGTCTGATATTTTAATTATTTTGTTTTAAGACTGTTGCGCTTATAAAAATATGGATCGATTTGTATATTTATAGACAGAAATAAGAAGACTATTATACATGTTAAATTATAATCAAAAATTATTTAAGGAACGCTTTTGCCTTTCTTCTCAACAGACGAACACTTATTATAACGTCATCCCAATTTCAGGACACGACAATTTTTTTAATAGGTGGGTCAATCCATATCAAGCGATCCAAAGAGAATTATTTTACTATTTTATATTAACCTAAGACTTTGTCCTCTGGTTATACTAGGTGAAAGAAGAAATAAACCAAAAGATTTTGTTTTTATCTCATGTACTTTTTTATTAAACAGTTTTTTAAATTGTGAAAAATGTGAAATTTAGGCTCATATTGTTTTACGTTTCTAGCTATATCTCGGTTTAGGATAAAGATATATTTTCTAGCAAAATTCCATTTTTTTTTTTTAGAAATTTACAAGCTTTGAAATGATATGCAACAAGCTGAATTCAAAAAAATTATAACTATTAATTTTTCAACTTAAATTTTGAAAATTTTGTTCCAAAAAAATAATATGATAAATCTTTTTGAAAAATTTTTAGGTACCGTAAAACTGTCTAGACCCGGACACTTTGCACCAATATTCAAAGTAGTTTCTACATTAACCTGCTACAATAAACATTTGCTCTTGACGTCATTAGAGAGAGAAAAACATCCTCTAAATAGCTGTACCAATAAAAACTACGGATTTCAACTTTTACTATCTCATTTTACAGGATTACTATTCTCCAGTTTTTCAAAGAAATAAAATGTGTGTCTAACTTAGACATGTAATTTTCGTCATAATTGTCATATTGTTTTAATTTTGATATGTATGTGTTCAGAATTTTATCGCGCATCATTTAATGATGTTTGAAGTTATATTCGATGTATATATAAAAAAATACATGCGCAATATACATGTATCCGTTTAGACCCGCACACATCAGTTTATTACACTATGGCCGCGATTCGCACTGGCTGTAACTTCCACTATCCATACGTTATATTCCCGCCAGAATTATGCGGTTTATGCCTCCTTCTGGTGTCATATCGCATGTTTACTTCATAGAGAGGTATACTATGTATTGACCTCTCTCCCTTTCCACAAAATGTTTTGAAGCCTTTGACAGGTTCAGAGATATCAGACGATATAAAACACTGTCCTAACCCCCACGGGAGAGGTTAGTTTGCATGTTATTACATTATTTAAGTAAGTGTCCGGGTCAAGACGGCTTTGGGGTGTAGACCCGGACACTTACTAATTATTTTATTTTTTGTATTTTTACTTATAATGAAACAAATGGGCCAGGGATATAACAAATAATATACGCTCTTTCTAATCGTAATACTTTTATTGGTGATATCTATGAAGGAAACATGTATAAACATAAAATTATACCAAAAAATGTAAAAAAGTGTCCGGGTCTAGACGGTTTTACGGTAATCACTTAAGTATTGATCTAGAAACAAACAAAATTTTAAGTTGGGATCTTATTGGGATCATATTTAAAACAAATGTTTTTCCCAAAACACTCCCAAAAGTTATTATAATTTCTACTATCCTTTTTTAATACATTAGATAGTAGATCTTGTGAGAGATAGCTATATTACGAGTTTGTTTAAAACATAAATTTATGTGGATGAGTCATTTCCAGTTGTCGTTCTTTTCACTATAACTTTGGTTCTTTTTTTGAAGCAAGTATTTACGTTGTATACCACTGAAAATTATGACGACCATGACAACAATCCAATATAAGCAATTTATAAGAGTGTGATAACAACACTTTAATGTAGTGGTATCTTTTTATACCCCTGACTCAAAGTTAGTATTCCTTTAAGAAATATGTCTTGTCATTTATTAGATAAAGACAAATTATACTATAGGAATTCAAATGACTGCTATTTTTTTCTGTAATGATAATATAGACTGGAGACTGGGGTTACACAACCCACTTTTACAAACTAGCAACACTTTCAATAGCACAGTGGGGTTACACAACCCACTTTTAGAAACACTGAGCAATTAACTGAACTGTACTGCTTAAGGACTGGCATGAGATCGATTCATATGAAGGGTGTTAGGAGAAAACAAGGAATGTCACAATTTTTTAAAAATTATACTAATGATGCCATCTAGTATTTTGTTTATGTCTTATTTAGGTGCACTTATCGTTCTGGTAGAACATAAGATTAGTCGCTTATAAATCATTATTAAAAAAATACTACATAGGTAGAAAACAAGAGATGTCAAGATCTTAATTGTTGAAAACAAGGAATGTCCAAATGTCATTTTTCTTGTATCGATTCCAAATTATGTTCAGGTTATCACACTGGGTAACGTATTTCTTTTGGTTTAAAGGTAATTTTGTGTTGTGTTGTTTGTTACCCTTACAAGTTTTTATTTTTTATTTTATTTTATTTTATTTTTTTTTTAAATTTAATTTAAGCAATGTCGTTAGACTCTGAAAATAATTGTATTTATGCTAAAACTCCAATTAAAAGAAAAAAACAAGGTCGTATTTACGAAGTATGAAAAAACTTCGAATTCAAAGCCCCGAACTTGGTACTTTTTGTAAGTGTAAAAGACTCAAGTGTACAGAAAACGTAAGTGAAGATCGTAGAAAAAAGATCTTAAAAAGCGATACATAGCCAATATGTGACGAAATGACCAGTAAAATTAAAAATTTAAGCGAAGAAAAGTATAAAGGCATTGCATTTTTATCTAAATATTGTAAATCCGAGAAAAATAAGAACTTTTATCTAAATTTACCTCATTCCGAGAAAAAACAAAGAATTTAAATTGTTTTAAATTTAAATTGTTAAGTCTTTTTTTTTGTTGTTGCAATAAAGAAGTTTGGACGTCCCTTGTTTTCAACCATAATTATTTGAGTTATGAATTAATTTTAATTTTTTTGGAAATTTTAAAAAATTTAAAATTATTTTTGCTTAATTATATTAATTAAGAAATGTTTTTTATTCATAAAAAATGTGTTGGCATAGTTCTTTTCCATGAATAATAAAAGTTATTAACTTTTAAATATAAAAATTTAAATTTCTCAAGTTTACTTTAAGTGGACATTCCTCATTTCCTTCCGAGACCCTTCATATCTAAAGTTCTGCTTGCAAGATCCTACTTGTCTGTTTCTTGTCACAGCCTGACTGTCTCAGGGTTAATAAAATAATTGTATCTTTATCAGAACTTATTGAAACTCACAGAGTTTCTTCAGTGGCGTAGCTAGGCGTAGGCGATGTGGGCCCACACCTACGGCCTCGCACTTAAAGGGACCTCGCGAGTGATTTTTTCTTTTATTTTTTTGATTGTCCCCTAATTTTTAAGACAGAAATTTTAAAAACAAAATTAAAATGGGCATGCCCACTCCCCATTTTCGTCTTGCGACGCCGCTGAGTTTCTTCCATAATATACATAAAATTACCATTTACACATATAAACCCTATACCTGTTAATAAACTGAGTTATAATCATCAGAACACACTAACTTCAAGATCCTTTAAATGCGTTTTTTAACGTCCCTTCATAGATATATTTAAAAACTAGCTGTTACTCGTGGCTTCGCTGGCGTGAATTTCGTAATTTAGTAAAGGTAATTCCTAGTGGGTAGTTCGCTAAAATTTTTGCCGCTATTTTATCATAAGCCTTGATAAGCTTTATTTATTGAGAATTACATTTGTCTAGTTATCTAGGAACAACTGGAAATTTTCAAAAACTAATTTGTCATTTCTTCAAACATAGATATAGACTAAAAATCTAAAGTAAGCCTATCAAGGAGATGTTAACGAATTTGGTATAGAAGTAAAAAAAGTATGTTGTAAGTAAAAAACTCAAATATTATATATTTTTAAAATAGCTGATATTTGTACACTTTACTCTAAATAAGTATCTCCCTTATCCTATTCGAAAATTTGAATCCCCCTAAGTCTGCTTGCATTATGCTTGAATATTTCCTAAAATAACTCACTTATTGTTGGAGACGCCAGAACAGTAGGCATTAAAAATGTAAACTTTGACCTCCCTCCATTTTTTTGCGTTTATTCCTTATTTTACTCTTTACAGGATTAATTTTCAAAAAGTGTTGAAACATGTATTCATTAATTTATTTCTGACAAATATGCCCTCCAGTTTCATTCGTGTAAAATTATATTAACTGTGAGTAATGAGCTATTTTAAATTAGTTATTCCGAAACAAACCAGACAAATTTAATTCAAAATTAGTTCTTTAAAGTGCTTCGCTTCGCTCACCAAACAGGTTAAAATTCTATAAAAGGTTAATTTCATGTAATGCTTCGCTCCGCTCGGCAAACGACCCGAAAACAACCACATTAATATATTTAATTTTCAGACTTTGAAATCCTTTCATAGATTTCCATATTTATAGTTTTAGAATTAATTGAATTTTGGATTCTTTTCGAGATCCGAAAACCCTGGTGGATTTTTCAAAATTACGTTCAGTTCTTTCGTAACTAGGCTTTACTACAATCCTTTTCTAAAGTGAAATTTTAATAAAAAAGTTCTGAAGTTAATGTTTAAATTTTTGAATATTATTTTTATCGTAACCTAGGTATTCTATTGCTTTTCTTTCTTTTCTTTCTGTTTATTATTAACTTGCCATTGGAAGTTATTGTAATAGGTCCGATTTTACAAATCGTTAATTTTGACATATCTCCACGTTTCAAGGTCACTAGAATCAGAATCCATTGTTTTTAGCGTAATGTCTGTGTGTGCGTTCGTTAGTTCGTTCGTTTGTTCGTGAATTTTTTTTCGTCTCGCATATCTCGAGAACAAATGATGATATCAACTCCGGACTAATTTTGTTAGATGCGTAATCAAAAAATGAAGACCGGATAAAGTTTTCAGCAAATTAGGATTAGCGGTTTGTTTTTTGTGATAAAAAACAGAATTAACTTTATTAACATAACATTGATTATATGGATTTTTTACCATGTCTTTATTATATAATGGCCTAAGAACTTCCTGTGATGTTAAAAACGCCAGTAAATTATTGTAAAATTTAAAAAAAAAAAAAAAGAAAAGAAAAAAAAACTAAACGGAAAAACAAAATAAGAAACTTTTTGTGAAATATTTTTTGTCTCACGTATCTTGAGAACAAATGATGTTATCATTTGTTTGATAAGGGTGGAGTCCCCATCCTTAGGTACAGAAGGCGAATCCCCCGGTGTGGTGCAAGGGGCAAAGCCTCTATCGGGGGTCCAAAGGAGGAGTCCCCTGAATTAAAAAAAAAAGTTATTCATTGCCCATGGAAAACCTAACTTATCATTTTATTATATAAATTCGATGTAACTTCCAAAATATCAGTTTTAGGTGTAAAAATATCTGATATTAATAGATAGAGTTTACATTTTTTTACGTTGTTATAATAAAAAATATAGGTGGTTCATTTAAAAAAAAGTTTTTCACAATAAACAAAAAAATATTTAAAAAATGCTTTATGTGACCACCCTGTATCATGTCAAGGAAGCTGAAATGGCACTGTCAAATAGAATATCAATAACAATTCCCAGCGAATACAAATTTGTTGTTAAAAACACTTAAAATAGCAAAGTTGGTGTCAACTTCCGGTATAACCGGAAGTGGCAGCAAGTTAGAAATATTTTAATTAAAATCTTCATATTTGGAAACTTCTAAAACCAAATTTTCAAAAATCTACTTTATTTAGAAGACCATAAACTTTTAATGGAGGACATAACCATTTGGAAGATCACATTAAAATGTGGTTAAGATTGATCGGGAGGTTAATATCTATATTCCCTTTAAATTTCAACCCAATAGCTTCAGTAGTTTTTGAGTTAAATCGGTTCGTACAAACAGACAGACAGACAGACAAAAAATTTTTCAAAGTTAGATTTGCTATATATGTCGAATTTGCTAACTGAAAAACATATTAATACCTAAAAATTCGAAAATCACAGACAGACCCTTCTATTTTATTTATAGGTATTGATAAGAGAAACTATGGAAATGTATCGTATCCTTAAGATATGATTACAATATCTTATTCAGATGGATATCTTTTACCAAATAATATTTAATCTGTTGGCAATATCTTAACTATTTTGGTTGCAAGTATTAACTAACGATTTGTATTTGCGAATTGAAAAGTGTGCTGAATGATGTTTGTTGCCAGTCAAACAGATTGTTCACATTGGAACTTGAATTTCGTTTCTTGTAGGTAATGAATAAATCAGTGCATGGAACTATTTAACTTTGTCGTTTTCTGTAACCATTACTGACTCACGACTATTGATAGTTTCCTGCATCAGTTAGTTTTCTATAAGTTTGATTAGAAAAGTACATACATCTATGTATCCAGTACGACACAAAGTGTAAATTTTAAAATTGTTCCACGACTTTTGAACACTGTTAAAAATAGATACGAATTTCAAAGGACGTTGACTTTTTTAATGTGTAGGCCAGTGACTATAGGGGAAATTTATTACCCACTTAGAAATCACATATGTAAAAAAAAAAAAAATACGCAAATTGCAGTGGTATACAAATTGAACGCAAATTTTATATCTTCGCGCATATTTTGTAACACGCACAACTTTTATGTTAGTCTGTATACCAGGTAAATACGTATGGGACTCTGTTTCTTGGGTCTTTTAAGAAGTGATTTGATCCTTTTCCCGAGTGGATTTTTTTTTGTATATTAGAGGTAATCAGAAATTAATCGTAATGTAAAGCAGTTACTGAAACCATGTATCCAAAAAAGTAAAATAAAGTAAATGGGCTAAAAAAATGAAATAACTACTGAGTGAAGTTTGAAGAAATATGCAACATAATTTATAAAAGCTTGAGGCGTTATCATTAATTATTTCTGTTTTGGATATAAGTGTAGCTATTTTACTTTTCAGTACTTACCAAACTTAATCAAACGCCTCAAGCTTTTATAAATTATGTTGCATATTGCTTCAAACTTCACTCAGTAGTTATTTCATTTTTTTAGCCCATTTTTAAATAAAAGCTTTTTCTTAAAAAACATTTTTTTTACTTTATTTTACTTTCTACTCTTTAGTCTGATTACAATTAATTTAAAAAAAAAATAAAGAAGTAATTTTTTTCCCTATATTTTAATCGGTTAATTTACCCTAATCAGACATAACTATGGAAACAAAAAATTGCAATGTAAAATCAGTGGACAATATTTGACAATTCGAAATGTCAAAAAGTTGCATAGGACTAAAAATCAACAATTTTGGTTTGGGGCAATTTAGGGAAAAACTAATTATACAATATTGCATTGTCATCAAGGTTAGACACGTATGCAAAATTTGAAACCTCCAGCTCAATTAGAACCTGTCTAAATTTTGATTCCAAGATTTGATCTAAACCAACATACTAACATAGCAAGTTAAATAAAAGCTTTTAGTTAAGCTTTTCGTAGTAAGGTTTAGTCTGCAAAAAATTATATTTTATTTAGATACAAATTCTAGACTAGTCAAGTGAGCAAGCGTAATCAGGCACTCACTATATGGATTGTTAAGCCGTGGCTCAGTTCCTGTGGTTTTTCTTTTACACTTCTAGATAAACATCGGAACAGTTTCTCTAGGAAGATGGCCTCAAACGCATATCCTCCATATACCTATTAATTCTTATCACTTTTCTGATCCTCTTCTCACATTATGAATGTAATTGTAGTTGACTATGTAATTAACAAGCTCCATACTGATGCGATTTTTTATAACTCTCTCAAGGAAATATTTTGAAAGAATGCGTGTAAATAGTATATTGTGCAATAACTGCGGGAAATTGTCGATTGCCCACGAGAACGAAATTGAGCACCCGATCCAAGTGAGTGCACTCATTCGCTCAAGCTATTTTTCGTACAAAAATGCGCGCGTCAAGTTTCTATTTTAGGATATTTATCAAATGAAAAATCAAGAGATGCTTTTGTGTGTTTTAATTAAGTTTTCTGTGTTTTTGTTGTCAATTTGTGTGCTTTAAGTGTGATTTCCATACAAAAAAAAAAAAAAAAAAAAAACAACTGAAATAGGCTTAAGCCATGTGGGAACATTAGAGTGAGCAAACTGCTGTTTGTTGAACAAAAATACGTGCGCCAAGATAGTGTTTGTCCCACATTTCGATTCTAAAAATTTTGCTAGAAATTATTGCCGTAAAACTGACACATTGTATATTCTAGTAGAACACCTATACATGTAATATATATATAGTATTATTTATTATATTTGTGCTATGTATATTCACAAACACAATAATTATGTATAGCACAGTCAAACCAAGTTAGATAGTTGTAGAAATGTAATTGTGTGTTGTGATTTAATTCAGTATTTGATTATTAACAGTTCGTTCACTTTAATTTGACTTGGTAATTGTTTCAATGTTTCTAGTTATTCTCGGTGTCGGTGTATCACTTCTTCAATTCATTATGTAATTACATTTGTTTCTATTGATCACAGATATTATCGAACACGTCGATACGAAATTGTTCCAGTGAAATACTAAATATGTTAAATGATTTTAATATAAAGTTTTGGCAGTTAAGCTGACAGAGTCCGTTGATAAATCAGTTGGAGGTATCGGTAAGGTCTTAATTCGATTCAGAATTGTTAAAGGAATAGCTAAAGAAATATAATCACTCATTAATTTATAAGTTTAAATCATGTTGATTGCAAATCAGTTTCAGTTTACACCACAAAAAATTACTCAAAATAATGAATTTTAATTGTACTCTTGTTGATGATGGCTTAAGACCGAAAGCCGACTTATAATAATATTTTTTGTTTTTTAATAAACATTCTCATATTTACTAAAAGAAATTGTGGTTCTTGTCGACTGAAGTCTGAGTGAATTGGGCAATTCAAAGCTGAAGGGACCATTTAAAAAATCGATTTAGACAAAACTTTAAATTAAAAACAAACATGAAAAGTTGGTAAATTTGAAAATATAGATAAGGCATTTTTTGGAACCAGTATTTTATTGAAAATTTACAAGCTTCTTATAATATTTTTATCTACAATTTGATTGTTTTCTGCAAACTGTATTTAAATTATCTTGTTAAAAAAGTTTGAAATCTCTGTTTGTTTGTATGAGCCAGAATTATTCAAATTATTAAATAAAAAAGTATTCAAATTAAATGATATTTTTGAACATGTTTCAACAAGAAATTCAAGGCTCCAAATTTAGTCTCGAATTTAACAAGTACAAATTAGAAGTCGATTGTATTTTGTAACCAAAAATCAACTAGTAACATTTTCAAAATTCAACATACCAAAAAAATTGAATTTACGGTAAATAAATGGGTTTTTGCTCAGAGGTGCTTTGAATTTCTCAGATCAAAATCTGTAATATTTCCAAAGTAATGGTCTGAAAATATTAGACTCCTAGGTTTGACCCCTAGGTAAGATGATGGTGATAAAGCGAATAGTAATTATCAGTTAACATACAGAAAACACTTATTCTACTAATTTCAAGGGTGTAATTATTACAAGATCTGCAACGTTATTGATAAGAAAGTTTTCCCTTGAATTTTTAAAAAAATACAGGTAGTTATGTACATTTGAATAACATCAGTAGCTAGTTAGGAACATGATTGTGTTAGACCTGAAAATATTTTTAAGTAAGTTAAATATTTTAAATAATTAAATATTTTTTGCGAATTTGGCTTCTTTTTCTTATTTTTTTGGCAATACTCTAGACATTAATTGTCAATTTATGAGTTTATAAAATATTATCATCTATTTACTATTATTTAAAATAAAAAAATAAAATAAAAAATGAGAGCTTATTTGCCATGTATAATGATTATGGAGCATAATATAATATATGGGGCAGCATACCCGAACGTATATACATATCTATATATTATCTACAAATATTCACATACATTATTATATTATAGACCTGGGGGCCAAGTCTTAAATTTAGATATCACATAACACATGTGGAAAAATGACGTCATGTGAGAAATTAACACATTTTTTCCAGTTACAAGTCTTGAATATTTTATCACAAAATTTAGTGGTTATTAATTTCACAGTGATATAATTGTCAACAAAAATCACAACTATATAGGTTGTGCTATTTTGTTTTTACATGTGATATCAATTAATTTTTTAAGTAAAATGCAAATATTATCAGCAGATTTTTGGATAACTCACGTCTTTTCGTAAATTTTAAGCTATTAAAATTCAAATCCGTTAAATTTATTAAAATTTTACTGAATTTTAACCAAATAGTTTTTTTTAAAATTTGAACGTTTTGAACATTTATTTAACACTTATCGTTAGTCTATTGGTGGTGAATGTAGATACAGATTTTTAACTCTCCTATTTTATCGATTTTTTAAAATTTAAGTATTTCCACCATATTCTACTTTTGACTTGACTTCAGTTTTTCTAAAACAACCAGTAAATCTAGATAAATTCCAACAATTATTTTCTATGTAACTATATAAATAAAATTAAAAAAAAAGAAAGAAATGAAAATACGGCTGTATCTACATGGAAATTTTCTCTAGGAAACCTTTTCGATTTGCGCTTCGAATACGACCCTTATATTATGTTTCTTCATAAAAATCTAGAAATATTTAAGAGCGTTTTCATTTATCTGCATAAAACGCTTCTAAGAGGTAATATTAACCCCTAAAATTGGAACTTTAAAGGAATAGTTGCGAAATTTCGTACACATATAATTAAAATGATTGAATGAGACTAATTTTAAAAGAATCTTTGTAATAATTAACGAAATTTACTTTTACTAGAATGTTTAATGAATGAACAAAAATTTTCAAAGTTTAAATTAATAATTTTATGTATCTCAATAGCTGTTTTGTGACTAAGAATAAGAAAAAATAATATTAATTTTTTATAGGTAACTAAGAAATGAAATTGTTGATTAATAAAATTGTCATTTTTTGACAGTTTGAAATGTCAGATAATAGGTTTGTTCCAGCATGCTATATTTGACAGTCCGTGGATTGTTTGCACATGCGTAATCAAGTTATTGCGTTCCAGCAAAGCAAAAGTAAACAATTTGTACAATTTGTACATATTGTACAATGTTCCAACAATACATCCGACAAGTTACAAACTTGTTATTGACTGTCTAAATTGTCCAAGGGTTTTTGAATGGATTTTTTGTACATTATATTGTTTGTTTCTTTTATTTATTGCTATCTCTTTCTTTTGACGGTTTAAAAACAACGAATTATAGGTTAATTGTTTATCGTACAGAATTTGAAAATTTTAAACTATATAAACAAATTTTATAATTATTTATAGACATTTAAAAAAAGAAGGGGGAAAAATTAAATAATTTAATTTTTGTTTTCTAGATATATGTATATTAAAATTTTGGGTTAACAAAATTTCAGTTACATCTATAAATTTCATTTTAACATTTCTTATTACTGAGATGGAGTGAAATGAATAAAACTGAAATATAATTTTATTTAATATTAGTAAATTTCAGCGTGACTTTAGATATTCCATATT
The DNA here is from genome assembly GCA_035578155.1 of Brachynemurus nebulosus. Taxonomy (NCBI): domain Eukaryota; kingdom Metazoa; phylum Arthropoda; class Insecta; order Neuroptera; family Myrmeleontidae; genus Brachynemurus; species Brachynemurus nebulosus. The sequence continues at coordinate 6,492,997 of JAPWDM010000006.1, read as the reverse complement.
TGTTTTATTTGTTTAATTTTAGTGGTATTATGATATGAGTGATACTTGGAAACACTTAATTCTGATTTTCACTTATCTACCTCTGTTGAGACGGGGAACGAAATAATTCGATTATCAACAAAAAAATTCAAACTGAAAGTTATATATACGACACTGGAAGAAAACAGTGTCCATTTAATGTCAACAATTGTTTTTAAAATATGTTCCAGCACTCTGCACATTACAAACATGTTTGTGACTTGTTCAAAGTCAAGCATGCGCATAAATAAATCATGAACATGTTTTGTACTTGTCGAAAAATAGGTGCTGGAACACACCTATTGTTTTTCTGAATTGACATAACAAAAAATTTTATGCAATTTGTAATTTCCATAGTTATATGTGGTTATACTTAACACATGTGCTACGTGGATTGTACATGTTAAGCACATTTTCACAATATCACACAACAATATCAAGACTTGCTTTTCTTTGATTTCACATGTGGTATGTGAAATTGCAAATGTGATAAAAATAACAACAGTGAAATTGTGATATATTTATCACATTTTCAGGACTTGGCCTCCTGGTATGAAATAAATCTGTATTTGTTACAAATATTATATTTCCAATACCTACAATGTTTGTTTTATTATTAGTAAAAATAAAATTCGTATTTTCATTGGTAAATAGAATTGAATGGATAAACAATCGTTTAATTAAATATAAAATAAATTTAGTTTACTATACGAGAGCATGTCTGTTATGTGGCAAGCCTGTCCTGCTCTGTTTAATAGAGCCTGTTCAGCTTGTGAATAAACAATATCGGAATAACAAGCAAACAATTTTTACTCTCTACTTGGCAATTTTTTTCCTCATTTTTTGGTTCGTAACATTTTAATAAGCATACATGTTTTATTATGTAATTATGTTCAAATAACCAATATGCTGAGCTTGTAATTGTTTGTCTTCTTATTTAAAATATATAGGCTATTAAGAGCATATTGCTAGCAGAAATACATTGACCGCATATTCAGGACGTAGCAGATAAAATTTTTATATTTTGTAGCGAATTAGCGAACGGAAATTGAGCTCTTACAGCAGGTGTCATGGTGAGATTGTGGCAGAAATTTTGAGAACCCGAAAATTATATATATATATATATATATATATATATATATATATATATATATATATATATATATATATATATATATATATATATATATATATATATGTTGCAGCGATATTGTCAAAACCGTTTTATTATAATAACTTTAATCAAATTATAAAAAACGAAATATTATCAATTCATTGTTTCTTATAATCTAGCAAATTTCAGTGTTATTATAATTTCGTTAGACACATCTAGAAAAATTGTTAAGTATACCTAATGTTTTTTGACAATATAACTAAATCAGCATACAGGAAAATATTGTAAAAGTAAACATTATATGGATACGAAACTAATAATGTCCAAACTACTGAACCAATTTCAATCAGATTTAATTTGATCAGATTATATGCTTTGAACTAACCGACAAAAAATTTTTATCTCGATTAAAGGTTCCCGTGCGATGTGAATACTAAAATAATAATAAATAGTGTCTTAACTATACTAAATCCATTTCAATAAGTTGGGATACTTATATGGTTTAGAATAACTAATAGGATAAATTATATCCTGGTTGAAGTTTCCTGCGGGGTATGAATACGAAACTAATCAATATCAAAACTACCAAACCGATTTCAATCAAATTTGATATGGATTCTCTTATGCTTTGGAAAAACAGAAAGGGAAATTTTTATCCCGATTAAAGGTTTCCAGGGGGGAACAAATTACTTACAATTAATCAGATCAAAATTAGTGAAACGATTTCAGTTAGTTTTATTAAGGATACTTATATATTATATACTATGTAACAACATACAGGACAATTTTAATCCGGATTAAGGATTCCCACGGGAAACAAAACTATTCAAAAAATTATTCAATCATGTCAGAACTATTGATAAGATTTTAATTAAATTTAATTTGGATATTTATATATTTAGAATAACTGATGGGATAGTTTATATCCCGATTGAAGTTTCCTAAGGGATAGGAATATGAAACTAATTTATTAATGTCAAAACTACTGAATCCATTGCAATCAAATCTGATATGAAAATGTATAAGTTTATATACGAAATCAGACTGAAATCGCTCAATAATTTTGACCTGACTGAATAGTTTATTTTGTATCCCTCGCGAGCCTTTAATCGGAATACGAATTTTCCTTTCAGTTATTCCAAAGCATAAAAGTGCCCCTTACTAAATTCGATTGAAACCGGTTTTATTGTTTTTACACTAATTAGTTTGGTATTAATATCCCGCGGGAATCGTCAAACAACATATAAATTATCCTACCAGTTATTTAAAGCTATATAAATATTCCTAGTAAATTTGAGATCGTTTTAGTAGTTTTGATACAAATTAATTTGTTATTCACTTCACAATTTCTCTAAGTGTCTGGCGAAATTATAACACTGAATTTTACTAGTTGAATTGTAAGGAACATCATCCGTTGACAATAATTCGGTTTTTTTTTACAATTTGACTAGAGTTATTATAATAAAACGGTTTTGACAATATAGCTGCAACATACTTTATATATATATATATATATATATATATATATATATATATATATATATATATATATATATATATATATATATATATATATAACTAGTAAGGTTAGAGTGGTTCTCTACGAAAAGATTTACGAGAACGAAGTAACAATTAGGGATGGCGGTTTTCCAAAAATAACCGGTTTTCAGTTATTTCGGTTTATTTCATGCTCGGTTTAACCTGACAGTTAAAACCGCTTAAAATAACCGGTATTTGAAGAAACCGGTTTTCGGTTTTTTCTAGGAGAAACAACACTTATATAGGCAAAGTTTTTATATTATAATTATATTATATTTATTTTTAAACGAATTTAATACTGTAAATACAAACAAAAACAAAAAATTAAGTAATTTAACGAAAAAAATAACTATCAACTAACAAAAATGCGAAAGCAAAGTATTGCGTTTAGGCAACAAAGAGCTGTAGGAAACACAAATTTATTCAAAAAAAATATAGAACTCATTTTCAGTGTAATACGGTAAGATAAATTAACAGATAAATTCATATACTATTATATATGTAATTACTAAATATTTGATAGTGATAAATGAAAATTTTATTCATTTTCCTAAATTTATCATGATTTAGAATTTTTGAAAATTCTAGCAAATTACTAATTAATAAGCCATTTTGAAAGTTGAGTGAAATTATGATATAACAATATCTGGTAAATTTGCTTGTTACTTTCCTCTTTGTTTTAATTATTTAAATCTTGGTATGTCAGGTTGGATGGAGGCAATCGATTTTATTATTGGGTATTGAAGCAAATAAAAATACCTAAATATTGAAAATAAAATATGATTTCATTATTTTCTATACCATAATAACCATAATTAACTAAATGTATTAGAATTTTAAAGAAATTAATTAATTAATTTTTTTTTTTTTTAATAAAAACATGTCACCGGTCACTGAAATATGCACTCTCAAAACGATTTCTTTGTGCAAAAATTGAAAATTTCTTTAATTTTTCTTTCTTTAAATCAAAAAAGGTTTCTTTGAAATAATACCGTGATTTCATTACGAAAAAATTCATATTTTTTTGAATTATTGTTTTACTTCAATGAAATTTTTTCTTTAATTTTAATAAATTTCCTAATTTAAGAAAAAAATAGTTTTAAGTGGAAAAAACTAATTTTTTTAAATTGAAAAAAAAAACAAAATTTTTAGAATAAAAAGAAATTTTTTTGATCCAAAGAAGTTTTTTTTCAATTTAAAGAAAAAATTTCTTTGTATGATGTTTTGAAGAATCAATTTTTTTAAAACTAGTCAATTGCGTTCTTTGAAATTATTTTCTGAGCATGCGTAGTCACATAAATATGTGCAGAATACTGTTATACACATATGTGTTGCAAATTTTAAGATGGCTACATAGCTACATGTGATTGAAGCGAAATAACCAAACAATTTATTGAAATGGTGATTTGTTTTTAAAATAAATCAGAACTGATTTTAGAAAGATAAAAACAACATTTTAAGTTGAAAAGTGTTGGGAGAAAGTATTTCACTATATGGAAATAATTTTAGATATTAGTCATTAAAAAGGTTAGTACAATTTGAAATTTTTCTAAATAAGTATATAGGTTAACTATGTTAATAATTTTAAATTTTTTTATGAAAATAGGATTATATATACGTGTCATATTTTAGTTAACCTACTAATTATGTCATAATTATGTGCACTCTATATTGTTATTTATTTCAACAGTTTAACAAATGTGTTTTTTGCTTAAATACAATTAAAAACATTATAGGTATATAGACTGACAAATGAACAATTCGTTTTCTTTGAAACAAAAAAAATTATTGCTTTGAAACAAAGAATTTTTTGTTCTTACGAGCATGCGCAGTTACGTTTATCTGTGCGAAACAGTTAAAATGGCTGCAATATACAGTTGAGTAAATTAACCAGAATAATCATGTAAATCGTTAAAATAATGATGTTTTTAAAGTAATTCAGAGCCATATTTCATTACAGTGAAGTTTATTTTAGTATTGCTATATTGATTCTAGTTAATTTGACATTTTTTATTTATTTTAGTTAATGTACTTACATACGCACATTGTTAGAGTGGAATAAAAAATTTGAAATAAAATGGAGTGATTCCCATAATTCTTTTCAAATTGTGAAAATGAGCGCAAACAAAGGGACATTCACGAGCAATACGTGCAAAAATCAGTACAAATTAAATACATGTAAGTATTATTTCTTTTAAGTTTCTAAGTAATTTTATTTTACTTTAAGGAGTATTATCTGTTTGAAAATTTTTTGTTGAAATTTTAGATCAAGCCTTTTTAGGCTCTGGATACACTCGGTTTAACTGTGAGTTAGAATATTTACGATTTTTGTGCGGAAATGATAATGCACTGTGTATCAAAGTGGTCGAGAATTCAAACTCGGATGTAGCAGAAACCGTGAGGCGCAACACTAAATCGTCCGAAAATAACTCGAAACAAACTATCTCAATTCGGAAGGACAGTTATATGGTGCTGGGATAACTGGCTAATGGTAAAAGTCGATATCTTTAAAAATTCATATAGAAAAATGATTTTTAATTTTAAAAAGCGTTTTTCTCAAAATCGTGTTTCTAAAATTCGTACGCAGTAGAACTCAACAATTTTCATTTAAGGTCCGTTTTTTCGTCAAAAGTCCATTTTATTGTTTCAAACCAAAGTCAAATTTGAAAAAATCGATATTTTTTAATGTCCATGTGTGCTTTTGTGACAAAACACATGCTGACAGTGAGAAAAATTTTATTTTGTTCTACATACCGACGTTCGTCAGTTCTACTGCGGGCTAATTAGTACCTTCGAAAAAAGTAATCTTGGTTTGAAGTGCTGTACATAGCCATTTGGTTTTTAAAATTACAAAAAATAAAGCTTTTCTAAACTCTAATATATAATCAGTAAGTGGCCGAAAGGATTTTTTGGTTACTTTTATAGTTTTTTCTGAAAGTATAAATAATGATTTTGAAGATTTCGAGTAAAAACGTTTGTATAAACATGGATCTGTTTTTTGACTGGGTGCAAATGATCATAATTGACTAAACCAAAAAATAGCTAGTTTACTTACTATTTACTACTTTGTTGTTGTCTGTAAGTGTATTGCACTCACTATAAGACATATCTATGACTTAAAATTTTTCTGTTTGGTACTCCTCTTACCTTTTTTTTATTTTTGTAGGAATTTTTATAAAAAATAAACGCACATGGACTAGATGTACATCACCTTTTACTGTTTCGGTTTCGACTGCTAGTGCCCAATCATCTTTTGATCCAGGGCTATCCAGAGCCAGATTTACATAAGGGCACTTGGGGCACGTTCTCCGGGGCTTTCACACAATAGGGGTCTCCACAAATTCAAAAATAATGAATAAAATAGAATTATTTTTTACTTGTCAACCTCACTTTTTGGAAAAATATTAGAAATTTTCCAAGGGGGCCTCCACATGGGAAGTGTCCCGGGGTCTCCGCAGAGGTAAATCCGGCCCTGGGGCTATAAATGCACATTTAATTATCACCAATAGGTACTGATTTCGTTGTCAAAACAACAATTTTTGAATTTTTTATCTATCACATACAAAAACCGGTTCGAGCAAGAATTACGCGGAAACTTGAAACTGATTTTATTGAAACTTGGAAGTTGGTAGCTTATATCCAAAATCTAGTCTTGGTCTTGTTACATGGACAAATTGTTCTATTAAACTTCTAAAGTCAATGGCTTAGCTACCAAAATAAAAAAAAGTTACAGGCTACTGCTCCTAAAATTCAATTTTCAAAATAAATCTTTTCTGATAAGTTATTTTTTTTACTCTAGTTAATTTTTGGCCTGCGTGGTCCTTTTCTACTCAGCATACCTAATAATTATGTATTTTTATAATTTTGATATATACTTTTTAAAACTGCGATGTAATTTCAACAAATAAATAATTTTCGTTGTTTGTTTTTTTTATTTTATATCCCTACTTATTTTTTTTTTTGTTCAGACAATTATACGAAATGTAATAGTGTACTAAAATTTTTCTTTCATTTAATTATTATTCTAGTAGTAATTTTTTAAGTAAAAAATAGAAAAGTAAAAGAGAAAAAAGAATTATTATTTGTCTAAAAAATTTATTTTTATTGAACCAAATAAAAAGTTATTTAAAGCAAAAAAAGTTTTTATTTGAAACCTTAAAAATATTTTATTTTAAAGAAATCAATTTTTTTGAATTTAGAATTTGCTCTTAAAAAAATTCACTTTTTTTTCTAAATTTGAAGAAATAAATTTATTAATTCAAAGAAACTAATTTTAAAGAAATCTGTTTCTGTCATCAAAGAAATTCACTTTTTTCAATCTGAAGATTAAACTTATTTAGTCCAAAGAAATAAAATTAAAGAAATTTCTTTCTACCACTAAAGAAATAGTTTCTTTGTGCGTATTGAAAGAAATTACTTCTTTAATTAAAAAAAATTTTCTTTGATTCAAAAATTTCTTTTTGAGCGTGTGACTTTAAATTTGTAATTTTTTTAAAATAATTTGCCCGGTTTTTTTCTCCGGTTATTGATTAAAAAAAAAAAAAACACCGGTAATAACCGAGTCAAAAACGTAATCGAAATAAAACGGTTAATCAAAACAGAAAAACCGGTTTTCGTTTAAAACCTGCCGGTTTTCCCCATCCCTAATAACAATCACATATGAATAATGAATATGCGTTTGGTCGTTAAAATTGTGACTTTATCATATAAATAACGAGAACAACCATGCATTCGGTTTAAAGAGTTTATTTTTAGCTGAAATTTTGTCTATAAGAATTTTGTATATTTATGTCGAAATCATATTATGCCGGTAAAATTGTTGAACAATCGCAACCGCATCGCCATAAGGATCTACCATTTGTTCAGAATTGCCAAATGGTTTCTGTGCAGGTCATCCTACTCCTGACTATAAAAATTTATGCAAAGTAAAAGTAGAAAAATGCAATAAATTATTATATTATTGTGTGAAATTTGTTTCAAAGCCCCGCAGGTTATTTTTGTATCAGACACCGTTTTTTATTAGGCCGGCTTTGGTTGGGGCTATGAGAAAAATAGTAGTGTTTCAACGAAATCTACAATGAACAAACAAAATTATGATTATCGTTTTTCTTTACAGAGAACTACCTAGTTGGGAATTCCAAAAAAATTTTATGAAGTTGTAATTATTTTAAATTATTTAATTATTTTAAAAATATTTCGAAGAAAAAAAACAATAAATTTGCTTTATGTAATAGATTGTGCCACCTTCGGTTTCGGTTAAATCTGCGACTTCTTTTTCGCTAAAGCCACATTTGTGGCCGAATGTGGTTTTTGCGACCTAAGATCTCCGCAGCTGTAGCGAAGTTGGACAATAATATCGAGTTTGACAAAAGTAGCAATACTGTTAGAAATTCTAATTTAATTTTTAGTCGAATTTTTCAACTAAAATAATTAGACTTTACAGCCTATACGATAAGAACGGGAAGAGGCGGGAGTAGGGGCGCTATCCGTTTTCGGACCCATATAACATGATTCTGAAGAAAAAAATGTCTGATATACATATATATATATATATATATATATATATATATATATATATATATATATATATATATATATATATATATATATTCTCCCGCTATCTTTTGACATGTGTAGGGCCACCTTATGGAAGGCAAGAGCTGAAATTTGGTAAGTGGGGCTCATTTCCGATACACATCAATACTATGAAGGTGGGGTCAAATTTTGGATCCAACCCAACTTTTAAGGGGGTGGTGGGGGGCAATAAAACAATAGAACTTTTCCAAAACGTTGGAAATAATGTTTCGGTCAATTATCTACAACCTATCCAAAATTCAGCTTCCCAGGACGATTTGGAGGGAGTAGAAGAGGAAAAAATTATTTTGCCTGGATCTAACACGCTCACAGCTCCTCAGAATTAACGTAGAGGGTTGAAATTTGGTATGTTGATAGAGTTCGTACCTAGCGTCTGCTTTTTGGAGTTTTATTTTTTTACCCCCCAACCCCAACATCTTTAAGTTTTAATTTCATGCTTTTTCGACGTTTTCGAAGTTTGTACCACTCGCACAGATCACCCAAATAAACCTAGAGGGCTGAAGTTTTGTATTCGGATTGAGCTAGTATCAAGGGGCTGCCTTTTGGGGGTCTCAACTTTTAACCCTTACCCCCTCCATTTTTATACCAAAAAGAACCGGTTTTTCTTGTCTTTAACAGTTTCGTTCGGGTCAAAATCTCCCCAAATAAACCTAGAGGACTGAAATTTTGTGTACAGGTTAAGTTAATAGCCAGCCACAGGTTTTTGGAGGTTTAAACTTTTAACTCTTAACCCCGCAATTTTTACGCCAATATTTCCTTAATTTTTTTGGTTGTTTTCTAACACGTCTAGAGACTCTAAATTTGGTTTGGCTGAAATTTGGTACGTGTATTGAGTTAGTATCCAGCTAGTGCCTTTTAGGGATTCCACATTACTTTTCCCCTGAGTTCTCTCATTTTTACATCGGAATTCAATGGTATTGTTAAATATGTTTTAAATGCTTTATTTTTATTTTAATACAAGTATGCGTATAGCAGTTTTAACAAAATATTTAAAAACGCCGTGAGCAGCGGGGCCCCATCACGGTAGTCGAATTTTCCCCTTCATCTTCGGTATTGAATGTCTACAAGCGAAATGTGATTGAAAGTCTACAACCGAATTGTCATTTTGTTGGTTTCAAAACTGGTGATGAGTGTTCGGCTGATCGAGGCTTTAAAAAAAGGTTTTAAGTATTTAAGGGCTGTATCTCAGTAAATTTCAATTTTGTGCCAAAAACAGGTAGCAGAAAAAAAAGCCAACACAATTCGTACGAGGACATTCCTGCCCATGTTTATCCGCTAATTGCCTTTATGTTTTAGTTTTAAAAATTAAAAAAGGACCTTAAATAGTAAACTGGAAGGCCTTTATAAAGATATTTTTTCTTTCCAAAAAAATCCACAATTTCTATTTTATAAATACTAAAAATCCAAAATTCCTAATTTATAAATAAACAGTGACTTTAATAACATTTTTAAATTACTTAATATGTATGTATTTCATTTGTCATAAAAGTAAGTTCACTTTTTTTTAAATTTTTTAAAATTACTATTCGCCTACTTGTATTTAGAATAAACATAATGCTTTTAAAACACATTTAACAATAGCATTCAATTCCGATGTAAAAATGGGAGAAGTGGGGTGAAAAGTGATGCGGACTCCCTACAAGGTACTAGCTGGATACTAACTGAATACACGTACAAAATTTCAGCCCTCTAGGTTTCCTTATGGAGTCTCTAGACGTGTTAGAAAACAAGCAAAAAAATTAAGGAAATATTGGCGTAAAAATCGTGGGGGTAAGGGTTAAAAGTTGAAACCTCCAAAAAACAGCGTCTGGCTATTAGCTTAACCTGTACACCAAATTTCAGCCCTCTAGGTTTATTTGGGGAGATTTTGACCCGAACGAAACTGTTAAAAAACAAGAAAAATCATGTTCTTTTGGGTATAAAAATGGTGGGGGTAGGGGTTAAAAGTCGAGACCCCCAAAAGGCACCCCCTTGATACTAACTCAATCCGAATACAAAATTTCAGCCCTCTAGGTTTATTCGGGTGACCTGTGCGAGTGGTACAAACTTCGAAAACGTCGAAAATGCATGAAATTGTAGCTTAAAAATGAGGTGGGTGGAGGTAAAATATTAAAACCTCCAAAAAGCACAACCTAGGTGAACTTTATCGACACACCAAATTTCAACCCTCTACGTTAATTCTGGGGGGCTGGGGGCCTGTTAGATCCAGCGAAAATCGTTTTTCCCCCCTCTACTCCCACCATATCATCCTAGGAAGCAGAATTTTGGATATGTTGTAGATAATTGACCGAAACATTATTTAAAACCGGTTTGGAAAAGTTTTATTGCTTTTCCGCCCCCCACCACCCCCTTAAAGGTCGGGTCAGAAAAAAAATTTGCCCAAAATTTGACCCCACTTTGATAGTATGAGGTGCCTCGAAAATGAGCCCCATTTACCAAATTTCATCTCTTAACTTCCATAGGGGGGCCCTACACAAATTAAAAGGTGGCGGGAAAATATATATATATATATATATATATATATATATATATATATATATATATATATATATATATATATATCAGACGTTTTTTTTTTCTACATATTCGTGTTCTACGGGTCCGAAAACGGATAGCGCCCCTACTCTCGCCTCTCGCAGCTCTTATCGTATAGACTGTATAAGTCTAATTTTTCGGAGAAAATTCGACTAAAAAAAAATGAACTTACTTTTATAACAAATGAAATACATAAATTTTAAGTAATTTAAAAATGTTATTAAAGTCACTGTTTATTTATAAAGTAGGAATATTTGATTTTTAGTCGAATTTTTCAGCTGAAAAATTAAACTTATACAGCCTATACGATAAGAACGGCGAGAGGCGAGAGTAAGGGCTCTATCCGTTTTCGGACCCGTAGAACACGAATATGTAGAAAAAAATGTCTGATTGCCGCTACTTTTTAGTATGTGTAAGGCCCCCCTATGGAAGTTAAGAGCTGAAATTTGGTAAGTGGGGATCTTTTTCGAGGCACCTCATACTATCAAAGTGGGGTCAAATTTTGGGCAAATTTTGGATCCGATCCAACCTTTAGGGGGGGGGGCAACAAAACAATTAAACATTTCCAAACAAGTTGGAAATAATGTTTCGGTCAATTACCTACAACATATCCAAAATTCAGCTTCCTAGGATGATTTGGAGGGAGTAGAGGGGGAAAAAATGATTTTTGCTGGATCTTACGCTCCCACAGTCCCCCAGAATTAACTTAGATGGTTGAAATTTGGTATGTTGATAGAGTTCGTACCTAGGGACTGCTTTTTGGAGGTTTTAATATTTTACCCCTGCCTCCACCAATTTTAAGCTAGAAATTCATGCTGTTTTGACGTTTTCGAAGTTTGTACCACTCGCACAGGCCACCCAAATAAACCTAGAGGGCTAAAATTTTGTATTCGGATTGAGTTAGTACCAAGGGGGTACCTTTTGGGGGTCTCAACTTTTAACCCTTACCCCCACCATTTTTATACCAAAAAGAACATGATTTTTCTTGTTTTTTAACAGTTTCGTTCAGGTCACAATTTCCCCAAATAAACCTAGAGGGCTGAAATTTTGTGTATGGGTTAAGTTAATAGCCAGCCACTGCTTCTTGGAGGTTTCAACTTTTAACTCTTACCCCCATGATTTTTATGCCAATATTTCTTTGATTTTCTTGTCTTTTTTCTAACACGCCTAGAGACTCTCTGAGTAAACGTAGAGGGCTGAAATTTTGTACAATATTGAGTTAGTATCCAGTTAGTGCCTTTTAGGGATCCCACATTACTTTTCCCCCCACTTCTCCCATTTTTACATCGGAATTCAATGGTATTGTTAAATGTGTTTAAAATGCTTTCTATTTATACTATAAGACAAGTAGGCGAATAGTAAATTTAAAAATTAAAAAAAATGAACGTACTTTTATAACAAATGCAATACATACATAATATTAAGCAATTTAAAAATGTTATTATTGTAGGGGAGCCCAAGCGGGGGTTTTGGGATTTGATGAAGCTCGGCAGATTAATATAAGGGGGGTACCTTGCACCCTGTTGAGTACCTCCACCATATATGAAACCTATATATATATCGCCGACGGCCTGGGATAGCGTATCAGAATTGTAAGAAAAAGTTGATCGTTAGAAATAATCGAGCGCGTCAGATTAAGGTAAGGTGAGTTAATTACATGCTTAAAAGTGTGCATTTAAATAATCTGACGATTTTAGCTTGACGTAAGGGAGTGGGAGTGTTACTAACTTGAAGAAAAAAAACCGTCCTCTCGACATTCTCGAGCGTGGTCGAGGTTTTTTTCTTTTCGAAGGAAATAATTTAAGTATCATTGGAAAAATATAATCTGATGACTTCCACAAACCGAAGTAACAAAAATCGTAAATAATCGTACGTGCAGTTTGAGCGAAGCAATGTTTGCAGCCAAAAATACAGAAGGCTTTGAAACATATATATTAAAAATTAATTTTTATCCAGCTAGCTTGTATTAGACAAAACACTGTGCAACTAAATCGGTTAATTAGTTAATTTTTAGCGCTTTTGGGCCCCCAGGACCCTGGCGGATCTCATATAGTACCTATAACATATATGCATTTAAATAATTTAACTTTTATAAGGTGAAAAAATTTTCAAAATCGGTTGGGTAGTTTTACTTTTGGCGTTTTTGGTGTCCCCGGACACTGACAGACCTTATATAGCATAACTTATATCCATCTGAAATAGTTTAGCTCTCTAACAGTGAACAAATTTTCAAAATCGGTGATGACGCGTTCTTGAAAATTTAGTTTATGTTTATTTTGAAAAGTGAAACAGATATAAATGTTGTTATTGTAATGATAAAAACGGCGCAAAGCATTTATTGTAAAGAAATTCAGCAAATTTCTTAATTTTTCTCAAAAGCTAATTGACTTACAAGGAAAGGTTTTGAACTGTTAATTCGTAATTTTGATGAAATTTCTGCCATAGTCCCGGGCTAAAATCTTTCCATGCCACCCGCTGTAATAAGTGTATTTCCAAAAAGGAAATTCACTTAATATTTCAAAAAAGGAAATTCACTTAAAATGGATAATTTTTTTTTCAAATTGTAAGATTTAGAAAATCTGACAATTTGAACAATCTTAGCTGTTAATCGTCAGATTATATGGGTCAGCAAGTCCCGGCATGAAGCTGAATCGTCTATATGAAAATCTGACGCGCTCGAGTATTTCAAAATAACAATTTTTTTTTTTTTTTTTGTATTTTCAAATAGCCGCCGCGAGCTTACGTTACGTCCGAATCGTCAGAATTTTGAATCGGAGCTTCTTTTCAGGTCACTTAACATTCCCTATAAATATCTAACGAGTTCGAATAAATTTATTTTTTTGTATGGCCACCCCCGCCATCCAAACCGGCAGATTAACATACTTCCGTTATCAGAGGTACGTGGAATATATGAACTATCAACATCTGACGCGCTCGAATATTTCAGTGTCTCAGTTTTTTTTACATTTTTGAACATCTGCAGACGCTCCCTCCACCACTGAAAGGATATATGTACATCATATAACTTTTTTTTCTTCATATCATCTAATCTTCAAAATCAGTAGGTCTCAACGACGCTCGAGAATGTCCCCATTTAGCATCATGGGCTTCCCTATTATTAAAGTTAATGTTTATTTATAAAGTATTAATTTTGGATTTTTATTTATAAAATAAAAATTTTGGATTTTTTTGGAAAGAAAAAATACCTTCATAAAGACTTTCCAGTTTACTATTTAAGCTCCTTTTTTAATATTTAAAGATAAAACACAAAGTCAATTGGCGGATAAGCATGGGTTATGGGAACGGAATAGGGAATGCCCTCGTACGAATTGTGTTGGCTTTTTTCCTGCTAACTGCTATCGGCACTAAATTGAAATTTACTGAGATTCAGCCCTTAAAAACTTAAAACCTTTTTTTAAAGCGCCGATCAGCCGGACACTCATCATCAGTTTTGAAACCACCAAAATAACAAATCGCTTGTAGCCATTCAATCACATTTTTCTTCTAAAGATTCAATACCGAAGTTGAAGGGAAAAATTCGATTTCTGTGATGGGGCCCCCCTGCTCAGGGCGCTTTTTTTATTTTAGTCTTATGATAGAAATTTAATTATCTTAGTGTACAACTTCAAATTCTAATACTGATTGTTAGGAAATCTTTTATTCTTACAAATAGTGTTATCTAATATGTGTGTTTAATGGATTCCATTTTGTAAATGTTGTCACAGAGTTTCAATGGAGCAGCAGAGAATAGACTAATAATCTTACTATTTTTTTCTTATGAAATTTAAAACTTATGAATGCAGCTAGACGTGTGAGCAACTAATCAATAATACCCCGAAATGAATATGGCCTAATATTAGATGATGAAAAATAATAGGATAGTGTTTCTTCACCTGCACAAGTTTATTATATTCAGTAAAAGAATGAATAATAGGGAGTAGTGTCCATCTACTGATGTTACTTGTTGTGAAATTTTTTATTTTATTTCGTAGTTTTTGTATTGTGTTTGTCAATTTATTGTAGAAATAGAAACAAAAAGCACAAGTATGACATTGACAGTGTCATTTGATCCGTGTATGGTCTTTTAACAGATTGTTACAAGGTGTGACGTATTTTTGATTTTGTCATTTTTTTTTTTGTTACTTTTGTTGTAACGTTTACGTTGTCAATATATTGAAATATTTTGTACATTGTTATGTATTATATTACGTTTTCATTTCGAAAACTCGAAATTCAGCTATTACGGCCGGTGTCATGGTGGAACCTGAGGCCGACACCGTATAATTTTCTGCCTATGTTAAGTATTTTTTGAGAAAATTGTAATTTTTTACTTTCGCCTCACTTTGCTCTCTTTGTCAGTGTAATAAGTAATTTATATTTCTGTCTCAATTCTTTATAAAATATAGAAAAATTTGATCTTTTTTACGATTGCTTACGAAAACAAATGATATCTATTCACATCTATGTATTCATATTGTATTATAATAAACAAAGTTCTGTCTCATGTTATTGCATTATAAATACCATAGCTCTGTCTCAAGTTGAAAAATTAAAATTAAGCAGATTTTTTAAGCTTATGTAATGAAGAAATTTTTTTTTTTATTGATTTTTAAATAAACAAGAAATCGAAATTTATGTCGTGATATAAGAGTATTAAATATAAAAATAAATAACATCATATATTTGTACGCACGGAAAAAAATTTTAAATGGATCTATTTTAAAAATTTTTTCACTAATAATTATTAATGTTAGAAAGTTAAACAATTTTAAATGGATTTAAGGTATCTTATGTGAGATCCATCAAAGTTTTGGGGACCTAAAAACGCCAAAAATTTATTACCCAATTGATTTTAAAAATTTTTTTACCGTTAGTAAGTTGAAGTATTTGAATTAATTAAGTAATTAAATGATGTCCGCAAGAACGTTACGGACTGCTATAAGTCATATGAGATCCCTAGGACCCTTTTCTTACTGTTAGAGTACTAAAATTATTTTAGATGAATAAAGATTATGTTGTATGAGTTCCGTCAGGGTTTACTGATCCCATAATTGTAAGAAATAAACTAACCGACCGATTTTGAAAAGTTTTTCACTGTTAGAGAGCTAAATTATTTTAGATAGATATAGATTACGTTATGTAAGATCCGCCAGGGTCTATGGGACCCAAATGTGTCAAAAATGAAATAAGTGACAGATTTTGAAAATTTTTCCGCTCGTACAGAAGTAAACTATTTTAGATAGATACAGCTTATATGTTGTATGAGGTCGGCCAGGATCCTGGGATCTTAAAAGCGCCAAAAATAAACTAACCGCCGATTTTGAAATTTTTTTCTTTGTTAGAGAGCTAAACTATTTTAGATAGGTATAGATTACGTTATGTAAAATCCGACAGCGTCAGTGGGACCCAAAAGTGTCAAAAATAATATAACTGACCGATTTTGAAAATTTTTTCACTATTAGAGAAATAAGTTTTTTTAGATAGGTACAGGTTGTGTTATCTAAGGTCTACAACTGTACTGCGAGTGCAAATGCGGTGTAGACTGCTACACAACGGGTTTTCAAAATACTTTTACTGTTAGAAAGGTAAAATATCATATATATATATATATATATATATATATATATATATATATATATATATATATATATATATATATATATATATTATGTAAAGTCCGCTTAGAATATACGGTCGAGCTAATTTTTAATGAGGTCCACTGGG
This sequence comes from Brachynemurus nebulosus, assembly GCA_035578155.1. Lineage (NCBI taxonomy): Eukaryota > Metazoa > Arthropoda > Insecta > Neuroptera > Myrmeleontidae > Brachynemurus > Brachynemurus nebulosus. The sequence continues at coordinate 6,476,472 of JAPWDM010000006.1, read as the reverse complement.
ATCTTGCAGATCCGAAAACGCCAGAAATAAGCTATCGAACCGATTCTGAAAATTTTCTCGCTGCTGGAGAACTAAATTATTTTATGGTTTATTTCAGTTAAATTTAACCATGCTTCGTCATTTTGAATTTAAATAATTTCCGTTTTCTTGGCTCCATCTCTTTTATTATTGCATTTATGTAAATTTTAAATTTGCGGTTTATTTTTAGAAAAGAATAGAAGATTGATTTGTTTCGAATATAAGAATTATTTGATTTTTTAACGAAAACTCTTGATCAGTTGTATCTGAAATGAGGTGTAGATGGATACAACTCTGCTGCACAAAGTCCGTTCGGGTTCTTGGGTCCCAAAAATACCAAAACTAATTACCGAGCCGATTTTAAAAATTATTTTACTCTTAGAAAGCTAAACTATTTTAAATGAGTACAGGTCTTAGATGAGATCCGCCAGTGCCCAATATTTAGAAATTCGCTATGTCATGCAGATGCTGCGACAAGGGGTATCATATTATTTCGATCAGTTTGTTCATGCTTATATGGGATATTGAAATTTAAAAACTTTCATGAATATTTTAGACAGAAATTCGTCAAGTGCGAATAGAGTAGTAAGTTAAGTATTTTGTTTTGTTTTGTTACGTTACACATATTTTAAAGTACTTTAAAGAACTGTACTTACGTTACAAAATTTTATGGTTAGTATGATGGGAAGGGGAGATCTGTATCATAAAAAATTTGATATAGTAATGCAACAAGTTATAAAAAGTTGAATATCATTACAACTTCTGGAAGAGCAATTTGCTCATATGTTTAAGTAATTAAATTTTTTGCGCTGTAACTTTTAAACGTTAAGAGGAAGTCAATATGGATAATTAGTCCTTTAAACTCCCGTCAAAATCACTTTTTGATTTTATTTATACATCTTTCGTATCTGGAGCACCATTCTTCTTCTTCTTTCTCTTTTTTCTCAGGGGTCTGGTCAACTTTGTTTTTTAAATGGAAACCCCTATTTTTGACCTCGGATTCGGAAAGAGCGGGAAATTTTACGTTGAAAACCGTATTCATACCTCATATCCCAAGGTCGTGTGAAGGTCATAAAAACGAAAAAATTATGATTCAAGGTCAAATTCGAGGTCATTTTCTGGTTCCTCTTTTCTTCCCATGAAACTTTTGTCCGGGTCATATTTCGATAAAGTCAATATTAACTGAGATTTTCAGCTGTTCCGCAACTTTATGAACATCCGGTATATGGGAATTGTGGGAAACACTGATTTCCACAATATACAGTAACCCTTTTTCATTTCATCATAATCATCAGTTATGCGTAGTGATGAGCAAATGCAAGACCAAGACCAAGACTTGGTAATCTTGGTCTTGGTCTTGTTCTTGCATTAAGAATCTTGGTCTTGGTCTTGCCAGAGCAGTTTGAGTCTTGGTCTTGGTCTTGGTCTTGCAAAATGCAGTCTTGGTATTGGTCTTGGTCTTGCAAAATGCAGTCTTGGTATTGGTCTTGGTCTTGGTATTGCTAAAAATCTTGCACTTTCTTGCATTTTTTTATTTGCGAATTTTTTCCTTCTAAAATCAGAATTTTCTCTCTTTACGGTATTAATTATACTTTTAAACTATTTAAATAATTTAGCAAGAGTCTTGCTTTTTTCTTGCTGTAGTCTTGGTCTTGCTCACTTGAGTCTTGGTATTGGTCTTGCAGCCATACTTATAGTCTTGGTCTTGGTCTTGCAAAATGCAGTCTTGGTCTTAGTGACTAAGTATTTGTGACTTGATGACCAAGACTAATTTTGCTCATCACTAGTTATGCGCAAAAGAACTGCTTCTTTTATGAAATCAGTTAGGTCCTTTACGGGTTGAGCACCATTACAAAAAAACCAGATATTGTGTTGTGTTGTCTGTTGTAAGTATTTCGGAGAATGTAGATATGGCAGGCAGTTTCTGTTCTAATATACGAATAAATTTATGCGCACTAGAATATAAATTGCTTACTGTTTACGTCCGCTAATAATCTTACAGTAGACATAAATTCCCAATTAGAGTGTGCGGCCTCTAATTTAAAATGATATCAAATTTTCTTACTGTAGTGAGTTACCATATTATAGGCTATTTGGCCTTACAGATTTTTATTTTTGGGTTTTTATTTTCTTTGTGCTTATGACATTTAAAAATTTTTTGTCAAATGTTCTCAGTAATAGTTATAAATAATATAGATAGAACTATTTGTAAAAAATAAATAAATTTAATCTACCTTACGCACTACAAATTCTGAAAAGTTCGTTTTACCTTCAGAGGAACCTTCGCTACGAATTCCAAAAATAAGGCTACTTACTCAAAACGCACGGTTTAGGACGCATTTTAAAACAACCAGGGCCAGTTATAGGGGGGGCAGACGGAGCACGAGCCCCGAACGGCAGGTCTCGGGGGGAACCAAAAAGAGATTTAAGAGGTTTTTTTGCTCGTCACCTGTTTTTTGGGACGAAAAAAGAAACTGACCCGGGAGCCACTTAGGTTTGGTCCGGCCCTGAAAACAACACTTGTTGAACCAATAATAGTCCCAAAAGAATTTACTGGAACGCCGAGGCAATACTTGGAATGTATGGACACTTTATTCACAATTTTTGTGAAGAATTTTCATTTCGTATCTACAAGTCCTACGTTTTTGTTTAAGAGTGTACTGTTAGTAATATACTTTCTATTTATGTATGCCTATTGAATGGTCACTGTTAAGAAATTGGCTACAGGAGAGAGTACTGTCACACACAAGAAGAATAGGACGACAATACAGGCTTTGTGGAGGAGAAGACAACTGTTGTATATGGAATATTGTAACAATCAGAAAGTTGTAGTATGCAGGTGTTGTCGTGCAATGAATATCAAAGTGTCCAACTTCAATAGGATTAGTGTTAAAATCCACAATGAATAGCATACTTAGACTTACGGTTTATTTGTATCATATATGTATCTAGTTGGAAAAATACTATATACACATGGAGGATGAACGCGATCACTTGCGGGTGATATCCGTGTTTGTTGGTTGGTTTGATGGTACTTACCACCGCACCGCTCCGCTCCGGCTCGAGCCGTCACAACAAAACAGATAGAGATAATAAAAAAACATAAACCATTTCCAGTGTCGATATTACACAACATAAATTACATCATTCACTCTTATTAAACTTTTTATTCTGTCGTATATCCGTACTTAATTTTCAACTTTTAATAGTGCACATAGATAGATATATGTAGGTAGGTACTATAGTGCTTGGGTACTTCCGTTAAAATTACCGTCATTCAGTATTATCGTATAATTTAGTGTTGTCGGTGTTGTTTTCAAAACATATCAATAAATTGTGTTCCGATTAATGAAGGAAAAATAGGTATTTCGAAGAATGATTTTAATGTTGTCTCTACTGTAATTTGTGATTGTGTAATGGTTTTTACCTTCTGGCTAGTTATATATTGCCTGATGCGGTGAATAAGTACAGCTAAAAAAAAATTAGACTCTATCATTTGAAAGGAGAGAAAAATCCGTTTACCTACATCTAAGCATACTTAATGTTCTGTAAGAAAACAATGGCTGTTTGAAACAACGAGGGTTGTTTGAAATTTAGTCTCTAATTATTGAATTTCTTGAATTTTCACTTTTTGGGTCTTTATGAAGTACTGCGACAGTACATCCTGGAGACTCAATCAAACTGAAATATCCGTATATATAGTACGGATGACGCTGCGTATGAGAAATACTGTGTGCAATAAGTGCTCCAAGGAATTTGATAAAATAGAAGAATTATTATTTTGTAGTGGTCGATGTGCAAGTGCTTTTCACTTAAAATGTGTCAGTATAATTACCGCAATGTTATTCAAGTTGAATATTAGCGTTAAAATTAATAAATGGAAATATGAATCGTGCAGTGTAAATGTAACCCCAAAAATTTATTTTAGAATTTGTACGGATGAATCAACTTTAACTTTTATTAGGCTTCAACGAAGATTCAGAAACAAAATTTGAAAAATGACCATCAAAATGTACAAGTACTTAAAGTAGGTCAAGCATCCTACGTTATCAATATACTGACGCCGCAACTACAAAACATCAGACTGGTGTTTTGTCCAGGGCCGTCGAAAGATACGGCGAGCTTCGGGAATAAATCGCATTTTTTAAAAATTCCTCCCCCAAAAATAAGTAGTGAGCAAATAAACAAGTCTTAACTTCTTTTTTCCTGGACCTTCTACCGACAGCTATGGACTCCCCCCCTCAAGCTCGGGTCCCGGGGTTACAACTTCGGCTACCCCACCCTCTCGTCGGGCCTGGTCTTGTTCAACTTAGGCAAACAACAGTATACCAGTGCAGTTGCAAATAAAAGATCAGAGAAAAAACAAAATATTATAGTAAAGGAAAAACAGGTACAAGTGGAAGTGTACCTGAAATAACCCTCTATTAATAATCAATATAGATCGAAAGGACTCAAATGATGGCAATGATGGATTGTGGTACTAACATACGTGCTTTCCAGTGCTTAGACTCAAAGGCGTGGAGATATTTTGGCCGCTGTAATCAAAATACTAGCCTAGAAATAATAAAAAATCATTTTACGAAAACGTAGAACAATCAAGAATTAACGATTTGGAAAGTAAAGGCAAATCTAAAAAGTTATCGTCTAGGCGCAGATAAGAAATTAATAGAATAATTATACGATAGGAAAAACTGGCCGAAAGGAGCTCTGGTACGGCGTTATATTTTTCGCTGACAAGCAGCATCTTTCAACAACTAAAAATGTTTTAAGATTTCGTACTGGTTGAGGAATGTGCAACTATGATATGGATATTTCGACGTGCGACTTTGAAAAGTCATAAAATTAATATTTTATAATTAGCATGATTGTGACTTTTTATAGTCCATTATTATATGACCATTATTAGGTATATTATTTCCTGTGATATTTTGAGATTACTGTCAAAATATCTGCCACTGAACTATTCGAAAAGTAAGGATATGTGAGTTAAGAAAACTCTAAGTCGTCGCGACCTGACGTCATGACTAGAGATGGACAATTACCAGTATTTTGAATTCATGTGACGTGACCGTCACAAACACCGTTTTATGACGATTATTGACGTCACAATTTTTTTTAACTAGTCTGTTGGATAAGTGACGGTCACAGGGTCAGTCATAATTGTGACCGTCAAATACAACTACAAAACCTTTTGTGACGGTTTTTTCCAAAAAATTGATTATCTAGTTGAGTTCCCAAACAGGGTTTGGAAACTGGGCCGTTACTGGTATATTACTGGGCCATACATATGAATTAATGGCCAATTATTGGCGCCATTAACGGTCAATTAATGGATGTCTGCTGGATGATAACATCGGACCTGTAACTGGCACGATAATTGGTCGATTATCGTATTTGTAATCAGGCCATTAATGGCTGGAAAAAAAAATAACTCAGGCCCATTAATGGCAAAAAAAATTAAAAATGTCAGGCCCATTAATGGTTAAAGAATTAAAAATCTGAGGCTCATTAATGGCTAAAAAAATAAAAAATCCTGGCCCATTAACGGCTAATAAATTAAAATGCTCAGAGCCATTAATGGTTAAAAAATTAAAAAACTTAGGCCCATTAATGGCTAAAAAATTAAGAAACCCAGGTCCATTAATGGCTAAAAAATCTCAAAAAAATGAAATATATAATTGTTCAATTTAATTTTTATTTTTTAAACTCAGTACAATAAAAAATAATATTGCAAAAAGATTAAAATTAAAAGATTTTTAGTTTTTATTATACTCATGTACCGTAAAATGGGTGACTGCGAATAGCGAAGTAAATAGAGAAAAAATGAATAAAATCAAATAAAATAAAGGTGCTGATAACGTGTAGGTACATTTTTCGTGCATTTTCAAGTATCAAGTAAAAATATACGTATACGTTTAATTGGTAATATATAATCTAGTAATCCGCACATAATTTGTATAACATATATTTCTATGCCAATTGAACGTATACGCATATTTTTGCTTGTTACTAGTTTTAATTTTACCAGCAGACCAACCTTTACGTCGCCAGTAAACAAATTGTATTTTGTTATCTTTTTGAATAAAATTTTTATTTTTACAATAATAAAAATTGTCTAAATAAAAATATTGTTGTTTTTATTTCAAAACCTACTAAATTTCAATTAATTTTCAAAACTTACTAATTACTCATTTTTATCAGGAAGACCATAAAAATTTATTATTTATCTTTCATAAATGACTAATCTGTATATGAACCGTTCACGTTCGCTACTTTCTGAAAATTTTCCCTGAGTTTTGAATTCAAAAAAAAAAAAAAATTATTTAAATATTTAGTAACTTTTGGAAATAGGCGATTTAGGTAAGAAAATATACGAAAATCAAATGTCAGAAATGTCCCGGTTCACTCCATTTTACGGTAATATAATTTTTTTCATCAATCGATTGCTGATAGTCGATGTAGTTGCTGAAAATCGATGTTTGATTGCTGGTATCTTGATTTTCTCCTCCCTTCTTGATCAAATGTGTCAGTAGGCCAACGTCCCGACCAGCTAAAGAGTTTTTAGCTTCAGATTTTTCTTCAGAAACAACTAAAAATTTATACAAATTGAAAATATTCAATAATACAAAGGAATCATCTTTCCAAATATGTACTCACTTTTTAAACATGCAAAAGTTTCAGTTCCGCTGAAATCTCGTTTTCCTATACCTCTAATTACTTTCCCAGTTCCTGAATAATGTGTTTCTACATTTTTTGCTAAAGTGGCCGGCAGTATTTTTTTAATATATCCCATTTCTTCAGTAGTTACTGATGTCTAGCAATATAAATCTTCCAAGTACTCGTACTCTGCGCTGGGAGGCTAGTAGCATTTTAATGTGTGGTCATCTGTCCATGTTACTGGGACCCGTTCAATTAAATACTGTTTACTTCGTAGTAAAAATACCACAACAGCGTAAGTTCCTTTTGACATCTAAAATTGAAAAATAATATCTATAAAAACCAATTTTATGATGTTTACATTAATAGCGTTCTATCTTTTGGATATTAAATCTGTATAAATATTACATTAACAATAAAACTGAAAATTAATCAGATATTGTGAATTTGTAAAAGAAAATTCGAAAATAATCCTTAACTAAAAAAAATTGTGTTCAATTAAAATTTTTGAAACTATTTCAATTGAGTATAATTACTTTTTGTGATTACAAAAATTTTCATATTAATATTTAATTATCAACAACATTAATTTATTTAATTATCAACAATATTTACTTATATTTACTTAAATATCAACAAAATTACTATAAATTAAAAGTTAGTTTTTTTCTTACTTCTGTTCATAAGAATCTAAAGAAACTTCCCAAATAAAGTGTTAGGTATTTTATTATGCACATAGCCGCTTTAAAAAGAAACAAAACAGTAAAACACAATACCACAATATTCCCAGTATTTACTGCGTCATACAAATATAGCGCCTATATAAATAGTATCTTTCAATTCGTCAGTTCAAACTGTTCAAATATACTTGAAAAACGTTGTTAAACAGATCTTCAAATTTTACATCTAGTTAATAATTTTTAATTACAGTATATAGTAAACTTTATTAAAAAGTCAATTTACGGGATATTGTTTCTAAAAACGACCATATAACATTGGAGTATATTTAAATTTAAAATCTAGATAACAAACAAACAAACAAAATAACCGTTAGTTGATGATTGTTTAGAATCTCAGTAATTTTTAATAAATGATAGGACAGCTAAAAATTTTTACAATTTGTTATTTTGTTATTACAATTAGTGTTTATTTTGTTGCAGAAAGGCATTTTTAGGTTTTTGAAGATAAAACGCCTAGGTAAATCCAAAGGATACAAAGCTAGACAAAAAAGTAACTGTTTTGCATTAACGAGTATATACGTATTAGAGCGAGTAATTATGAAATTTATGTACCAATGTACCTAATTTAAGATATTTAAACTTTTTTTTGTATTATAATTTTTGTAAATAAGTAATGTAACGTGTTAGTAAATAAAATAACATTTTATAGCAAAATTTACAGGTTAAAGGCATGCAAATAAAAAAAGAAAAGAAAAGAAGTCGTTAAGTGGTTAAAACTGTAATAAACTACATATTTATTTTGAATACTTACTGATTTAAAGAAATTTCAATTCGAAGAATGATTACGGCAACATGTTTAATTCTTTTAAACTGAACACTGAACACTTTAAAGACTTAAAATATAGCAAATACAGCAATCTCACGCTCACACTGTGACCACACTAGATAATAAGTAGCTACGTAAACACTAAATATTCGTGTCGCGCAAGTCATTATTCGTCAGCTTCGACGCATGTTTAACGCGCAATATTCAAATTATATAATTATGCTCTTTTTTAAGTCTGTAAAATTAATACTTTTATACACAGTAAATAAAAACGCAACATGTAAAAAGAAAGTTATTTTTCTTTTCCTGCGATTTTATTACAACCAATTAAAAAGTTACATCAATTTTAGTAAAAATTATTAAAATGTTTAGTTACACGGAAATTAAAAAAGAAATCAGTTATAAAAGTATTGATCCAAATTTCTTTTACTACATAATTTACAATATGGAGTTAAATATTAAACAAAGTTTTAAACAAAAAGATTTAACACGTTAAGAAAATGCATCCCGCATTTTTAAAAATGATTTCACTTTACATTTTAAAATTAAAATGATGGACGCCGCGCAAGGGATCCAGAAACTACTAAATCCTAAATTTATCAGTTATTGTAGGAAATTAAAGTTGGTTAATTATGAAATTTTTGTTTTAGAAATTTCTTTACTCTCTTTTATATTGGGTCAAATTGTAAAAAATTTTATTTCTATTTATTTCTTTTTTAAATTTAATTTTTAATTTACACTGACAATGCGGAAGCTTATTTTATAGACTAAAATTTAATATGGCTAATAGTAGTTCCCTCAAATCGGCCAATGTCTGGTAAATCATCGGAAAGAAAATTTTATCTAAAAACTAAACATTGTTCATCAGCCAATAAACGGCCAATAAACGGCAATCTTCAAAGCTGATAAATGGCTGCTTACGTACCCTTGAATGGGTAAATATTGACGCCACTCATTAGCCAATGAATGGTCAATAAACGGTAGTCTCCAAAGCTGAGAAATGGCGCCACTATTTGCCCATTAAGGGTACTTAAGCTGGCCATTTATCAGCTTTGGAGGTTGCCATTTATTGGTCGATCATTGGCTGATGAATAGCGCCACTATTTACCCATTCAAGGGTACATAAGCTGGCCATTTACCGGGTTTGAAGATTGCCGTTTATTGGCCGTTTATTGGCTGATGAAAATTTTTAGTTTTAAGATAATATTTTCTTCCCGATGATTTACCAAACATTGGCCGATTTGAGGGAACTACTATTGGCCATTTGTGGAAAGCCAAAGATCGGCCAACTGCTGGCTTGTTTTCCATGTCTGGCTATTCCTACATGGGTTATAACAATTTTTCAAGGTTTTTTTCGTTATTTTATGATCTCTATAATAAACTCTAATTCTCTGCAGTCTGCTTATATATATATATATATATATATATATATATATATATATATATATATATATATATATATATATATGTATATATATATATATATATATATATATATATATATATATATATATATATATATATATATATATATAATTTACTAAAATAAATCAATGTTCAGGTGCATGTACTTACCGGATTTTTTTTGAAAAGTATAATAGTTTGTAAAATGAATTTGGCTAGTTATTATTTCAATATCTTAAATTTATGACTTACATTATGACATAGGTACATATTATAATAAAACGAAGATCTATTTATTCATTTTTAGATATGTTTGAGATCATAAAATATTTTTATTTATTTATTAAAAAATGAAATAGTATTGCGATTTACTACATGTTCATGAACACAATATACAGTAAATAAACATAGGAAAAATGACACCACGTTGCAGTAATTTCCCGCTAAAGCATCTTGTTATTTTTAATTCAAATGTATTCTCCCCGTTTTGTCACGGTCAAAAGTGGGTAAAATTAGTCGTCACGAGACCAGTGCACATCTCTAGTCATGATCCAATCGTGAGCTAGGTTTGTTTTACGTAATCTCACTTTTTATTCAATACCTTTGTATATATGGCAGCAGCATAGCGAATGGTGTGCAGGGGGTTCTATTATGGACCGGGCTCCACTTGCTGAGGGGCGCCGGATGTTACTATACGTGTTTTTGGTAGGGAAGGGGCGCGTCAATAAAGTGTCGTGCCCTGGGCGCCAGTTACGTTCACTACACCACTGAGATTTGAGTCCTTTGCTAAGTATATTTTAGAGTTTGGATCTAGGACATAATGTCAGTAGATATTCCAGATGTTGGACTAGTGTGTGTAAATATATTGCCGAGGAAGTTTTATTGCGAATATTCGGTTCAACATTCAGGTAACTAAATTTAACTGACTCTAAAAACTGGCCTACAAAAACCGTCTGGTATAAATCCTAACAAAAAACTTACCAAAAGTGGTGCTTTTTATATTATATTTATGGGATAGTTTCTATCTACTGGAAGAACTTTGGAAAAGCAAAGAAAAGGCAGTAAATTTTTTTTTAAATACATTGTACAAAAATACATTTTGGTAACGTGTAATAAAACATTATTCTTATAAAATAATAATTGATCAGAGATTGAATTAAACGGACCGATCGACAGACGGATAGACTGGCGTACGGGCGTACGGATGGGGACGAATATAAAACAAAAGAAGGAATATTTAATAACGTTAGTAAATTTAGTTTTAGGTGATTGTGTCATTTACCAGTTTATAAAATGGAGCCGGCAACAAACATTTATGGTGTTGCTCTCCTCACGGCACAGCGGTCGATAATCGAAATGTGATGTCATGCAATATAAAGATAAATGGTTATAAAATGTTATAGAAAACACCAGTCTAACACGTGCTAGAGAAGGAGCGAAACTACTGAGGTACAGAATACATTTGTCTTTGTTTAGTAAACGCCATCATATGTTAATATTGGTATACGTGTATAAACGCAGCGGGAACGATCCCGGAATAGTTTTAAAAAAAAAAAGATATTATAATCGTTTTCGATCATTATTTTGTCCCCGATTTACGACAGGACTTTTTTTTTTATAAAAATATTATGTATTTCAAGAAGCAGTCAGTAGCTGTATTATTATTATGAGAGCTGGAGTATGTTATGAATTTTTATAGGATAACAAATAATTGACTGTACTGTGGTACTTGGTTTCTCAAATACTAGGCATATGTTTTCGCTATGCTTCATTTTTTTAAGTTGTGGGACTTTAAAATAAATTTCGTATAACAAAATCATAATTCATTGCATTTTGCTTTACGGCCCTAAAAAAAGTGTGGCTGGATGCAAAATTAATTTGCGGAGCGTCCAAACAAATTTTTTATAATAATAATATAACAATTTGTTGCATTTTGCTACTTTTAAATTGCACAAATTCTTATAGTCAGGAGTAGGATGACTTAGACGAAAACGATCTGGCAGTTCCGAACAAATGGTAGATCTTTATGGGGTTGCGGTTTTTGAATAATGTTATCGGCATAATATGTTTTCGGCATATACAAAATTATTTATACAGAATTATTATATAGAGAATTTCAATTGAAAATAAATTCTTAGGAGAAAATGCACGGTTGCTGTCGTTTTTGATATTACATATAAAGTTACAATTGTAATGAAAAAACGGATATTCATATTTTATTTTCATTTTGTTTTCGTAAACATTTTGGTATCGAACCGCTGCAACTTTACTACTTTTTGTATAGAACTGCCGTAACCTTCTACTTTTGGTGTAGAATCGCTGTAATCTTACTACTTCAGTCTTGAAAAGATCTTTCTATAGATACAATGGTAATTGTATGTACGAATGTACCATGGTATACCACATAATATATACAATGTGATATCTTGTACAAAGAGATGTACTATTTTTTTTTTGCTCGTCACTAATTTTTTGGGGGAGAAATTTTTAAGAGATGTGCCCTATTCCCGGGGCCCGTCATTTCTCGCCACGGCCCTGATCCCTCCTTGCTGGTTTCGAACTAATGACCTACAAGATAATATAGTTTTAGAATTTCAGAAAGTATCGATTTTACAAATTGGATTTCGGTTTTTTTTTTGTTGCAAATATGGAAATAAAAAACTTATTCTAAAGTTACTAAAAATCCAGCCAAAAATCTTTAAGTACGCATTAACACTATGAGGCCCGAGCACTTTCATGGTAAACTTCTCCGGAAGCCGGCAATATTTAAAAAAAAAAAAAACTTTACATAAACAAATACACAAAATAAAATGATTCAAACACTGAATAGATTCAACACCGTTCAACATGTATATGTAAAACTGTAAACATACGTACGTGATACGTACATACTAAATATACACTGACATTCAAATCAATTTTATTTAAAAATATAAATTATATTTTTTATGTATTTTTTGGTTATCTTAAAATTTTTTATACATGGAAACCAAAAGAGTAGTGCGTGTTGGTATGTATTTATGTGAGTAGAAACACATCCGTGTGATGAATGATGATAAACATCGCACACATAATGCATAAACAACTAATCAATTAATCATTGATCGCGGTCGGCCTCTGGGGATGTTTTGTTTGGTTTCGATGCCGAAGCCATGGGACTGAAAGTGTTAATGTAACATTCTCTATTTCTTAACTAAATTATAATTAATTTCTGTGGCTAGAATCTAGCACTAGAACCTGATATTGCTATTTTCTACTGGCTGGAAGTCTTTGGGACCGCTCTTTTTCAATTTAGATACAATGAAAGTTATAGAACTAGCCAAATATATTGTTTTAAGATATTAAGCATCATGTTTTGATAGTAAAAATGGGAAAACACCTACAATTATTACAATTTTTCTTAGCATTGTATTAAAAATTAGATAATATAATTTTTCATATTTTGTAATAGAATACAAAAAAAATAGTCTTTGTTAAGTTTCATAAGTCGTTTTTAAGCTCTGACTTTGGTGACGACTTCTAGATATTATCTGTTATCATTTTTGTTGTTTTTAACCTAAATAACGTCGCAGAATTGAGCAAAGGTTTAAAAAATAGTGTAAATTTTGATAAATGAAATGAAAAATTCACTTGCAGTTTTCTTATGTCTATTTCATTTAGAATAAAATTTAAAGCTGTTTAAAAATCATCTATGCTTTATCTGTGCAACTTGGAAAGTAATGTTAACAAATAGTCAATTACATAAGAGTTTAAACAAATTGAAATAGATGTCAGTGATATTGATTTGTAACTAGTTGAGGAGTGGAGAGCAAGAAAGTGATAGAGACGCAGAAAAAAGCATTGATAAAAATGTTCTTTTTTTATTTTTACTCTCTATATATTGGTGTATGTGTGTTGTGTTTGTGTGTATATACACGTACACGTACATGAAGACTTTGGTTACATTGCGACATACTCTCATATTGACGACGTCTGTGGGTCGATCACTGGGGCGCTGTTGATGTCGGCGCTGGGAATGGTGAGTGAGAAGGTCTACGGTTGGCCTGGTTACTTGTTGCAGTGGAAAGATGAGTATTGCCTTCACCCAATTAGAGTGAATCAACAACCGCCGTGGGAGGTGTAAGATCACTTACACATTCTAAAATTGCACATAGCAAGCTCGTTCACTTTATTATTTCTTCTTACACAATTTTGCCTCCACCACGTTTGTTTGGCTACGTTCCATTTCGTCCCCGTTGCTGTAACGTTCAAATAACAACATTTTATTTATATTTTCCGCCGTGCTTTTGGTGTCTTTTGTTTGCGATCGTTATTCTTTGCCCGATAATCATAATATTATAGTTGTATCATATAATTATTTTAATCATATGCCCATAAATAATTTTGTGCTGATGTATATGATTAAACTTTTAGTGTTACTTACCTCGACTACGCGGTCTACCAACTTTTTGTCAGTGGTAAAAACTATGTAGTATTATTAGGTTGTTGCAAATATAATGTCGGATCGTTGTATACTATTGATTGAGTTTCTATATCGATAACTAGTCAAATTTTTATGCATATTTTGGTTTTATTGTACAATATGATATTTTTACACTATTAGCCCAAGAACCCGCCCACTAGATCAGGGGTGGCCAACCCGCGGCCCGCATGTGGCCCGCCTTGAATTTTTTTGGGCCCGTGAGATTCATCCATAGAGATACATAGAGAGACAACTTAAAAAATCGTTTAAAAAGTTAAATAGTCATTAAAGAAAAAAGATGACAGCAGTCATTTGTATTTCTAAATTATATTTTGTCTTTATCTAATGAATGACAAAATACATTTGTTAAAGAAATGCTAATTTTGAGTCAGGAATAAACAAAGATACACAAAACCTTTAATGTCTTGTTGCCACACTCTTATCAATTGTTTATATTGGGGTTTTTGTTGTCATAGATCCCAGTTGTGTACAATATACTTGCTTCAAAAATAGGTACATAGTTGGCCATCCATGTATATCACTGGATTCATCACACTTATACAAAATATATTTATTTTATAATGACCAAGGTAGTGAAAACCAATGTATATCTAATATGGGAAGACGTAATTTTATATGCGGCCCGCGAAGTTATAATGCGCTTCCCAAGTGGCCCGCAAGATCATTTGGGTTGCCCCCCCCCCATGAACGATTTTTTATAAGTAGCATTACCCGGTACCCCAGAACTAAAGCGAGCCTCCTTTAGAATTTTACCAAATTTTGCCTGCATGATAAACATCTAACGTCACTTCAGATTATGGATTTGTTATGACATCGAATACATTGATGATATTTACACAAAAATGAAGGTTACAAGATGAAAAACAAAAATATCGAAGGCTGTCAGGCCTCAGAAAACATTTAAAAAAAAGAACTTTCATTGAAGGCAGCCTCAGTATGTTGCGAATTACTAAGGCATGGCAGTCCTCGATATTTTTATTTTGCACCTCAAAACCTTCATTTTGGTGTAAATATCATCAATGTATTTGGTGATATAACAAATCCATAACCAGAAGTGACGTCAGATTTTTATCATGCAGGCAAAATTTAGCAAATCTAGAGGAGGTTCTGTTTAGGTCTGAGGTAGTACTACTCACTTACAAAAAATCGTTCATATATCTCACACATAGGTTTTGTATACGGTGGGCTTTCGGGCTATATGCTTTCTTCAAACAATTGGCATTTTTGTTTTTTATGCTTTATGAAGCAAATTTAAATATTTGGCTTTTGGAATGAATGATAGAGTTTAAAAAAGATTTCATTTAATAAAAAATATGTATAATACGGTACTTGACTGTATTTAGAATTTGTGTCAAATGTTAAATAATTCTATGCATTATCATTACATATGTCCAATTTTAATGATGAAACATAAAAAGATTTGATAACTATTTAGAAATTTTATTTTGAAAATCGCCATTTTTCAACAAATATTAAAATTAGTGAAAACGCGCAATTTCTTGAAAATGACGTAACATTTTGTAGCTAGATATGTCGATTTTGATAATTTTCATCGATGAGATAAAATTGTGTTTTCTTTTGAATATTTCTATTAGTTTATATATATATATATATATATATATATATATATATATATATATATATATATATATATATATATATAAGCTAATAGAAATATTCAAAAGAAAACGTCAACGTCAATATTTATAACCTCAAAACTTTGAGTATATTCATAAAAAGTCAAAATAAAAGCACGAATTTATTTGAATTCTGGTCGATTATTATTCAAATAAATTCGTGTTTTATTTTGATTTTTTATGAATATACTCAAAGTTTTCAGGTTATAAATATTGACATTGACGTTTAATTGCTTCAAACTGTGACGTCACTATAGCGAGGTGTTTTTCCCACCTTTTTCTCATTTAAAATTGTAGGGTTACTTTTTTTGATGATTTTTTACAGAATCTGTCGAAAATAAAAAAAAAGATCACTTAACTGACATGGAAAAACAATGCTTTTAGAATATTTTCGTAACCTCAGTCAAGATTTCAAGAAATCTATTTATTTTAAACTTTTTGCTTTTATATAATTGGAAAGTTATGTTAAATTTGTGTTTGGAGAACTGGCTCTGTAGATAGACGAGTATGTACACTATGTTGTATGTGACTGTTATCTTCAAAATTAAAAAAAAAAAAATTAAAATTGAGCTCAAGAATGCGCTCTGTCCCAAACGACTCCTCTCCTGACATTAGGTGTGAATTGTGTTATTCCATTGTGAACTTGAGAACAGTTTAATATCATCTATAAGGAATAAATTAGATAGCCTCCATGGGAATCATGTATGAATTGAAAACACTTGGCCAAAACAGGATATAAATTCAGAGTGAAAATATTTAGTTGTAATAGGAAAACTACTGCATTAGAAATGGCAACCATTTTGGGAAGCCAAGGAGACACCGAACCAATATGAACAGAATAAAATTTGGCAACATTTATTAATCTTTTTTTTCTTTATTTAAATCACTAGATTTGCTGCAGTAAATTATTTCCAGCCCTCGGCATAGTCAGATCCTTTTTCAACGCTCTATATTATTTCAGTTTTCAGATTTCTCGCAGATATACGGATTGTTTTGTTAGGTCACAAGTTTGTTCTATTTTATGTGATTAAAATTTGATCAAAATCATTAGAGACGTTTTTACAAATGGCCTATCTGTCAAAATTCAAAGGTGCCGCCCACAACAACTTTTGGGTGTACTGACTCACCAGGTTGTGTATCTTGGTGAACTTCATCTCTATATCAAATTGCATCGAAATACTCTAAGTGGTTTCATAGTTAGAGATCAAAATAGCTCTGCCAACAGACAGACTGACATTTTTTGTAAGTGAGGAATTTCGATCCACGGGACTTAAAAAACCCGTCACCGAATTTTTCAACGATCAAATAACATTGTCTATAGACCTGTAATGTAAAGTACCAAGAAAAAATGGGGTTTATCCATACATTTTTTTAACTTTTGGTTTGCCATCCAAATCATTTTTTTTTAAATTGTATAAATTACAATTACATTGTAAACAAATATTTATGTCGTGGATGGAGAACAGTGGAAGTAGTTTAAGGGCACTTGTGAGGGCTTTACAAACATACATTGTTGCAGAAATATAACCCATGCTCTACCAGCTCAAACGAGTAGACCGCGTGCCATTATATAATATAACAGTATCAAAATGAAACTCAAAAGAATGTCGACTCGTAAATTCATAACTTCAAAAATTGAGTGACATAATTTATAATTCACTTGTGTATTAGAGAACTTTTTTACAGGGAAACAAATACCTATAATTCATATAAGTAACTATCAAGAGTTAATACTTACAAAAACATTAATGAAAAATATTAATTATGAATTAGATATTCGCGTGCCGAGTAAAATTAATTAGCATTGTTCTGCTATTATCTAGTAGTAGCATACACACGCGTTATGAATGTCATATAATGTCGCACAGAACCAATACGATAAAAAAAAATTATTGTGCTTCTGAAATGACTGATTATCCCTACTGTAAAACGGGGCGGGCAAAATTGATTTTTAAAGGAGCTGTTCCATTTCAATTAGTAATCACTAGAGAGCGGAATTATATGCACAAGAATATTGAAATGGTAAAATGTGCATCAGTTTTTTTTCTTTTTAAATATGCACAAATATGCAGTAGGTAGGTAATAAATGTAAAAATAGGGTTTAATAATTTTGATGTAAAATAACAAAAATAGAAATAAAAGCATAAGGTACTTACAATCAGGGCCAGATTAAACCTAAGTGTCGCGTAATCGTAACTTTTTCTACTTTTTTTTTCGAATTTTTCCTAAAAAAAATAACTGATAAAAAAAAAAAAAACAAAGGCCTAGGTAGGCCTAGTGGGTAATCCGGTCCTACTTACAGGTTTTTACAGAAAGCAATATTATTTCTTGTATCAAATTGAAGTTCTAGGTTAGATTTGATCCAAGACTTAATCAATAATATCTCTATTTTTGGGATTTTGGATAAATTTTTTGCAGATACAGGCAGTATTTCAAGTTAGCCAGAAAATAAAGAAACTGATAACTTGGTACGTTGTTCTTTTAAATATAGATTAAAAAAATCCATTAACAAAGTATACGGTAAAAAGTACATATAAAAAGTAAGAATGAATAACCTACTTCTTTGTTATTGGTTAATTTAAAAATGAATGTTAAATTAGGGCTTGCGTTCGTGAGAAAATCTGCTACAAAGAGTTTTGTAACGGAGCTTGCACCATTACGAAGCAGAGGGTTCTGATTCAATCGGATTAACGCATGTTATAGTATATTGTGCAATAAGTGCGGGAAATTGTCGATTGCCCACAAAAACGAAGTTGAGCGCACGAACGTAGTGAGTGCGCTCATTCGCTTGAGTGCACATACTATTTTTTATTACGAATTTGACATACCTTTTTCTATTGTTATCACTATTTTTGACATTTTTATTACTTTTTAAAATAATATTTTTAAGTGTTCGTCCTTTTTTTCTGAATTAATTATTTATCGTTTAAAGTAATTTTTTGGTGGTTTCTATAGAAATAATTATGAAATATTTATTAAATGAAAAACTAAGAGGCGGCTTTGCGTGTTTTGATTAAACTTTGCGTGTTTTATTGTCAATTTGCGTGTGGAAAGTTACTTTCCACACACAAAAAAGTATGCGGGAAGAGTACAGTGGGCAGACAGCTATTTTGCGTACAGAAATGTGTGCACCAAGTTAGTACTTCTCCCGCATAAGTAATAAAAAATATTTTTTCATGGCTTTTCTTTGGTTTCTCACTGCATAAATTCTTAACTTCTAGGGTATGTCCACAGTCGCATATTATGGAATAGAAAACACACAGTCACAAAGTTAGGAAACCGTAGTTTTAATATCTAATGCGTATTAATTATTTTGAATCATAGTCCTATAGTTTGTAACGGTGCAAGCTCCGTTACAAAACATTTTGAAACAAAATTTTCTTCACGAACAAAAGCAATATTAACGTTTTTGTTTTCAATTTTTTTATTTTTATTTTTAAATGTGTTTGGCATTTTTGATAAAATTTTTAAATATAAAAGTGCTATATTTCTTTCTTGCTCGTCAAGACTTTAGGAGTACTAAATATTTACTTTTTAAGAATTATTCTGCTGATTTAAGTGTAAAATAGGAAAGCATAATTCTGTGTTTTGTTAAGGAAATTTGTATCTCTTTTATGAACATAACTTTTTTAAAACTATGTATTTCTAAGAATTAAGAATTTCCTAGTTATCTTTCCTTTGTATTATGTTTTGCGTATAGTATTTTTGTATTGTATACATTGTTTAGTTTCAAATATCTTGTTAGTCCATTATATACTCGTACATATTTTAAAATTTTTAAAAATGCAACAGTGTACTATACTTTTGAAATTACATCTAATAAAATTTGTAAACCTGTAATTTAAAATATATTTTCTAAAAAGTGCTAAATTTGGTGTAAATATGCATATTTATGCAAAAATTTTGAAAATATGCAGAATTTTGTCAAATATGTAAAATATTCAAATTTTAAATAGTCTTAATTAATTCGAAAAGTAGAGATTCGGATACATCCGAAGTTTTATTGATATATGACTAGAACTTATCGATATGCAAAATATGCAAATTACACTCTCTAGTAATCACAAAAAGTAGACGTACCCGAGCAAACTTTTTCTTCGCCCGTTGGAATTTAATCTGTCGGACTGCGGGTCCTGCAGATCTCGTAAGATAGATTTCGATGGATCTGATCCTAATAATTTAGAACATTAACATAAATTAAAAAATTTCTTTATTTAAATACTAGCATTTACCTGCGGCTTTGCACGCGTAGTGTTTAAAATTATGGTGTTAATATAGCGTATAGGTACTTACGTCGTGTCACAACCGAGAGTTGCTATTTTCTAGGAAATTTTTGCACCGAAATAGAATGTTTTTCGAAGTAAAAAAGTAGCGTATAACTATCTCTGTTTCTCAAACTATCTCTTTGCTAAGTTTTAAGTATGATTGATTCATTTATAACAGTATGGCGTGCTAATAAATTGATAAATAATTACTTGATATAGGTGGCTATATAGCTTCGGCTCGGAGCGAATATTAATTCTGTTTCTTTAACGCCGTAGTTAAAATCCATCTTTATTTACCTTATTTGGAGGAAAGATAGATTTTAAACAATAATTATTTCTAATTTATAACAGTTATGGGGTGACAAATAGAATTAAACTTTAATTTTTTACCAAAACCCCAGGATAAAATTACGTAACTCCAATTATGAAGACTGGAAAAGTTCAGTGAAAAACAGAAGAAAATTGAACTCAGTAACTAAACGTTGTGTATTAAGTTTTCTCCTGTTTTTCACTGAATTTTTTCAGACTTCATAATTGAAGTTAAGTAAATTTTATCCTGGGATTTTGGTAAAAAATTAAAGTTTAATAATTATTTCTCTTTATCTGTTGACCCCTCTTAAAAATTCTATGAATTTACGTACAACAATAGTTTCCATTAACTACTGGCCTAAATGCAAAAAGTAACTCACTGTTATTTTATTTATTGTTATTGTAGTTTCACAAATATTAAAATTGATTTTTGCGTACCTTTCGTTATTTCGTATTCTGTTTAATATAATGTCGGTTTAATTTTTTTTCTTAAAATACAGGTACCTACTAATTTATGATTTAAATATGTTTTTACTCAAACTTGTGAAACTTTTTTTTTGTATATACTTTTTAAAATATAGGTACTTTTCTTCATCTACAAAGTCATCAAAAAAAATTTTTTTTTTATAAATTTAAAAAAAAATGAAAACTGTAATTTTTGATATTGAAAACATTGTATTATAAGTATTATTATAAAGAAAAATGTCAAAAACTCGTGAATAAAAATATTCAGAGCAATAAGGAAAAGTTATTTGAATTTTTTTTTTTTTTTTTTTGAAAGGAAATCAATATTTTATTTTTATGTTCGCAAAGACTTTTTAGATTATGCGATCAAATTACATTTTTGACGTATTTTAAGACTTTTTAATGATTGAAATTTTATCAAATAATCTAGAAAAATATAAAGTTTTACCAGCAGTGTGGACGAATGTTTGCTTCTTATGTGCCTTTTTTATTTCTTTTATGGTACTGTAAAAATAAAACTTACGAACAATTAAAGCGTTGTATTATTTCTTGTTTGAAAATTTTTATCCTTGTACTCTGGTTACATAAAAGAAATAATATATTGATGTAGAACATTTTAGGTGATAAGTGTGTAGTTTATAAGAACAAAAGTTGGGGAATGGTACCCAATCTGCTGTTTGAAGAGGTCAAAAAGGTAAATTTCTATATTTACTTATATTACTCAGCGCTGCCATCATTGTACATATGTGTACGTATTTAGTTGTACCGTACGTATACTTACGTATACATGTAGGGTAGGAGTTTCCAAAAGTGTGATTGGCGGATCAAATTTAGTTCGCAAGCCCCAAAAATGTGGTCCATATTATCTGTCGTTTTGAATTCATAAAGATTTTTTACATTTTTCCATCGAAATCATAAAAACTGTATTTTCTTTCTCATTTTCTTCTGATTCATAAAATATTTCCGAAAGTACGAAATTTGCACTAACTGAATTATACGAAATTGTTGAAGCCAAAATTGTTTATTGATGATTTTTCTTTTTTGGGTTGAAGAATAATTTTCTTTTTCGTTTTGACCGCTACCCAAAGTGATGAGGATTACAGGATTTGAGTAAAATTAAAATTTTCCAACAAATTCCATAACAAAATTTATTTAGTTCGTTCAATATATTTCGGCACAGTTGGCGCCATTTTCAAGAACTACATCTACAATATAAAAACAACAACATCTTAACAATTTTAAAAGTAAGAAAAAATTTTTTATAAAAATATTTCTAGAAATAATGTCAGCCTATTATTAATTATAATTTTGTCCGCTTTTCAGGAGAGGCTACCTTCCAAATGGGTTTAATCTAAATAAGGTAAAATTTACAATTCAGAAGAATCAATAATCAACTAGTAGAGTTAAAATTTAGTTGTTGTTTTTATATTGTAGATGTAGTTCTTGAAAATGGCGCCAACTGTGCCGAAATATATTGAACGAACTAAATAAATTTTGTTATGGAATTTGTTGGAAATTTTTAATTTTACTCAAATCCTGTAATCCTCATCACTTTGGGTAGCGGTCAAAACGAAAAAGAAAATTGCTTATTGCTAGTAATGTCTTTATTGATTTTGTGTAGAGAACATTACAAGAGTTCTCAAAATTACGTAAACATGTTCAACAGATATTTTAATTATTTGGAAGTACTTCTATATGTGCCAAATTTTTATAATCATTAGTGTTAATAGTTCCAAATTGAGATCAAAATTAATCGATGAACATCTACAGACGTTGTTTAAAATTGAATCGATCAACTTAGAATCAAAACTTAGCGATTAAACAAAAATTACTGCACTAATCACACACAAGTCGATTTTATTATTATTATTATTTTTATTTATTTATTAAACACTAATAGTTGATGTTGTAAACATATTTCTGAATTCCATCTTTCCCTGAGTAATTCCATATTTTATTCTTTATATGGATTATAATTCGTAGTCTTTACTATAATGCAATGAAAAATTTGACGTATCTTCTTTAAAATATTTGACTTTTTTACAATTAAAAATGGCGTACCTTTGAATTTGTGATTAAAAATAATAATATCGGTAAAGAATTCAACATTTTTGTTAAGTTTTTCGTATTTTAAACCTGACAGTTAATGTTTTGCTAACTTAGATAAAAATAAATTTAAGTAAAAAAAGTTTTTAAATCAAGCTCTTATTTAAAAATGAGCTAAAAAATATAAAATAACTTTTGAGTGAAGTTTGAGGCAATGTACAACATAATTTATAAAATCTTGAGGCGCTGTTGGTAAAATTGATAGACAGAAATGACCCTAATGAAATTGAATGGGTTATTTTGCATTTACAACTAATTTGTAACTAACCTGGGTTTTTAAAAAATTTCAGTCATCATCAGCTTTTTTGTACCAGCAACTAATTTTTTTTAAATTAAATATGGTTAAAAATTATATCTAATGAATAAAAATAACTTATATTTTAATTTTATTCAGGATTTTCGGGAATATTTAGCGTTAGGTACATTTCTTTGTGTGTGCAACAGTAGTCAGCTAGCATGTTCGCACTCCACTTGCCTTGGTACCGTTTTCCTATGTTAGATATTTCCTGATGGAACCGCTCACCGTGTTCGTCGCTAATGGCTCCCAAATTGTGAGAAAAAAAATCCAAATGTGAGTGTAAAAGGTGTATTTTGAGCGACATAATGCATCTCATATCCTTGTAAGCTGTTAAGAGGTTTCTAACCAACTCTTTATAATTTTCGGCCCGGTGGTTTCCAAGAAAATTATAAACAATATTTCGAAAGCATGTGTATGCAGATTTTTCGATCGGATTAAGTTTTTATTCAAACTGTTTATCAGTCCGTAGGTATTTAATTTGTGGCCCTACAAATATACCCTCTCTTATTTTAGCATCGCTGACTTTTGGAAATTTCTGTTTCAGGTAACATTTCCATTAGTTCCCATAGCTTTGACAAAGTTTTTCATAAGTCCGAGTTTGATGTGCAATGGAGGCATAGGTGGATCCAGGGGGTGGCTGTGAGGGCTACAGCCCCTTCCCCTTTGACCGGCAATAGTTAAATTTTTTAGTTAAACATACATTCAGAACACACAATTCCCCAAAATTCCTCCTAGGATTAGAGGCAGCTTCCCCATCCTTTTTCAACTATTGCTACCTCCCTTGAATGGAAATAGCAATACATCTTCAGGATTTATTAAAAGAGGGTGAAGAACATTTCGTTTACCTAGTATAAAAGCGTCTCACTTAGGCTTAGGTCAGTAAGCAAAATTCGTGTAATCAGTTTTGTTTGACAGAAACTGAGGGTGATTGAACTAAACTAAGTATAAGGTTTACTTGTGGATAAGTAGTAGTGTTTAAAAAAAGCGATTCGAATTTGTTTAACAAAATCACTGTTTACCAGTGTAATTATCCTCTTTTCAGATAAAATTGATCATGAGTTTTCGTTAAAAAATTAAATAATTATTATATTCGAAACAAATCGATCTTCTATTCTTTTCTAAAAATAAACTGCAAATTTAAAATTTACATAAATGCAATAATAAAAGAGATAAAGCCAAGAAAACGGAAATTATTTAAATTCAAAGTTACGAAGCATGGTTAAATTTAACTGAAATAGACCATATTTCGGTTTCAGATGCAAAGTACTCGTAGTTACTTTATTTTTCAGTAGTTACCAAATTTAGTTAAATCTTTTATAAATTATGTTGCACATTGGTTCAAACTTCACTGAAAAGTTACTTCATACTTTTTTATTCATTTTTAAATAAGAGCTTGATTTGCAAACTTTTTTTACCAAAATTTATTCTATACTTTTTAGTCTAATCACAATTAATTTAAAAAACTTAATTAAACAAATAATTTTTTTACCTGTATTTTAAATTTAATGAGTTATTTTACCCTAATCCAATATAACTATAGAAATTAAAAATTGCACTGTAATATCAACAATTTTAGTTTGGAGGAATTTTGAACATAATAATAATTATGCAATATTGCATTGTCATTAAAGTTATTTATACACGTATACAAAATTTGAAATTACTAAATTTTAATTGCAAGATTTGACCTAAGCAAACAAACAAACATTGTGAGTTAATAAATAAAAGCACATGTTAATAAATATAATAAAAGCAAATGATTCTGGCACTAGTGCAAGTACTTTGAAATAAATCTCCATAATCGTTTTTAACGTTAATAACTATTTTACAATAAAAAGTAGTTATTGTCATTCAAGAATCGGTGAAGAATGGTTATGTCATACAATTGATATAATTTGTATCAATTTTTCCTTTGTCTCTTTATTGGTCCGCGAAATATTTTGGTATTTACAGTTTGGACTACCTACGTAAAACTTTGGGAACCCCTGATTTAGAGTACGGATGTAGTGTAAATATACATATGTGTAAATATGGTAATAATAATAATAATAATAATAATACTCAATTCATATATATGTATATAGATGTATGTATAATATGTATGTATGTATAATAGATATGTAGAATAGGTACTAATTTTGTGTCAAACACATACAAAACAAACGTGTAATTTTAAAGCAGCCGACTGGAGCTATAGTAGAGCTTCTCAATCAGGCGGCCGCCACACGACTCCTCAGCTTTATTGTGAATGTATTAATGAATAGCCGACCATTTTACAATCAAGCAGTGTGTGTGTGTGTGCTATGTACATTGTACAGTACACGTTCCATATTTCGAGTGCGAAAATGATGATAATAAAAATTTTTGAGGGATATCAATATGCATGTTTATTTTAAAAATTGCTTACGTATATCACTTAAGGGGAGGGTAAGGTTTTAAAAGCGAAAAAAGGGCATATTTTCATGATTTTTTTTTTTTGAGATATGAATAATGTTGGTTTATTTATTTCATATACGGGTTATAGTATAATATCTGAAGTATCTTTGAAAAAATTATTAATTACAAATATCGATAAATAAGTCCGTGACAGCGAATCTCCGACGCCTCGAAAAAAAGTTGTTTTGCGGTGAACATCATAACTCGGTACCGGATCATCCGAGACAAAAAGATCGGAATGCGTTTAAAAGGCGATATGTTTCCCTAGGGAGTCAGGAAGAGTTTTTTGTATTTTTTCGATTTTTTTATTTTTGGCAGCATTTTGAAGTGAAAAACGCAATTTTTGCTAAAAATTTCGGTTAATTTGTTATTATAAACTGAAAAAAAATAGCAAAAAAAAAAACCCGACCTGATTACCTGTTGATTTATGTGTAGAAACAGTGTACAAAATTTCAACAAAATTGGTGAAGTAGATTTTGAGTTATGATGTTCACGAATTTCAAAAATGTTGTTTGCGAGAAAATGGATTTAAAGTTTTTTATACTCAAAAATCCAAAACTAAGCATCAATAAAATGATATAATTTTTTATACTTATGCGGGTAATTATAGTAAATATTTGTTTTGTATAAGATTTGTAAGTATAAAATTAAAGTAAATTTTATACTTACCAGGTAGGTGCGTCGTGTAGCTACCAGGCAGGTATAAAAATCGCGCATGAGGGCCGGCCGCTTGAAACGCTGTATCTTCGTTAGTTTTGCTCGGATTTACTTGAAATTTTGACACAACACGATGGACATGTTGTACATTCAAAAAAAAGAAATAAATAAATAAATAAATAAAAATAAAAAAATAAAAAAAAACCCTATTCCCCCCCTTAAGGGGGTATTCTAGTCTAGAAATTAAACAAAAGAGATTGTTTTTTTTTTGTATATTTTCGAAGTTTAGAGGAAGGAACATTGTAGGAGGCAGGGATCGCTGATTAAAAAAATGTAAGTATAACATACCCATAAATGATTCAGACTGCCTGAAATCAGACTTCAAACTTTAAACTCGTTTTTCTCGAAACTATGTTTTTTTAAACGGTTAACATGATATCTCAAGTTCTAGTGGACCGACTGCTTTGAAATTTTGTAAAATTTTGTATTCTTTATATATTGAATATTCGTTTGACAAGGGGCTTTTTTAATTTTTTTTTACTATTTTTAAAAAATTCCCGAAGCTGACAAAACGATTGAAAAAAAATTTTTTTCACATGGATGCTATTTTGCCAGAAATTTTTTCAAATCGCTTCCATCAAATTAAAATGACATCCTTACTCTTTAAAAATTTACGAAAATTTTATGTTTCAGATCTCCGACGGGATCGGAATCATGTCAACCACGGGGCAGCTTTTTTCCTAAAACCCTACTTTGCCGGCCTATACTTTTCCAATTTTGATTTTTTTTTATACTTTTTTGTACTTTTAAAATGTTAATAGAAACTGACAGTAAAAATGTTTAAGGTTTTTTATGTATTACGGTTGGAAAAATACCTAAAATTTGGCCGTCTAGACCAGAATACCCCCTTAAATGACAGAATGTTATATAATTATTATAGGCTAGCGATTCACACCTAAAAAAGTGATTATAAATTAAATTAAAAAGTAATCACCAGCTTCTTTCTTTCAGCAATTTTTACTTCCCACACTGCTATTTACTTCCGGCACGCTTATTTACTTACGGCATTGTTATTTCTTAGTTATGGTCTGTTTCAGTTAAATTTAACCATGCTTCGTCACTTTGAATTTAAATAATTTCAGTTTTCTTGGCTTTATCTCTTTCATTATTGCATTTACGTAAATTTTAAATTTGAAGTTTGTCTTTAGAAAAGAATAGAAGATTGATTTGTTTCGAATATAAGAATTATTTAATTTTTTAGTGAAAACGCATGATCAATTGTATGATGTATACCAAAGTATGTGATGTATACGCATGATCAATTGTATGAT
Source organism: Brachynemurus nebulosus (assembly GCA_035578155.1). Lineage (NCBI taxonomy): Eukaryota > Metazoa > Arthropoda > Insecta > Neuroptera > Myrmeleontidae > Brachynemurus > Brachynemurus nebulosus. The sequence continues at coordinate 6,448,900 of JAPWDM010000006.1, read as the reverse complement.
GTATACCTGAAATGAGGTATACCAAAGATATAAAGAAACTTTCAGGAATTTTAACTTACCAGCATTGTCAACAACATCGATAAGTATATAAAAATACACGATCGTGGGAAAAATTTATTTTTGTACAGTTCTGTAGTTGCACTGGATTTTATTACAAAATGAAGTGAAAGCACAACAGTGTCAAAAATGACGGTTGTACTGTATACGCACACATAATATTATGTGTACTATAGATATGTATGAACATGGCATATATACCCTTTATTTATCATTTTAGTCTCCGAGTAAGCACAGCTTTAGTTATATCACCGAGTTAGCTACTGAGGCATGTGACTGGAATAATTACTAAACATAAATAATCGTCATAATGCTAGTATAATTGTGGTCGTATTCATTCCAAAAACATATTCAATGTATACAAAACAAAACCCTCTTCGTGCTTTCTCACTCTCACTGATACAGGGATGGCCACATTTTATGAAAGCATTAAAAATTTCTTGCACACTTATTGACAGTCGAGACAGAAATTGTGTTGATCTATCTTTCGTTTACGTTCACATACTTTCGTTTCTTGGGCATCAGTCGTTTACTTTCTCAAACGCAAGGAATATTATGTTTGCCTTGATTATTTAATGCCAATTGCTAGTGACGCCGCTGTGTATAAAAATTTTTAAAATGGGGGCCAGACTGTAGCAGTTGTTTTGTTGTCATTATAGCCGAAATTTATTGTTGGTATATAAGTTGCTCTACTTTTATCTTTTTTTAATTCACCTAAAGAAAAAATACCCCTGTCGCAACATGGTGGAACTCATATAACAACCTGAATCCATCTAAACTAGTTCAACTCTTTAACAGTGAATAAATTTTCAAAATCGGTTGATTAGTCAATTTTTGGTGCTTTTGGGTCCCTGGCGGATCTCATATAATATGCCCTATATCCATCTAAAATAGCTTAGCTTGTTAGCAATGAATAAATTTTCAAAATTGGTGATGACGTGTTCTTGAAAAGTTAGTTAATTTTTATTTTGAAAAAATGAAACATATAAATATTGTTATTGTAATGACAAAGACGCTGAAGCATTTATCGTAACGAAATTCATCAATAATTTCTTAATTTTTGTCAAAAACTAGTTCACTTGGAGCAATGGTTGAAAAGTTTATCGTATACGATTTTTTACGCTCTTTTCGATGATGTAAAAAAAATCTTTGTATTCTGGCTAATTTTTGCAAGAAAACACTAAAATGGCGAAAGATGACCAAACTTTTGGCATCTAAAAATCGGATGTGTCTAGCTGACGAACTCATTCAAGGGTTTTCACCAAACCCCAATCGCGCAGACATATATATATATATATATAAATATATAAATATATATATATATATATATATATATATATATATATATATATATATATATATATATATATATATATATATATATATATTTATATATATATGTATAAGTATAAGTATACTCTATATATTTTAGTGTAGGTTATTTTCGGTTCCAGGAGGCGTTAAAACAAATTCCTGTTATAATCTCAGGTTCAGATGTTGCTGTTCATGAGACTCGCTGTAATAACTGAATTTCCAGAATGGAAATTCGCTAACGAGTAGCTTTGTGAAAATTTGTTACCGGCTTTGGTGGTGCTTCTTGAAATAACTCCCTGGGTTTTATTCCAAATTGTTATATATTCTAAATCATCCTGTATAGATCCTGATACATGTGTCATCATATCAGTATGTGGTAGTTAGTACATGTATTTGTTTACATATGTTTCTGGGGTGTGGTGGGGGGTTGAGGAAGGGGGTTGGTATGGGTTTCTGTTGCTTATAATATATACCTACATAAACACATGTACACATACAATTATTTGGTTAAAATAGAAAATATATTCATAAAATTACATGCTAATTAATTGTATTCATATGTACTGTTACATTTCATCGAAATAAACCGCCATTATTTGTGTAAACATATTATTATTTTATATAATAATAATAATAATAATAATAATAACAGAAAATTTTTTAGTAATTCACTGGTGAATGAATATTAAAATTTTACATGGGTTGGTTTTATTAAAATTTAACTTTAGTATGTTATGTAAAATGAATTTGAGATTTTTGTTATTTTGTGCTATAAACTGAAAATTTAGTTAGAAGAAAATTAGAAACTAATGTTGAAAGAGAAAGTCGAAGGATCATATTATGAAATGGTAGAAACTCTTGTTTAATTTCTTGTAATATTAGGTAATCAATCAAGTTTCTTGGCGACGTAACTGTCACTAGAGTTAAATTTTTCTTTTTTAATTTAATGGCCTATAAATTAGATGTTAATTACACACGGAAATTAAGAGTTTGCAATACATAAGACTTTAGCTGTAACAAATCTAATCAAATAAAAATAAAGTTTTCATTGTACCTATTAATTGTGTTAGCGTTTGGAGGAAAAGTTCTGTATAACGTTTTCACTAGCGTTATAATTTTATTTACTTTATTGTGGCCTTAGCCCGGCTACACACCTAGGAGATAAGACACGTAAGATACAACATGAGCGACAACGACATTTGTCTTAAGACATGGCATCTGCACACGTAACTACGTAAGAGACAGGACATGTAGGTACGACACTACAAGAAGTGGAAATTTATATTGTTATTTTTTTATTATTTTAGTATGATACAATGATTAATAACAAAAAATGAAGAGAAATTCTACGTTTAATGTTTTGGCCAAATTTTGATATATCAAAAAAAAAAAAAAAAAAAAAATTGTACTTGTCCGTGACGTAAGCTATTTCTGATTGTTATTTCTGCTTACGTCACCATAAATTCTGTTATTTTATTTAATTAAATTTTTTATAATTTTGAGTGATATAGTTTTTTAAAGTGCAATATTCAGTACTATTATTACTAAAGTAATTATTTAAAAGTTAAAATATATCTTTTTACAACAACTGTCAAATACCCTATTACTGAACCTTTTTGGTAAATTTAGCTATTAAATCGAATTTTTGATAATACACCCTATTTTTATTACCATTCCTTTCAAATTTATAATATAATATCGCAAAGTAGATTAAGATAGATAGGTACTCTACATTCAGGACCAAAATTACGCATTTCGCCATCTACGTCATAATATGTCACATATTTGAATTTTTAGAAAAAGACAACATTACAATTACTTATTATTATATTTATACAGAGTGAGTTTTCTGAGAGTTATCATTTTTATTACAGCCAAACCGTTGATAAGAGCTAAGAGCTATAAAAATCCTGACTATAGCAATCGATTGCCCCGTCGATATTTGCAATTCTTATTTGAACAATATCTCGGTTAAATAAACGGTTTGGCTGTAGTAAAAATAACAACTCTCAAAAAACTCAGACTATATATATATATATATATATATATATATATATATATATATATATATATATATATATATAATATAATATATATATATATATAAAATATATAATATATATATATATATATATATATATATATATATATATATATATATATATTATATAATATATATATATATATATATATATATATATATATATATATATATATATATATATATATATATATATATAATATCGTACATGTCGTTTGACACGAACGATAGGAGACACGCACACTGTGTTGCTTAAGACATATGTGTTACGACACGATAATGTATCTCCTAGGTGTGCATCAATTTTGTGTTTTCTGAACTTTTAATTTTGTGTTTACTGAACTTTTAATTTAGACATATTTCTAAGAACAGTAAAATTTTAGCTAACAATAAGTTGATTTGTGGAGTTAAGGTACTAATTATAGAAAAATTGTCCCTAAAATGCGCTTCAGAATCATTTTCTCTTATATAATATTTCGTATTAGGTTACAGGTATTAGCGGTTTAGTACCTTTGAAGTTCCTCATGTTTTTATAATTGTAGCTATAGTTTGGATATATCGGATTATATGTATGCAATATTTTTGTTTTTTTTTTTTCAACAAAAAAAAAGTTTTCCCGTATTTTTTGCCGAAAAGCAAAATTTTTCAAATTTTTTGTTACATTATTATCACCCTATATAGGCTAGTTTTTGGGAAAAATTAAAAAAAAAGCCATGTAGTTGATATTTTGTTCAGTGTTATTCTTATGGAACAATGGCTACTGGTTTTAATAACGTCCGTTTTTTAGTCTTCTCATCTACAACACGCCACCCACATTATTATTTATAGGCAATATAGTGATATTTAAATCACAATAATTTCTGCGTTGATAAATTAATCTTGTTGGCTGATGATCTTATATATTTTAAAAAAAATAAATAAAAATTATTATTATTATTTTATATAGGGTAAGTACGGGAGAGATGCCGCGTCGGGAGTGATGCCGCAGTAGCCATAGTTCGTCGGTTGATTGACAGATAGCGCTATTGATGGATTATATGTTTAAAATAAGTTACTTATTTAAGCTGTATATGGTAATATTTATGCTTAGTCCATCAGTTTAGTAATTATCCAACTTTTTATTATTGAAAAGTACGTTTTTTAACATAATATTTTATCAGCCATTTAATTCATTAGAATTTAAGAATGTATACTTCATTGTTTTAATGAAAATGAGTTTTGTTATTAATTTAGGTATATTTTAAAAGTACTGTATAAAATTTTAGGTTGAAATTCCGCACTATGCTTGCTATAGCAACATGCGGCATCTATCCCAACAAAAAGGAGAGACGCCGCATTTAAAGTTGGTATAGATGCCGCATCATATTACATGTTAAAAACGTAGACCTATATATCTTAATTATGCAATTTTTTTTTTGGACTGTAAATTATGCCACGTAAATATAAAAGATCCATTAATGGATCAGGAAGAGCCCTCATATTAGTGAAGATAACGAAAATAATGATGACTGCCTGTGTATTGAATGTTTTGAAAGGTACTCAGAAACAAATAAAAATTTGACTGGTTAAGATGCATTAAGTGCCAAAAATGGTTACATATGGCATGCATCATGTATGGAGATGTGTGTAAAATGCAAAATTTTTAATATGAACTATGCCGCGTCTCACCTTCTTTGATGCGGCATCTCTCCCATAGGTGTGGGAGAGACGCCGCTTTGCAGGCTCTACAAAAATGTTAATTATGAATCCTTTATGACTCAAAATTTACAATTATTTATAAATAATTGTAAAGAACAATGTTTAGATTTATTGTGTACCAAATTTCAAATAAATTAAATGCTTAATTTAAGAATTATCAAGTGTTTTCAAAATGCGCGGCATCTCTCCCGCATTCACCCTATTATTTTACTATAATTTAAAGAAGATACACATATATGTTTTTTACGTCTAGTATTTTTAAACTAAGCTCATAAATAACATTTCTCATTTTGTCCCTATTCATCCGCCTGTCCTGATTCATCTCTGTCTACGGTAATATGTATAATGTATAAAGGTGGGCACCCTAAAAAAACGGAAAACAAAAATGGAACGTTTGGCAACATTTTATGGATGGGATCGGCAAATATTCGGTATTCTTATTAAATTTTTTTCTTTTAGCTTATGTACGAGGTAAAAGGTTTAGCTCTTATTAGCCCATGCGCACCCGAAGAACTTTTGTTAGCGTTTTTTTTTTTGTCACTCCTATTTGTGTGTTAGAAGCACACAATAGAGTTAGCTCTTTTTCTAACACATATAACAGATAGTAGTAGCAAAAATGTCACAGTGACAAAGGTCCTCCGTGTGCGCATGGGGTTATTAAAAAAAAAAATCGTTATGTGCGTGTTTTTGACACGTACTAAGTAATGTCACCTCAGTGAAAGTGTTAATTTATGATTTTTTGGCTCGTTTTTTAAGTACAGTGAGAATACAGCACTCTTACGTTTATTCAATATATGCATGTACAACTCTATAATTATTATATTATATTATATATTATTATTATTTTTTTTTTTTTTTTTTTTTTTTTTAATTAAAATTGGGGTACTGCTGCCGGTGGATGGCGCGGTCAGCAGCACCCGGCGGCATCGCCAACTAAGGGCATGCGCCGCCGAAACGAAAAATATAGATAAAAACAACACGTAAAGACAGGGACACATAAATGCACTAGACAACGGACAGACATACACATAATAAAAACCAACGATGAGCCCTGCCATCCCAGGGCTTAAAAGGAGCGGACAGTCCTTGGTGACGGTACGATAAGTACTAGACAGAGCGTCCGGTCACCAAGGCCTGAAAACCATCGCTGGGACTCCCTCCGAGGTGTGAAGGGCCTCGGAGTGGAGAAACCTGACTAGAAACACACAAGTATCACAGCAATTATCACAATAAAAATCACAGATAAAACTTATTACGTCACTGGGGAGCCACAGGCCCACCAGTGACGTAATAAGGAATTAAAACAATACCGCTGTGGAGCCATAACAACAGGCTCACAGCGGCATAACAGAATATCACAGATAAAAAACAACAAATGATGTACCACCTCGGGTGTAAAGAGCCCTCGGTGGTACATCGTTAAAAAGAAATAACAACAACAAAAAACATGTATAAATAACAACAGTACTACTAAGGGTGTAAAAGGCCCTTAGTGGCATAACGAGAGACTAAAAGTACCCTGCCAGACCAGCTGGAACAGGGTATTGTTAATAACTAAGACAACACAAAAAGCTTGAAAACACATAGATTAAAATAGCTGAAATTATTATTATTATTATTATTATTATTAATTTTCCCCCACTATAATCACACAACGAGATTAATATGTCATCCTTCGGTGACATAAAAAAATTATAGGTTAATTTTAATACTAACGTATAGATAATCATAACTTACTGTGACGGAACTCCCAATTAGTACACTTAGATATTATAGAATTGTTGACACGGTACAGCGTTGTGTCACAATTAGTCAGTTTAACTTGATGCTGTGTGGTGCTCATGACCGTCAACGTTTTAAGTAAATGCAAAAAATATTTTATCTCAAATTCTTACTGCTGTACTACGAAATCCTGCCTTGGTACGTGTCTAACACGCACCTGATTACTTTTTTTGAATTGTAATATATGAGTGTCTGTGTGACAGGAGATTTTTATCTCCTTGGCAGCTTCCCGTCGTAAGCCTTAAAAAACTCGCTAGGTTATATAGGATGCTGAACTTTATTTCACATACTTTGTTGATATTTGAATAAAGTTTTTTTATTTTTTTAATTTCATAGCATTTATATTTCATATTTTCAGTGAAATTATTTAACTGATCTAACTTCCTATTAGTAAAAACTTAAATAATACTGGAAATACATCTACATATGTCTTGTATATTAATTTTTAAGTTTGTAATTTTCCTGTAAGGTAAATACACCTTTTTAATATGTTACCAAAATCATAAGAAACCGTTGTATGCTTTTGAATATTTTCTTAAAATTTTATTAAGATTTAAATTTTTGCTTCTGCTGGTATGTAATATACGGCTTTAAATATCACACATAAGGAACGGAAGCACTTCTTGTATCGTTTCCTTTTAAACTATAATAAACTTTCTTGTTTTTCTTTTACATTATTAAAAACATTTACAGCACAGAAAGCATTAATTAAACTTTTACACCGTCACCTATACCTACCGGGTAAGTTACAAACAAAGTTACATAACAAACATCACCTAACTCACCTCGAAGACAGCATATAAATTTAATAAGAGCTATTTACCAAGTTTTTAGAATGGTGACAGATTGAACGAATAATTTATAAACATATGTACACGCCATTTAAACAATTTACATAAACGTTTGTGAAAGAAACCTGTACCTGTGCTGGTACCTGTACTAGACACGGGACCGTTCGTTATCGTTGATGTCACGTGGTTGTTTTTAGTTGTACACGTGACTGTGTATTATTATTATTTCGTTGTGTGTGAGTGAGCTAAGTGGAGAGCTGGTTGGATCAATTGAGCTTTGTATAGCGTATAACTAGAAACAGTAATAACTAGGTGTATAGAGTTATAATATTATTATATTTTACATATCTACAGACACAATTGAACATTATTACGTCATAATCAGAAAATAAATACATGTTAGTAAAGGTAAGCGTATATATTAGGTGTACCTAAAAGTTTTTGCGTTCTCCTTTGGCATTAAAATAAAGACAAATCAAATGGAAAAATTTATACATTATCTAAGTACGTTTGTGCTTCCATATGAGACTCTACCATCTATCTGTAAGAGCAAATATGTAGGTGAATCAAATTTAAACCGACCTTTAATTATAACTTTTTATTAAGTGACTATTTTATTAAGCAAACAGCAAATTATTTTTTTGTATACATTCCTTTTCTATTAATGCATTTTTACCATCCAATAGGAAGTTTGTTAATTCCGTGACCAAAGAAAGAAGAAGGACGTGTACGTAACCAGTTGCACACTAACTGCTTACTTGTTCCTTACTCGGTAGTCTCAAAACGTCCAACAAAAATTAACCAAAATGCATTGGACTGTTCTCGAACACCCACCATACAGTCCGGACCTCTCACCGTGTGATTAGCACATGTTTGGCCAGCCTAAAATCGCGCTGGGAGGACAACATTTTGAGACTAACAGACAAGTACAGCCATAGAACACAGTTGACAGTACAGCAGTTCGTGTGCAACTGGTTACGTACACGTCCTTCTTCTTTCTTTGGTGACGGAATTAACAAACTTCCGATTCGATGGCAAAAATGCATTAATAGAAAAGGAATGTATACAGAAAAATAAGATGCTGTTTGTTTAATAAAATAATCACTTAATAAAAAATTATAATATAATTAAAGGACGGTTTAAATTTGGTTCACCCCCGTACTTTCAAATTATAAAGTCCTTATTTTGTTTTATGTTTTTTGTAATTGTTTATTTTAACAAACATATATTTAAGGTTCTTGTTTCTTGAAAAATATTCCAATATCCAAAATGAGTAACAGTTGGGGAGTGAGGAATCTAGTCTTAAAAATTTTTCAAATGCTTTTTTTCACATAAAATCGAACTTTTCAAATTTCACAGTTCTTAGGTTAACTTCTGATTCTTCCCCGGATGTAACGTCTCAGAGTAAGTGATTCCTGTATAATCTTATCAAAGATAATGGAATATTTTTGGAATAGTTAAATTAGGTTAGCTTTTGATCTGTTGATAGTTCAGAAAATCTTATCTTGAATGATGTATACTTGTTTAACTTTTTTCCGCAACATCATATTGTACCTGAGCAATTTCAGCTTAAACCCTTCTGTATTATTTTTAGTCGAATTTTCTCCGAAAAATTAGACTTATACAGTCTATACGATAAGAGCTGCGAGAGGCGAGAGTAGGGGCGCTATCCGTTTTCGGACCCGTAGAACACGAATATGTAGAAAAAAAATGTCTGATATATATATATATATATATATATATATATATATATATATATATATATATATATTTTCCCGCCACCTTTTAATTTGTGTAGGGCCCCCCTATGGAAGTTAAGAGATGAAATTTGGTAAATGGGGCTCATTTTCGAGGCACCTCATACTATCAAAGTGGGGTCAAATTTTGGGCAAATTTTTTTTCTGACCCGACCTTTAAGGGGGTGGTGGGGGGCGGAAAAGCAATAAAACTTTTCCAAACCGGTTTTAAATAATGTTTCGGTCAATTATCTACAACATATCCAAAATTCAGCTTCCTAGGATGATATGGTGGGAGTAGAGGGGGGAAAAAACGATTTTTGCTGGATCTAACAGGCCCCCAGCCCCCCAGAATTAACGTAGAGGGTTGAAATTTGGTGTATTGATAAAGTTCGTACCTAGGTTGTGCTTTTTGGAGGTTTTAATATTTTACCTCCACCCACCTCATTTTTAAGCTACAATTTCATGCATTTTCGACGTTTTCGAAGTTTGTACCACTCGCACAGGTCACCCGAATAAACCTAGAGGGCTGAAATTTTGTATTCGGATTGAGTTAGTATCAAGGGGGTGCCTTTTGGGGGTCTCGACTTTTAACCCCTATCCCCACCATTTTTATACCCAAAAGAACATGATTTTTCTTGTTTTTTAACAGTTTCGTTCGGGTCAAAATCTCCCCAAATAAACCTAGAGGGCTGAAATTTGGTGTACAGGTTAAGCTAATAGCCAGACACTGTTTTTTGGAGGTTTCAACTTTTAACCCTTACCCCCACGATTTTTACGCCAATATTTCCTTAATTTTTTTGCTTGTTTTCTAACACGTCTAGAGACTCCATAAGGAAATCTAGAGGGCTGAAATTTTGTACGTGTATTCAGTTAGTATCCAGCTAGTACCTTGTAGGGAGTCCGCATCACTTTTCCCCCCACTTCTCCCATTTTTACATCGGAATTGAATGCTATTGTTAAATGTGTTTTAAAAGCATTATGTTTATTCTAAATACAAGTAGGCGAATAGTAATTTTAAAAACGCCGTGAGCAGCGGGGCCCCATCACGGTAGTCGAATTTTCCCCTTCATCTTCGGTATTGAATGTCTACAAGCGAAATGTGATTGAAAATCTACAACCGAATTGTCATTTTGTTGGTTTCAAAACTGGTGATGAGTGTTCGGCTGATCGAGGCTTTAAAAAAAGGTTTTAAGTATTTAAGGGCTGTATCTCAGTAAATTTCAATTTTGTGCCGAAAACAGGTAGCAGAAAAAAAGCCAACACAATTCGTACGAGGACATTCCTGCCCATGTTTATCCGCTAATTGCCTTTATGTTTTAGTTTTAAATATTAAAAAAGGATCTTAAATAGTAAACTGGAAGGCCTTTATAAAGATATTTTTTCTTTCCAAAAAAATCCAAAATTTCTATTTTATAAATACTAAAAATCTAAAATTCCTAATTTATAAATAAACAGTGACTTTAATAACATTTTTAAATTACTTAATATGTATGTATTTCATTTGTCATAAAAGTAAGTTCACTTTTTTTTAAATTTTTTAAAATTACTATTCGCCTACTTGTATTTAGAATAAACATAATGCTTTTAAAACACATTTAACAATAGCATTCAATTCCTATGTAAAAATGGTAGAAGTGGGGGGAAAAGTGATGTGGACTCCCTACAAGGTACTAGCTGGATACTAACTGAATACACGTACAAAATTTCAGCCCTCTAGGTTTCCTTATGGAGTCTCTAGACGTGTTAGAAAACAAACAAAAAAATTAAGGAAATATTGGCGTAAAAATCGTGGGGGTAAGGGTTAAAAGTTGAAACCTCCAACAGACAGTGTCTGGCTATTAGCTTAACCTGTACACCAAATTTCAGCCCTCTAGGTTTATTTGGGGAGATTTTGACCCGAACGAAACTGTTAAAAAACAAGAAAAATCATGTTCTTTTGGGTATAAAAATGGTGGGGGTAGGGGTTAAAAGTCGAGACCCCCAAAAGGCACCCCCTTGATACTAACTCAATCCGAATACAAAATTTCAGCCCTCTAGGTTTATTCGGGTGACCTGTGCGAATGGTACAAACTTCGAAAACGTCGAAAATGCATGAAATTGTAGCTTAAAAATGAGGGGGGTGGGGGTAAAATATTAAAACCTCCAAAAAGCACAACCTAGGTACGAACTTTATCAACACACCAAATTTCAACCCTCTACGTTAATTCTGGGGGGCTGGGGGCCTGTTAGATCCAGCGAAAATCGTTTTTTCCCCCCTCTACTCCCACCATATCATCCTAGGAAGCTGAATTTCGGATATGTTGTAGATAATTGACCGAAACATTATTTAAAACCGGTTTGGAAAAGTTTTATTGCTATTCCGCCCCCCACCACCCCCTTAAAGGTCGGGTCAGAAAAAAAATTTGCCCAAAATTTGACCCCACTTTGATAGTATGAGGTGCCTCGAAAATGAGCCCCATTTACCAAATTTCATCTCTTAACTTCCATAGGGGGGCCCTACACAAATTAAAAGGTGGCGGGAAAATATATATATATATATATATATATATATATATATATATATATATATATATATATATCAGACATTTTTTTTTCTACATATTCGTGTTCTACGGGTCCGAAAACGGATAGCGCCCCTACTCTCGCCTCTCGCAGCTCTTATCGTATAGACTGTATAAGTCTAATTTTTCGGAGAAAATTCGACTAAAAATTTAAAAACAAAGTGAACTTACTTTTATGACAAATGAAATACATACATATTAAGTAATTTAAAAATGTTATTAAAGTCACTGTTTATTTATAAATTAGGAATTTTGGATTTTTAGTATTTATAAAATAGAAATTTTGGATTTTTTTGGAAAGAAAAAATATCTTTATAAAGGCCTTCCAGTTTACTATTTAAGGTCCTTTTTTAATTTTTAAAACTAAAACATAAAGGCAATTAGCGGATAAACATGGGCAGGAATGTCCTCGTACGAATTGTGTTGGCTTTTTTTCTGCTACCTGTTTTCGGCACAAAATTGAAATTTACTGAGATACAGCCCTTAAATACTTAAAACCTTTTTTTAAAGCCTCGATCAGCCGAACACTCATCACCAGTTTTGAAACCAACAAAATGACAATTCGGTTGTAGACTTTCAATCACATTTCGCTTGTAGACATTCAATACCGAAGATGAAGGGGAAAATTCGACTACCGTGATGGGGCCCCGCTGCTCACGGCGTTTTTTTTTTATGTTCCTGAATTGCAAACCAGGGACGTTGAAGTCTACCTTGGTTAATTTTTAAATTGTTAATTCGGAATTAGTTTCGAATCAGAATCTTCCAGTTTGGAACTCACCACTAACAAGGAGCATCACGGGGGTGTACCCCTCCGATTTTGTTTATTCTTTGATATGTTGTAGAACATTGAAAAATAAGAGACACGTACTTCTTTTTTTTAGCGGCTGTAAAATGGTTTAAAGGGGTGAAATCACCCTTCAAAAATTGGGGTAAAAATTTAATTTGTTAAATATCTCGAGAATGGTAAGAGATAGAACAAAAGTTTAAATTAGCGATACTGCTCTTTTTTAAAGAGCTATCTATTGATATGCAACTTATTTAAATTACATCAACAGGGGTGGTTGGGGGTTAAAATTTAGGGGTTAACTTTACCAAAAGAGGGTTAAAAATACAATATATTAAAATTTTGCTTATAGATTTCAAATCTACGTGAAAAAATCTAATTGACCCGTTTTTGCTCAATTTCATAATATTTAGTTTAGGGGTAAGTAACTAGAGGGTGACTGTGTTGATAATAATCATACTATTTGAGCAATTCAGGAACTTCTTCATGTAAAGTAGCTTAAAACAATCGTAACAACGTAAAAATGATATTCTCGAATTCAAAATTCAGTTTAATTAACATTGGAGAGGGGAGGGGGGGTGAGTCACCCTCTTAAATTACATTACGTTTTCATACACTCATTTAAGGTAAAAGACCCGGTAATTGACCCTGGCCCAGTTTCTGAACTTTTCAACTTTGTTATAAATTAATAAAAAAACTATATTTTAAATAAGAAAAAAAATAAATTCTTAATTTAAAGTAATCTATTCTGTGTCTAATGAACAGCAATTTAAAAAGTTTAGAATATATTAACTAAATAAAAAAAAAATTTTAAGTTTAAAATGTGTGTAAACACTATTTTTTTGGTAGTTTCCTAACAGTTTATGTTACAAAGTACTCATTTTGATCTGTGCAATATTCATCATGTAAGTATGAAAACTTAATTAAAAATATATGAGCAGGTTAATATTTGTTTAAAATTTATTTTAAAATATTTATAAAATACCTTAGAATGATTTTTATTATTGAAATATGAGGGTCAATTACTAGGCTCACTTCTAAAGTGGTATGGCCCAGTTAAATTCTAACCAGTTTTTGTTAGTTATTTTGTTATGTATTTAGTTTTTGTTATTTTTCATAACGTATATAACATTAAACATTCATTTTTATCAATAAAAAATTATTTATAAATTAAATTTTAAAAAACTGTATTTTTAAATTTAAGAATCAGAAACTAGGCCACTGTCAGGGTCAGAAACTGTCACATGAGAAATTTTGAAGGTCAGAAACTGGGTCCTTTTTGTCAATTTTTAAAACATTAATTTAAATTATTAATTCAATTCAAATAATTATTTTACTTGTATGGCTTTATTTTGAAAGCTATAAACAAGTTGATAAAATTATTAATTGTCTCTTAAGTTGAAACTTATATTTATTACTGTCGTTTAACCTCAGCCGTCACTCTTAAAAGGTCAGAAACTAGGCCCGTTACCTTATATTATTAACATACTTGCGGAGGATAATAATGTCAAAATAAGTGTTTCGAAAGTTACATTATCGCATGTATTATCCATCTTCAAATATATCGTTATTTTCGATATCGATAATTTTCGATAACGAAAACTATATTTTGATAGTCGTAATACGTTTGGAACGCCCATAACTTGCTATCTTTAAGTACTATATAATTATAAGCTTCCCCTATTAATATTAGAAATGAATGTATGTAATTTAAGAGGGTGACTCACCCCCCCCCCCCTTCAATGTTGATCAAACTGAATTTTGAATTCGAGAATATCATTTTTACGTTGTTACGATTGTTTTAAGCTATTTTACATGAAGAACTTCCTGAATTGCTCAAATAGTATGATTATTATCAACACAGTCACCCTCTAGTTACTTAGCCCTAAACTAAATATTATGAAGTTGAGCAAAAACAGATCAATTAGATTTTTTAACGTAGATTTGAAATCTGTAAACAAAATTTTAATATATTGTATTTTTTACCCTCTTTTCGTAAAGTTAACCCCAAAATTTTAACCCCCAACCACCCCTGCTGATGTAACTTAAACAAGTTGCTTATCAATAGATAGCTCTTTAAAAAAGAGCAACATCGCCAATTTAAACTTTTGCTGTGGAAATTTTTTGCATTTAAAAATACTTGGCGACTAGTTAAAAGCATACACATACACTTTGACTCGTTGTAAGCAACATCAAAAATAGAAATAGAATCATATGCCTTATTCTTTTTACGTAATTTTATTATCTAATTTATTATCTTTATGATTCTATTTCAATTTTTTTTATTGTTACTTACGAGTCAAAAGTGTATTTTAAAAGTTTAATTTTTTGAACTGGCGAATTTTTTTCTTGTTAGCTAAAATACTACCTACTTTTCAAATAAATATATTTCTAAACTAGCTGGACCCGCGACGTTGTTCGCGCATAAAATCAATGAGAAGTAGGTATATAAGTATAATAATTATAAAGAATTTGCATAGAACAATAGTTTTACATAATACAGGCACATACTCAAAATGGTTTAGTATTTTTCCATGGGAATGAGAAATTTTCCCGTAATAAAAAGTATATTATATATTAGCACAGGTAATAAGTTAACACCAAACCAAATTTTATCAAAGTCTGTTCAATAGTTTGTACCTAATGTGTGCACATGTTCAAAATGGTTTTGGCATTTTCCCGTGAAAATGAGACATTTTCCCGAAGTAAAAAGTATCCTATGTAGATGTTGATTCAGGTAATAAGTTATCATAGGTTGATCATGTTGACATAGCTATCATGTTGATCCAGGTAATAAGTTACCAAAATTTCATCAAATTCCGTCTAGTAGTTTTTGCGTGATGCGTGAACAGACAGACAGATAGACAAAAATTTAAGAAATCGCTGTTTTGATTGCTAATTCGATAATTATTTACAGTACTAGTACAATTTTCAAAAAATATACCATGTATCACGGAAAAAAAGAGTTTAGTTCAGTGAAACGAAACTGCGTGTTTGGGAAATATTATTTCGTCCAAATAAAATTTTGATCACTAAAATATTTCTCTTATTTCCAGGAATCAATTATTTTGTTTGTGTTTTTTGATAAATTTCAAACAAACACATTATTTCAGTTTTATATATTGTTTATTTGTTTATATTTTATTTCTGTGTATCATATTTAGCTTCATGCACACCAAAGTTTATTTGGCTCAAACAATTAGTTTGTTTGATTCAAATAAAACAGTTACGACAAAAACAAAATAATTACAACGCATGCGCGGAAATGTGGTCACGTGTAGAAGCCAAGCCAAGCAATGTTATACGTAGGCCTAGTTATACGACTTATACAGTACATAAAAATATTTATTAACCGACATCTTGGATCTTGGTTGAAAACTTTTAATTCGAAATTAAATTTCGCTATGTATACCTACATTGTATAAATTGTTTTAGACGTATTTAGCTTTTGTTTTAATATATTATGTAATAATTGTTGATACGACGGATAAAAAAACTGAAAGAGATTCTAAAAGCTGATGTTTGAAGAAAATAACCTATATTTGTTGGTAAGTTTAAGTAACACATTAATTATTTTAATAAACAGTAGATATACTAAGCGCCCATATTGTCCATAATAAATTGTATTGCTTTTTTTCAGACAATATACAACATTGAAAATAGCACTGCCGCAACAAATGACATATTTGAAGGCCTTGGATATTTATGTTTGTGTTTGTGTTAATTGGATTGTGTCCTTGTGTTATGTGATACTGATAAGTGATACTGATAAGTTAACGTTAATTTAGCGTTTATTTATGTAATACTAAAAATATGTGATTCAAAAAGTATTAAAAAACAAACAACCAAAGTTTTATTAAAGTATTTGTAAATTTGAAGAATTTCATTGTTTAAAATTTATTTTTGAAATTTTTTTATATGGTTGTTTACGTTACCTGTTTGAATGTATGATAGTTTGCTGCTTATGTACTGGAAAATGCATAAATTATACTACATTTTGAACTTGTATGTTTTATTATTTGATTGTAATAATTAATAATAATAATAATAATAATATGGATTACGTATTAACAATAAATAGTAATCAGTGTGCTGATAAATTGATTTTCGTTTATTATATCCAATATATATTTATTTTTCAGGTAAATAAAAATAAAACTCAATTCAAATAAAAATAAAATTCAACAGAGTGAAAAATTATTTGATGTAAATAAGGAAACTGAGTGCCCTAAATAATAAAGTGTTTAATACAAATAAAATTATTATTTGCAATACAATATATTTTGTTTCTACTGAAATAAAGTAGGAAGTTCCATCAGAACAACGTTCAAGTTCACGTAAATAACATTTTTATTTGGTGCAAATTAAAAATTTATTTAAATCTCAAACGAAAAATTTAATTCATGGAAATATGAAACTTATTTGACGGTATACAAACAAGAATTTTATTTGGTTTGAATAAAATTTATTTGATTGAAATAATTCTTTTTTTCCGTGATACGGACACGGTATCGTTACAGTTTTATTATACGTATAGATGATTTTGGTTGCTTGTTTTCAGTTTCTCAGTCAGAACAAATTATTATAATATGTCATTTCTTATTTCAGCTTTTCTTTTTAATGGCTTTTATCGAAAGCAAAAAGATTATGATATTACGTATTCTACTAAATTACTAGGATATTCATTTTACCAGGCACGTTACTTGGGTATTTTATTTTAGTTTTTTCTTTTCACCAAAAGATATTTACAATTGATGCTGTTTAGTAATTTATAAATGCTAAATTTAATGAAAATACTTTTCTCTTTCTGCTTCTCTTGTCAGAAAAATAAATAAACAAATAAAAACGGTAGGTAACGTTACAACATATATTGGTACAAGGATACGTAGTAAGGGTCTATACGTAGCCCGGATAGGCCCGGAAATGTCACTGTACCTTAGGGGTTTTCCTCATCAAAACAAAATAATCAAAACATTAGATTGGATAATGTTTATGTAACATTATTCCGTCTTTACGGAACGATAACAATCTCTCACTTAATAACGAACGAACAAGCGCAAACAGTCGGTAAAAACAGTATTTTTTTTTGTTTTTCATTTATCTAAATATATTATTCATTCTTCATTAAGTCGAATGTTTATTTTCAAATAAAAATAATTTAATTGTATACTTAGAGATTTTTGTTTTTAGATAACGTGTTTTTTTGATTTCTGAATCGGAGTAAGTAGGCACAGAGAGGCTTAGTATAAAAAAAAAAAAAAAAAAATTGAAAATTTATATAGATTATGAAATGTTTGTTGTTAATATGTATGAAAGTACTTAAGATTTGCCACTACTATTTTTATTTAGTATTTTTGAAAGAATAATAAATATCCATCACCAGTTGTATAAGGTGATGTAAAAATTGAAAAATTCTTACAGTTGGACATTGTATTCTGAAGGTGATATGTAACAATAGCATTTCGAAAAATTTAATGGTATATTCAAATTAGGGGTACTACTCGAAACTCACAAGGAAAGGTATCCAATTGTATCTCTCAAAGAATTTTGAAACTTTGGTGGATTGTATATCTTACTAAAAGTAATCACGAGCCATATTTCGTTCGTGCCCATAAGCGGTTTAAGGGGGTGATATTCACCCCTGAAAATTTGAGTTTTTTTCAATTTTCTTAAATATCTTGGAATTGGTAAGAGCTTTGGTAGGCAAACTATATAATATATTTGTAAATGGTACTTTAAGATCTTTATTATGATACGAAAATTAAAGTTATAAAATCATTGGGGTTTCATCCATCACCCCTAAACCCATAATTTTATCAGGTATTTTTTGGTAAAAAAGGAGGCTGTTATCTGTAAATAAAAGAATTTTTAATTAATATATTTTAAATCACACCAGTTTATTTCTTGTTGCATAAATACACCCTTTGCTAATATTAACTTAGGAAAAATTTTAACTTTTTGATTTAATAATTAGCAAAAATATGGTCAAAAAATCTCGTATTTTAGTAATGAATTGTTACAAACTTACGGTATACCTACTTTAAAGTACATAGTTTAGACAGAAAAAATACACTGCAAAGCCGCCCCCCCATGCTTTACTGATATCAATACAAATCTTATTTATTTATTTACATATTTATTTATTTTTATTTATCGATACAATTTTAAATATTTTAAGGTTTGTAATCTACACAATAATGATATTGTTCACAAAATTGTTCAAAACAAAAATATTGTCCACACCAAGCACATCTTATAAAAGCGGGGTTACCACATACACTACACTTTGGTGCTTCCCTTTCTTCATTGAAAAAGCATTATGTTACAGGATTTTCAAATCTTTCTGGTCGTTGTCAATATATCCACTTTTATACCATCCATACTTGAACAAATTCTGAAAACGAGGCGACGAAAACTGATTGCGAGCTAGAGAATATTGTTACGGCGATGTAAATAAATAGCATACTCATTTAGAATTACATTATCCGAAAATTTTCCGGATTCCGCAAAACAAAGTTCCGCAAAATCTCAGTTAATATTGCTTTTTTCAAAAAATAACCCGGACAAAAGTTTCATGGAAGAAATGAGGAACTAGAAAATGACCTGGAATTTGACCTTGAACATGACCTTGACCAACTAGTATCATATTTTTTTCGCTTTTATGACCTTCACACGACTTTGGGATATGAACTATGCGCTCTTTCAGAATCCGAGGTCAAAAATAGGGGTTTCCATTTAAAAAGAAAGTTGACCTCCAAATTTTGGTCAAGGTCAAATTCGAGGTCATTTTCTAGTTCCTCATTTCTTCCCATGAAGCTTTTGTCCGGGTTATTTTTCGATAAAGTCAGTATTAACTGAGATTTTCAGCTGTTCCGGAAATTTATGAACGCTCTGTATATATAGTATAAGCGGTACGTCGATTTTCGCCGCTCTGTTATATTGTTCGAAATGTATGAACAGTAACTTTGAAGCAGTTGTGTATAGACTTTCGTTCGTTCAACTTCGAATATGAAAAAATATACTTGTCCTTTTAAAGGCGATTATCTGAGAATCGTATTTTTTGTAAAATATTTTTGCGGTGGACGCGATTACTACAAAACTATTAATCCGGCTGATACCAAATTTATACTATTTATTTACTATGATAATAGCTAGTCGTTGATGGAAGGATTTTCAATTTTTTCCAAAAAATTTTTTTAGAGAAAAAAATTGAAAATTTGACGCCTTAAAAAAATAAACTTTTTGTTAAAATCGTCGCCATTTTTTTTTTTTAAATTTAAATGTTACAAATCCTTCCGTGAGTGACAGAACAATAAAATATACTAACGAAATGTTTCTGCAGTTTTAATTTCGGATAAACTATTCTCGAGTTATGTTCACCGCAGCTGATGCTCAATGAAAGGCGCTACTGGAATGCAGCTGTAGTTCCGGTATTTTCAAATATTTTGCTATGAAAAAAATTTAACAAATATCCCAAAACATGTACTAATCGATGTTGTTAATAATTTTTAAATAAATAGTTACTTTGCTGCTGAAAAAATCGAGAAAATGTCATTTTGCCCGCTAGGACTGTATGTAAACTCTTTAAGAACTAAATACCCCTGTCGCAACATCTGTATAACATAGTAAATTTCCAAAGGTTGGACAGTGGCGGATCTCATATAACAATCTATATCCATCTACAATAATTTAGCTTTCTAATACAGTGAAAAAATTTTCAAAATCAGTTGAGTAGTTTATTTTTGGTGCTTTTCGGAACCGGGGATTCTGGTGGGCCTCATGTAACATAACCTCTATTCATCTAAAGTAGTGTAGCTCGCTAATAGTGAACAAATTTTCGAAGTCGGTGATGAGGGGTTCTTGAAAAGTTACTTAATTTTTATTTTGAAAAATAAAACAGATATTTTTTGATGGTTTTTTCGATGGTTTTCAATAGTTGAAAATTCGAAGTCTTTAAGGAGTTATCGTCTTTTGTTTACGTTTTTTAAATGCATGTATCAATTAAGTGACATGTTTAAAAGCTTTTTATCTCACCCGGTAATAAGAGTTCAGTTAAACAAAAAAAGCTTTAAAAGAAATGATAAATATTATTATTACGCCAACTGTCTTGTTTGCTGGTGTATTTAATTTGTTCTAGTGTTTGTTAATAAGAAGGCTTTGTTATTTCTTTGTTTTCTTTCATTTTTTCCCATTTTTTGAAAATGAAAAAAATGAAAATGAAAAGATAATTCGCCGTTAATACCCATCTGCTTTATCCATGTAAATTTTTTATTTTTCCTCCCATACGCGTTTACAAGCTAATAGATTTTAATTAAGTTTTTCATTTTTTTATAATGATAATAATAATAATAGTAATAATAATAATGATAATAATAATAATAATAATAATAATAACAATAATAATAATAATAATAATAATAATAATAAACGCCCTGTGGGTGGGGGCTTCACTTTGCAGAATTTGCCCACAGTAAGTCCTGCTTGTCGTAAAAGGCGACTAAAAGGACAACCCATTAGGATGGAGCAAATAAAAAAAAGGCCTCGGAAAACTGCCGCTGCCGGTGGAGCGACCGGGCGCATCAGGGTCACCACTGAATGTGACAGCTCAGATCACGGTGACGACAGGTTGGGTTCTAGGCAGCCACCTGTCAGCTGTAACAACACCTTCAGCCAAAATGCTACTGCCCTACTTACGGAGCCCCCAACACCTTTGGCTCAGCCGACTTTAAGTGTTTCCTCAGAGCATCCTTTGGGGACCACTAAAGCTGGTAAGAAGCGTGTGCGTATGCAATGGACAGATGAACTGAATGAATTCATCGTACGCACATACTTCAAAGTTACTAGACTTGAAACGGACAAAACTGGTTACCGTACAAAATTACATCAAGAGTTCGCGCGCAGCTACCCTCACCTAAGTCGCGTTACTGAACAGAGACTGGCAGACCAAAAACGTGTCATTTTTGCCAATAATCTTATCCCTTCCTCCCTCATAAACACCATTAAAACACAAGTCGCACATCAATTTGCTCAAAATGAAGAAAGTCAGGCCGACGGCCCACCAGAAATGGGAAGCCCCACACAAAACGACATTCAACAACTTGTCGAGAATGAGCCTAACCACCATGAGACAGCAGTAAATGACACCCTACTGCAAGAGATCGAACTGGAATTTAACACAGCGCTTACTGAATTTGAAGGGACGGACCCCACACATAGGTACTTGTTGCCTAAACAACACACCTCACGTAGATTGGCTGAGATCATTGAGATATTAAACAATACAATACTGCCTAAACACTTGGAAACATGTGACAATTTTATCGAGTTACACACAGCTATTTACTGTGGAGCCGTTGCCGCTATACGTTGTAACGGTTCCGATGTAACACCACCTGTAGCGTACAACTCGAAGGAACACAAAACTCCTGCTTGGGAAACACGACTGAATAAACGCATCAACAACATCCGATGCAATCTCGGCAGGATCACCCAATACCAACAGGGTACGAGGTCCAAACGGCTCAACAAATACATACACGACATATTACACAAACACACAGTACACACACAATATGAGGAACCCAATAAAACACTCACAGAGATCAGAGATACGCTTCACCAAAAATTAACAGCACTAGCGAAGCGCTTACGAAGGTATAAGACCAGTACTGAACGCAAGCGACAAAACCAAGCGTTCAGCAGAAACGAGAGACGATTTTATCAGTCTCTGACGAACACGGTAACTGACAGTAATGGTCTACCGGAGAAGAACGCACTCCATAGTTTTTGGGCGAATATATGGTCCAACACCATTGACCATAATGACAAAGCCAGCTGGATCGATACAGAGTACAGGAATAACGAACATCTTCCGGAGATGCCCTATACGGACATTACTACAGAGGACGTCTCCAGAGCTTTACAGAGATCGCATAACTGGAAGGCTCCTGGCATCGACAATATACAAAACTACTGGCTCAAACACTTTACATCAACACACAAGTATCTCGCTGAACAATTTACACTATTTATAAGAACACCAAACCTGACACCGAAGTTCCTAACGCAGGGTATCACATATATGAAATCGAAAAACAGTGATACAAAAAATCCTGCTAATTATAGGCCTATCACCTGCTTGCCTACTGTGTATAAGACTTTGACGTCCTGTCTGGCAGAAAAGATCAATGAACATTGTCAGATTAACACCATACTGACAGAAGAACAAAAGGGATGTCGAAAGAGGTCACAAGGTTGCAAAGAGCAGCTTCTGATTGACTCCGTAGTACTGGAACAAGCGAAAGGGAGACAACGTAACCTGTACACAGCGTTTATTGATTACAAAAAGGCATTTGATTCGGTGCCGCACTCCTGGTTACGGAGGGTATTGGAGCTGTATAAAATACACCCAAGTATCGTGAACTTCCTTGGAGCGATCATGTCCGATTGGCGAACGACCTTACATTTGAGTATTGGTAACGAAAAAACAACAAGCGATCTTATTCAAGTAAGACGCGGCATATTCCAAGGCGACTCATTGAGTCCATTATGGTTTTGTCTCGCAATGAATCCACTTTCACGCCTGTTGAATGAAACCAAATACGGTTATAATGTGGGGACAAAAATGAATTCGCGCCATACTATTTCACATCTAATGTACATGGATGATATAAAGATCTACGCAGCAACTAAACATCAATTACAGAAGCTGCTGGGACTTTCCAGGGAAGTTTCGCGAGACCTCTGCATGGAGTTCGGGATCGACAAATGTCGGACACAATGTCGTTCTGGGGGAAAACGAGATGCGGTCGCATTTGAACTCGGACCGGAGTCTGTTATGCAGCCAATGGACGAGGGAGAGTCGTACCGGTATCTCGGATTCAACCAGGATGAACGTATAGATCACAGCGCTGTAAAACAACACCTAATGCAGCAATACCTAGCGCGTGTACAGAGATTGCTGAACACTCACCTTGATGGAGAAAAAATCATCAAAGCAATTAACACCTACGCAGTTCCGGTGCTAACGTACTCATTTGGGGTAATCAAATGGACGCCTACGGACTTGACAAACATCGAGATCAAGACCCGCGTCCTTATGACCAAATACAGAATTCATCATCCCAAAGCAGCGATAGAATGACTGACGCTGCCAAGAGCCGAAGGGGGTCGAGGTCTTATAGACATAAGGAACATGCATAATAAACAGGTTCATAACTTGCGAGAATACTTTTACACCAAAACACACGCATCACACCTACACAATTCAATAATCCAAGCGGACAAGGCATACACACCATTAAACCTCTCACACACAGAAATGCCAGATAGTTTTTGCCCCTTGGTCACGAAGGAGGACAAAATCCAGCAATGGATCCGCAAGCCTCTACATGGAAGACATCCACATGATCTTAACCAGAGTAACGTCGACAAAGCAGCGTCGCACGCCTGGTTGAGTCAAGGAAGTCTTTTCCCGGAGACTGAAGGATTTATGCTGGCTATACAAGATCAAGTAATTCATACAAAGAATTACTCAAAATACATACTTCGTGACTCGTCAATAACATCTGACTCATGCCGGAGATGCCATTCCAAACCCGAAACGATCCAACACATCACAGCTGCCTGTACTCAGCTCGCTCAGTCCGAATATAAACACCGTCACGACCAGGTTGGCAAAATTATATACCAGAAACTAGCGGTTAAGCACCACCTTATAACCGATAAAACCCCTTACTACAAGCTCACACCAAAAGTAGTAGCGGAGAATGACTCCTGTAGACTTTACTGGGATCGGTCGATTATTACAGATAAGACCATAAATCATAATCGACCAGATATCACCTTCGTAATGAAACAAACTAAGACCACCTATCTGATCGACATTGCGGTTCCGAATACACATAACTTACAAAAAACACACGCAGTTAAATTGGAGAAATACACTGACCTCGCAGCCGAAATAAAACAACAATGGCGAATGGAACATGTCCACATTGTTCCAATAGTACTCAGTGCCACCGGGGTAATTCCACACACACTACACAATAGCTTGAGCCTCTTGGGTCTCCCAAAGTACACATATGTCACTATGCAAAAGGCAGTGATCATAAACACATGTCGTATAGTACGGAAGTTCCTCAGTAATACGAATCCGACTGCGATATGTGAAAGCACAAGATCTGCTTGTACTCCATCTGAGCCATCTACAGTGAGTGAACAACACACTGACACTCATCTTACAGACACACAACACACATACATAAACACACAATACGCTAATACTGAAACACAAACACCTAACACACATACAGATCCAGATTCGTCTGATGGAGAGGGAGGATCGACCAACTGCCGCACTATCACTGTTACCGCTCTGGTGCACAATCCTCCCCAACTCAATAAAACACAAGGTCCGTCAACCTCTGTACCATCTAAACGCGCAATTCCAGGAACACCCGATCTTAATGAGCAATTTGATGAACCAGAACACATTTACACCAAGAAACGAAAAATAGAACGACACATCCACACACATACACGAACACACACACAAACACAAACAGTCCTTTCCCTTCCCTCTGTCCCTAATCCTACCTATTCTCTGAGGACACGAAAACGAACTAGGCATTCACAGCCGTCTGTCATTGAGCCAACATCTACGCTCCCACAAAAGTCTCGTCGTACGAACCAGTGTACACCAAAATAGACGCATAACACCTCGTTTCAAGCAACAACAACAACAATATAAGGAGTGATGTGACAAACCCGTCCGTGAATGTACTACGGTACTTTTACGGATTGGTTTGGCACATTACCCTTCCACAGAGCCTAATACCTTGCATAATGCCGGTATAGGTGAATGTTACCCAGTACTGTCCTACTGAGTAGTGAGCGCCAGGTTGGCGTAAAAGTCCATAATAATAATAATAAAAACACACGCAGTTAAATTGGATAAATACACTGACCTCGCAGCCGAAATAAAACAACAATGGCGAATGGAACATGTCCACATCGTTCCAATAGTGCTCAGTGCCACCGGGGTCATTCCACACACACTACATAATAGTTTGAGCCTCTTGGGTCTCCCAAAATACACATATGTCACTATGCAAAAGGCAGTGATCATAAACACGTGTCGTATAGTACGGAAGTTCCTCAGTAATACGAATCCGACTGCGATATGTGAAAGCACAAGACCTGCTTCTACTCCATCTGAGCCATCTACAGTGAGCGAACAATACACTGACACTCATCCTACTGACACACAACACACATACATAAACACACAATACACTAACACTGAAAGACAAACACTTAACACACATACAGATCCAGATTCGTCTGATGGAGAGGGGGGATCGAACAACTGCCGCACTGTCACTGTTACCGCTCTGGTGCACAATCCTCCCCAATCCAATAACACACAAGGTCCGTCAACCTCTGTACCATCTAAACGCGCAGTTCCAGGAACACCCGATCTTAATGAGCAATTTGATGAACCAGAAAACATCTACACCAAGAAACGTAAAATAGAAAGACACATCCACACACATACACAAACACACACAGTCCTTTCCCTTCCCTCTGTCCCTACTCCTACCTACCATCTGAGGACACGAAAACGAACTAGGCTTTCACAGCCGTCTGTCATTGAGCCAACATCTACGCTCCCACAAAAGTCTCGCCGTACGACCCAGTGTACACCAAAATAGACGAATAACACCTCGTTTCAAGTAGCAATAACAACAATATAGGGAGTGATGTGACAAACCCGTCCGTGAATGTACTACGGTCCTTTTATGGATTGGTTTGGCACATTACCCTTCCACAGAGCCTAATACCTTGCATAATGCCGGTATAGGTGAATGTTACCCAGTACTGTCCTACTGAGTAGTGAGCGCCAGGTTGGCGTAAAAGTCTATAATAATAATAATAATAATAATAATAATTAGCATACCCGGAAACCTTAATGCACCCGACTTCAGGTTGTTCTTATTATGCTAAATCCACCTATATTTATCGCCATAATGCAGCGTTGTGTGTGCTCTACTTTTATCTTCGTCATCATTACGAAGTTGACAAAACACCAGTCTTGCCCTACGATCCTGCGGAAGTAGAATCTTTTGTTGCCAACCAAAAGTACAAGATCTTTTGGAACATGCCGGTTGTAACTACCAGGCAATTGAGCGCTAATAAGCCTGATGTTGTGCTCTAAGATTTATCATCTCAGACTATGTATGTTATCGAGTTCTTTGCTCCGGCGGAAACTAACATAGTCGAAAAGGAGCAGCAAGAAAGGATTAAATATCAAGATCTAATACACAAACTGAGACAGCTGTACCCGGGCTATACTGTCCACTTGGTCGTACTTATAATCGGATGTTTGGGGGGTATGCATAACTCCTTTGTGCGCAACTTAGATATCATTCCGGCTTGTAGAACTTACGCCAACATGTTAGCGGCGTCAATACAGAAAGCAGTTATTATCGGGACTCCCCGCACGCTCCAGTCGCACGAGACGACTTTCTCCGGGTGTTCATGAACACCTTTGAACGCCCATGCCCCGTTTAGAGCGGGTCCTCGAACATCCATTGGACCTGCCCTCGAATCTCCCACTGTCATGGTTTTGCAGCGAGGTTCGGGGATTTATTAGATAGGGAAGACCAGGAAGGGGACGCTGTATGACGGACATTACGTACCTGACCTAGAGTACCAAACCTGGTACGCTGCACGGACACTTTTTTCTCCGCCTGGGGGTTTTTGAAGTGCAGTCGCGTTTTTTTTCGTTAAACTTTCAATAATAATAATAATAATAATATTTATTTTTAAACTGGAGATACGACGGCACTTAAACCAAATGGTGGCTTTTGATTTTATTTCAGGAATTTACTTACATAATTTAAAAGTTAATATTTCGGCTTACATTTTATATTGCTGAATTTTTTTTCTAAAATTAAAATAAAAAAAAAAAATAATTTTTACAACAGAGCAACTTATATTAATAGAAAAGTAGTTTTAATTGATAATGAAAACTTAAAAAAAATGAAAAAGGTAGTTGATTAATTATAAGGACCTTTTCATATAAAGAGATGCGCTCGACCTATAAATTAAAAAGTTGTGTATGAGGTGTCTTATTATTTCTAGTCGAATTTTTCCTTGCAAAAATTAGACTTATACAGCCTATACGATAAGAACGGCGAGAGGCGAGAGTAGGGACGCTATCCGTTTTCGGACCCGTAGAACACGATTCTATAAAAAAAATGTCTGATATATATATATATATATATATATATATATATATATATATATATATATATATATATATATATATATATATTCCCGCTACCTTTTGACATGTGTAGCAACCCCCCTATGGAAGTTAAGAGCTGAAATTTGGTAAGCGGGGCTCATTTCCGATGCACCTCATACTATCATATTTTGGGCAAATTTTGGATCCGACCCAACCTTTAGGCGGTAAGGGGGGGGCAACAAAACAATAAAACTCTTCCAAACCGGTTGGAAATAATGTTTCGGTCGATTATCTACAACATATCCAAAATTCAGCTTCCTAGGATGATTTGGAGGGAAAAAAGAATTTTGGCTGGATCTAACACGCCCACAGCCCCCCAGAATTAACGTAGAGGTTTGAAATTTGGCGTTTTGATAAAGTTCGTCCCTAGGTTGTGCTTTTTGAAGGTTTTAATATCTTTTCGCCACTCCCACCATTTTTAAGCTAAAATTTCATGCTTTTTTGACGTTTTCAAAGTTCGTGCCACTCGCACAGGTTAGCCAAATAAACCTAGAGGGCTGAAATTTTGTATTCGGATTGAGTTAGTATCAAGGGGGTGCCTTTTGGGGGTCTCAACTTTTAACCCTTACGCCCACGATTTTTATGCCAATATTTCTTTTATTTTCTTGCCTTTTTCTAACACGCCTAGAGACTCTCTGAGTAAACGTAGAGGGCTGAAATTTTGTACATGTATTGAGTTAGTATCCAGTTAGTGTCTTTTAGGGATTCCACATTACTTTTCCCCCCGCTTTTCCCATTTTTACATCGGAATTCAATGGTATTGTGAAATGTGTTTAATATGCTTTATATTTATACTATAAGACAACTAGGCGAATAGTAAATTTAAAAATTTAAAAAAAAAATGAACTTACTTTTATAACAAATGCAATACATACATATTAAGTAATGTAAAAATGTTATTAAAATTAATGTTTATTTATAAAGTAGAAATTTTGGATTTTTATTTATAAAATAGAAATTTTGGATCTTTTTGGAAAGAAAGATATCTTCATAAACGCCTTCCAGTGTCCTATTTAAGGTCCTTTTTTAATATTTAAAAATAAAACACAAAGACAATTGGCGGATAAGCATTGGTAGGAATGCCCTCGTACGAATTGTGTTGGTTTTTTTCCTTCTAACTGCTATCGACATAAAATTGAAATTTACTAAGATTCAGCCCTTAAAAACTTAAAAGCTTTTTTTTTAAAGCTCCAATCAGCCGGACCCTCATCATCAGTTTTGAAACCACCAAAATGACAAATTGCTTGTAGACTTTGAATCACATTGCGCTTGTAGGCATTCAATACCGAAGATGAAAGGAAAAATTCGACTTCCGTGCTGTGGCGCCGCTGCTCACGGCGTTTTTTTTTTTTTTTTTTTTTTTTTTTTATATATGAACGCGTATTTGATTGTATTATATGTATGAAATATGATACCGATCCAAGACCATCGCGGCTTCGCTGCGCGGTACATACCTATCTGAAAGATTCAATTTTTGATGACTCTACCGCATAAATGGGCTCGGTATCGTTGATGACTTTGATTATATTAACCTCTAAGACATCTATCGTTTGCGGCTTATTCGCTTAGATTCGTATTTTAACGTTGTCTCGCAAGAGAAAGTCTAATGGTGTTAAGTTACATCGTATCACCGCCTTTTGGAACCACGTGTCGTTGAGATCTATATCTTTCAATTTAGGTCATAAAAATCTGCAAAATGTTCTTGGATATGACGAGGAATTGACTGTCTCGGGTTATTCTGCACAGTCTCATCCACTGCAGGAATGTTATTTGTAGACTTCCCGTTTCGACAACATACTAGTGTTGTAAATTAAAAATCACAAAGTGATTGAAAAAATTATCAAACTGGATCGGATGGGAATCGATCCCAGATCTTCCGGTAACTAGCCAGGTGTCTTCGCCACTAGACCAACGATCCTCTGTTCGACAGCCGCCCCAGCCCGACAACCATTCAACCACTTGTGTGTATTGGTATTCTCTCTAATGCGAGAAACTGTTACTATTTTATCGAGTGCTTGTGAAACATTACTACGTATGACGAACTTTTGTTTGCATTTAAACATACGCAGTATTCATATGTTCACTTATCGTCCAGCTAAACTGAAATTTTAAGCACTCGATTTCTTTGGTTAGTATGACCAAAATCCAAATGTAAATTAAAAATCACAAAGTGATTGAAAAAATTATCAAACTGAATCGGCTGGGAATCAACCCCAGGATCTCCCGGTAACTAGCCAGGTGTCTCCACCACTAGACCAACGATCCTCTGTTCGACAGCCGCCCCAGCCCGACAACCATTCAACCACTTAAGTGAACATACAGTTAGCAACAAAAGTATTTGGACAAAATTTTGAGAATTTTTTTTTTTTTTAGAATCATACCTTAAATATTACTACTAACGTTATTAATTACGTATTCAAATAAATGCTACTATTTATCTTATACCCTTATACTAAAACGACGAAGAAAGTGAATCTCGTCTTTATTTTTAGTTAGATAAAATATACAAGTAATATTTATTACATTTTAAATACCATGTTGCATCTGAAAGCCAGGAATCAAATCTAAGTCCGTAAAAGCTTCTACTACTTTGAACATAAGAGCTCACCAAATTTCGAGTTTATCCTCCAAGCCGTTTCCAATATACCGCCGTTATCAAAACATCATAGGACACTGTTCGTCAATGGCCATACGGGCCGAAACATGTCACAGACAATTAAAACTCTAAATAAAGTGGTATTAGTAAAGTAAAAAATTGCCTTTTTATTTTAAAATGGAATACCATAAAGTAACGCTCAAATCTATCAAATATCATAGGACACCTTAATAAAAATAACTAACTGAATAATTCTTCAATTTGTCGTTTTAATATAAACGTATTTAACATACATTCTTACGTTTATTTTAATATTATAACTCATAACACCAATAATAGTTTTCAAGGAAAATTACAATTTTTTTCCTAATTGTGTCCAAATACTTTTGTTGCTAACTGTATGAAGACTGTGTATGTTTAAATGCGAACAAAAGTTCGTCATACGTAGTAATGTTTCGCAAGTACTCAGTAATATTTGAAATTGAAAATAGTAACTGTTTCTCGCATTAGAGAGAGTAGGGGAAGGTCGCCCAAAGCGGGTACCCCTCTTAAAGCGGGTAAGCGCTTGTATATCGTTGTATCGAATGTTTTTGTCAAGTCGTGTGTATACCGAGATTAACCGAATACCAACCAACGCCAATCAGTTGCACTTGAACGCTTGTGTCGTTTAATGTCCTAGTTAAGCCTCATCAAATTTTTTTGCTGGTTTTGTTAAAAATTTTGACGATAAATATTCTGTGACTAGTCACAAACCTTTTTATTTGTAATCTTTTTGGTATTACCATATTATGTTATCATCATTTGACTGTTAATATAGAAAAAGGTAGACATGTATCGGCTTTCATTTTGAAATTATTCTAAGCTAACAAAATTAAGTCTTTTTGGGCAAAGCGGGTATGGGCAAAGCGGGTAGACAAAATAGAAGCATCTTAATGGAAAAAAACTGTTGGAAGGGCAAAAAAATAAATAATCTTCTTTTTACGACGGAATGAGGGAAAAAGCTTAAAAAAAATATTTCTGCCTTGTTTGTGGTGATTTTGATGTGGAATCACCTGAAGTAATATATTCCAATATGGAGGTTATAAAGAAAGTTACAGTTAATTGTTATAAATTTATTTTTTTTGTCTTTTTTCAATTTTTTTTACTTAATTATTATTATTGTTAAGTTCTATATGATTAAGAAAGTTTATATTAAAAAATAATAACAGTATTTAAATACATAATGTACTTACCCGCTTTGCCCAAAGGGGGTTACCCGCTTTAGAATACCTATACGGGCAAAGCGGGTTTTTGCAGAGGTTTTGTATTTTCTTTATTAAAAGTAAATATCGTATAAACATTTCTTAAGGGAAGTTTCATTTTAAAGTTCGATAACTATTCTATCTGATAATATAAAAAAGATCTGCTTATCGAGGTCAAAAGTCACTTTTTTGGGCGTTTAATCTTAGCTTACCCGCTTTGGGCGACCTTCCCCTACCAATACACATATGTGGTTGAATGGTTAAGAGAGTACCAACACACAATTCACAAGCATTCATATACTAGTGTTGTTTGATTGTTTATTGGACAAATTGATTCGTATTCCTTCACCAAACGACGAATAATCAACTTAATTGGATGATTATGTGCACCGTAAAAATCACATAACACATAAAACATAACTCGAACTAATAGGCTATTGACTATGTAGTTGAATAAGGAACTAATTCGTAACAGGTGTTTTATTGTTTCATATGTTCAATTGTACCCCAAAGATGATAAATTTACAAAGTGCTATTAAATTTAGGCGTGCGTTTTTACGAACGGCGTAAACTTATCGACGCTTACGTTTTTTAACTATAACTCAAAAACTATGCATTTGTCGTAAATACACATGGTATGATTTTTTGTAGAGAATTAAATTTCCTATCGAAATGGCACTTTATGAACTCAAAAAACTTTTTTCTCAACAAAATAAGTCAAAAAAACTATTTAAAGAAAAGCTCAAATTTTTCAATTTTTCTTTTTTTTTTAAATTTTTGAGTAGTACTTTTTTCTGAGTGAATTTAGGTATAGGGATTGGTTCACAAAAAAGAAAGCTGATGTAATTCCCGTCAGAACGCTGACCGATAAAACTATTTTCAATAACAACCGGCTGAGATAGAGTCGTTCAAAGTTACCTACTTTTTTACAATTTTATTACTTTTGACTTTTATACCATGTTATTTGTAATTTTTACACGCAAAAATTATTTTTATTGAGTACAAAAATTATTTCTGCTCTATCAGAGGTAACGATAAAATTATTTGCTAAAAATTTTGATATTCATATGATCTTAGGTATAAAAAGAAACTTTAATGTTGTACTAAATTACAGTTCTATTTTTTAAAAAAAATTAAACGTACCTATTATATTTCTCCCATAATGTTTTCAAATTCAATATCAATATTTTCATCAACATCGTTTTGGACATATCCTTCTGTAATTTCTGGAACATCCGCATTTTCACAATTTTCTGGAACATCCGCATTTTCGCAAATAAATTCTTTGCAGCTAATTCCTAATTTTCTACAGCTGCAATTTCCGTGACAACCTTTTATACACCCGCAAGCTATTTGTTCCAGTAAATTCTGCAGTGCAGGAGGTTTGTTGTTTTAATTCGCACTAATCCATTTTTAGATTTTTTCCAACCCCACTCAAATGGATTTAAAGTATTTCCTTCCCACTGTTGAATTTGGTGGTACGTCCTTAAACCGTGATATTTAATGGCATCAGAAGTTAGTGGGAAATTGGTTAGAGAAAATTTTGTGCTTTTTGATAATTTTTGAAAAAGTTGTAACCGAGAACTACCTAAACTGTTGGCCTTAATGCCATAAAGAGAAATTACGATTTAATTCTATTACGTAAATTGTGGCTGTAGAAAATTATAGGAATTAGCTGCTCCATGTTCTGCAAAGAATGTATGGGCCTAAATTATGAAAATGCGGATGTTCCAGAAATGACAGAAGAGGATGTCCAAAACGATGTTGATGAAGATATTGATATTGAAATTGATATTGAATTTGAAAACATTATGAGAGAAATATAATAGGTACATGTAACTTTTAAAAAAACTTAGAACTATAAATTAGTACAATATTAAAGTATTTTTTTTATACCTAAGATCATATGAATATCAAAATTTTATCGTTACCACTTTTATCGTTACCTCTGGTAAAGCAGAAATAATTTTTCTACTCAATAAAAATAATTTTTTTGTGTAAAAATTACAAAAAATATGGTATAAAAGTCAAAAGAAATAAAATTGTAAAAAAGTAGGTAAATTTGAACGACTGTATCTCAGCCGGTTTTTATCGAAAATATTTTGATCGGTCACCATTCTGACGGGAATTACATCAGCTTTCTTTTTTGTGAACCAATCCCTATACCTAAATTCACTCAGAAAAAAGTACTACTCAAAAATTAAAAAAAAAAGAAAAATTGAAAAATTTGAGCTTTTTTTTAAATAATTGTTTTGACTTATTTTGTTGAGAGAAAAGTTTTTTGAGTTCATAAAGTGCCATTTCGATAGGAAATTTAATTCTCTACAAAAAATCATATTATGTGTATTTACGAAAAATGCATAGTTTTTGAGTTATAGTTAAAAAACGTAAGCATCGATAAGTTTACGCCGTTCGTAAAAACGCACGCCTAAATTTAATAGCACTTTGTGAATTTATCATCTTTGGGGTACAACTGAACATATGAAACAATAAAACACCTGTTACAAATTAGTTCCTTTTCCCCCTGTTTTTTTGTACATAGTCAATAGCCTATAAACATTTATTTTGATAGTCAAGTTTAATAATTTACATACTCTGCTCAGTACTGTAACTTTCCATGATGATTTGCCCAACATTAATTACTATAACATCTAAATCCGACAGCTGTAGTTTCACCAACGTGCCCGCTATACCCTTTCAAAGTTTAACACTCTCCACCTTACCCCCTGCTGGGAAATCCTTTAGTTACATATTAGTTACCTACCTATAATTGTACCATAACTTTAAAGTACACATATGTATAGTTTTTCAATATTTAAATGAGATGACTTTTCAAGTACGGCAATAATCAGCAGTATTGTTTGCAGCATGTTACCTACTTATCTATATACATGCAAAAAGAAACCGTCGCTTTTAAAACAGGTAACAAATTTAAATACAATTGGAGTGAACATAGGGTGGTATTTGTTGTAAGCAATAAAATAATTTAACTTTTTGAAAGTTTATGGTCACTAATTACACCCTCTCGAAAAGTCATCCCAAAAATTGTTGGAAAAGGTATACATATATTATTTTAATATAAAATTTTCTTTTTACGAAAATATTTTTTGTTAATAATTAATAATATTATCAAATATTTATAATAGGATATATTGTTATTAGGTCAAGGCAAGTTTAGAGGTTAGTATACTGTTGCATTAACCATCTTTATAAGTTATATTACAAGTAAATGAAAATCAGACAATTAGATTTATTGTTTAGTTCCTTCAGAATTTCCCAAACTGTGAGCCACGGTACTCTGGGGCGTCGCGACTCCTCGTTGGAAAAGGGGAAACAGTGTCAGTAGCTTCAGGTTTGGTGAAAGTAAAAGAAACAGTTGCTGCAAAACTATTTTTCTTTTTCTTTTGCTTGTCAGTTATATTTCTTCGGCGAAAATAGAGAAATATGAGAAAACTACTACTGCTGAATGGAAGTATTATTTGTTTTTTTTTTTTTGTTCGTCACTCGTAAAAACGGTTTTCAGGTCCAAAAAGCACCGTCGGAAATGATTTGTACCTTTAGGACGCCAAGGGGCTAAAAAGTTTTGGAATCCC
Organism: Brachynemurus nebulosus; assembly: GCA_035578155.1. Taxonomy (NCBI): domain Eukaryota; kingdom Metazoa; phylum Arthropoda; class Insecta; order Neuroptera; family Myrmeleontidae; genus Brachynemurus; species Brachynemurus nebulosus. The sequence continues at coordinate 6,413,390 of JAPWDM010000006.1, read as the reverse complement.
GTTTTGGTCTTACTTCACAGTTTATACCAGATTTCAAGATTTTGTATATGGCTGAGAAAAACGTGTAAACTGTTTACATAAATTTTTTATTATTTTTTTTTCTTTGTTTTGTTTTTATACATATTTATTTATCAATATTTTAAGAAAAATATGTAAGAGATAATTTTTCGTTAATTTTTGTGTTTTCATCTCTATTTTTTACGTATTTACTTTCTTTTGTGTACGGTTGTTCCTAACGTTTACAAGTATATAAATTTTAATTTATTATATTCTAAAAAGAAGTAGTTAGAATATATTTAATACCCTTATTTGATGAAAATTGAAGATAAAAATATTATTTTTAAAAATTTGTTCACTTAGAGTGGCATTATTTATTTATATCTAGTACGCATGTACGTACGTACATGCGTGCAATAAACTGTTTAAAAAGAATTTTTCCTTGTGTTTTTTCACGGGAAAATTTTTTAAAGTAAATTTAATACCTCTAAAAAATTTTTCATAAACGAATAGATAGGGACTTATTTCTTAATATTTGATGTTTATTTCTGCTGTTTTGATTTTGTTATTATGCTCATCAGAAAAAAAAAGGAATGCCGAAAATTTTGGAAATTTTTGTCTTTCTACTCTACTTTTAATTTTAAAAAATATCTTCATATGATTATTATTTCAGAAATTATACGAGGTTGGGGGTAAATTATGGATCCAAGTTATGCGTTTTCAAGTGTAATAAACGCAGTAGGTATAATAAATACCCCTGTCGCAGTATCTTGCATAACATAGCGAATTTCCACTAGTAGAAATTTTTTTTTCGAAAACCCGTACATAGGATAATTCAAAACGTATCTTAGGTGATTTTTTCCGCTCTTTACCATGGTGTAAAAAAAATTTGGAAAACTGGCTGTAACAGCTGAATTTTCCATTCCGTAATTTTATTAAAGCTTAAAAATTATCTAAAAACCATATATACACCTTTTACATTAAAAAAAAAATAAAAAATAGAGTCTTACCGACTGAATGTTTAATTTTTCCTTGACTTTCTAATAATAACTTCATATTGAAGCTCAATATTTTATAAACGGTGCTAAAAAATTAAAAATCGTAAAAAGAATCCCAGCTTCACTTTAACAGCCCTTTCTAATGATATCCAACACGATGTGTTGGATATCATACGATACGGGAGAAAAAAAATGTTCATTTCCGGTTTCCACTTTCCAATTTTTAATTTTTTTTTTTTTTGTGCTATTTATTAATTGAAAACTATACCTGTAGAATGTACACACAAAATTTTATGAAGGTATAGAGGTTTCAATATTTTACTTCGGACCATAGATTACAGATACATAACTAGCTATCTCATACGGCCTAATTTTCATGGACCAAAGATAACGTACATCCCGACCTATGTGTTATGTATATACATTCAGCTTCTGCGTGTGTACGTGTCATTTGTGTATGTATGTGTGTTATCGCTTCTGATTCGCGTACATATCACATACGTACATACGTATCTACTGTGATTAACAATCACAGTACAGCAAGACAACAATCATCAACAATTCAAGTTAGGGCATGTTACTCGCACGCTGCTTGTGGAACGACTGAACGTGAAGTAGTATAACACCCCATGAAATGGCGCCAATCGATCCACAGAATTTTGTATTTAAGCTGAATCCATTGATCCATGCTTCGGACCCTAAAAAATATTGTACGTAATACGTATACAAACAATACCCAAAAGAAACGTGTGAAATCTCTGTATGTATATTGTATACATCTGTGACAGTACATATCAAAGTAGACATACATATTATATTATGCATACATACATATAGTATATACGTATACAATATACATACAGTCATACGTAATATTTATTTATTTTTTCTCGAAAATCCGCTTACATAGGAAAATCGTTTAAAAGCATATCTTATTTGATTTTTTCCCCTCTTTGCAATGGTATATAAAAAATTTCAAAAACCTTTTGAATTTTGACAGATATTAAAAAAAATTATTTATCGAGGTTCTCGGCATCGGACTTGTATAGCTGAAGAACTCATCCAGTGGGTTTGGGACTTCTAATGTTTTCACCAAATTTCGTAAAAATTGGATACATCGTTCGAGAATTATCGTACGGACAAATCGTGTGGACATATATATATATATATATATATATATATATATATATATATATATATATATATATATATATATATATATATATATATATATATATATATATATATATATATATATATATATATGTGTTTTTGAGAGTTGCCATTTTTATTACAACCAAATTCGTATGATAGAAATCGTACTGTAAAAGGTTCGTTTTTTGGAGGTAATTGAAATGTAATTAACTAGAATACTATCGGTTGAAATAGCTTCAAGTACATATGCATATTTTTACCGCCTGACTGATAAATTAAAGAAAAATTAAAAAATTAAACTTGGGTAATAAAATTTCTTTTGCTTATTTATGTTGTTAATTAATGCATTAGATCAGTTTTATCGAAAGATTAATATATAGTCTCATTTAAAAATCTATAAGCACAGTTTAAATAATAGTTTGTTTCACAATCAGTTACGAAACGAGATGACGTAAAAGTGTCATTTGGAATTCAAAATTCCAAAGGGTTATCCATGTTATGTACCTAAATAATGCATAACATTATGCATACTAATACAGTGAAAATATCATCACTAAAGTAAATGTAATTTAGAAAAATAAATTTGCTGGTCAAATTATTTTGTGAAAATTTACAGTTGATAATTATGTAAATTATTTAATTTTGTCTAAGTTTCACGGACTTTTGTAAAATTTTTGACAACGATGGCAGTGGCATTTTAACTATCATTAAATTTTTTTTATTTAAAGCTTGTCATCAGTTATTTTTGATATTTCCTTGTAATTTTAGTGTGTTTTGTAATCTGTAAGATATTTCTGATATGTATTTAATTATTATGGTGGCTTAAAATGTCTGGTGATAACCCTTGTGCTGCTAAATGTTGTTTAAATCATTCAAAACAAAATTTCAATTCATGTTTATTCAGTCAAAATTTCAATTCATGTTTTTTCATCAGTGCCATTTGATGCAAATTTGTAAGTATTATTATAATTTGAATGCTTATGTAAAAACACGTTAAATAATAAATAATTATTAATATTTTATAATAATTCAGTTAATATTTTCGATTTCGACAGCGGTTGGTGCTAATAGGTCGTGACGATCTAAATTCTCGTGTTGAATACTGTCATCAATTTTGCATTTGCTCAATTCATTTTGAAGAAAGTTGCTTTTAGTTGTTCATATAATTTAACATGACCATTATCAACCCTCAATCTCACATGTGCAAATACATACAATCACATAAGTAAAAAAGGACATACATAATTGTTTGTACTTATATCAAAAAAGGATAGAAAGTGCGTTTCGCTACTGCCTATCGTAATAATCCTTTATTTATACTATGCTATAAGTTTGTATCATAGCTCGAAAACCATAAGAGCTATAAAGCTCCTGATTATAGCAATCGGTTGCCCCCGTCGATATCTACAACTCTTATTTGAACAATTTTTCAAACTCTCAAATAACTCACACAGTATATCTATCTATCTATCTATCTATATATATATATATATATATATATATATATATATATATATATATATATATATATATATATATATACTATAGGCTAACTTGTTCGTCTGATATGTTTTAAGGTTAAAATTTTATGTGGTAACTTTAAAATATTTAATTTTTTTTATTCTTCCTTCAACTTCATTCCTATACCTACTTCACTTACTGCGCACATCTGCGTCCTACCTGCACCTTCTTCTTCTTCTTCCTGCGGGTGGGGGGGGGGTACTGTCAACCCATGCACTGATTCCTAGTGGAATATTATGCAGTGACCCCGTTTATTCATCAGTTATGCGTAAGAGGCCCGCTTCTTTGATCGAGTCAGTTAGGGCTCTTATTGGATCCCGATGAATAGTCTCAAGCTCTGTACCCAATCCCAATGTTGAGTGCCTAATGCGAGTCAGTGCCTCGCATTCAAATAAAATGTGGTGTACTGTTTCATCTTCCACCCCACATTTCCTGCATATTGGTTTTTCTCTATATATTCCCATTCGATACAGATGCTTCCTTAAATGATAGTGTCCAGTAAGAAAACCCCCTATAGCTTTCATCTTCGTTCTATCCAGTTGTAGAATTTCGGATAATAGCTTCATGGAAGGTCCTTGAATCATAAGCCTCGCATGTCTTTGCTCGGCAGTATTCCTCCAAACTGCAGTTGTTTCGTTTGTCATGGCTTCAGCAATTTCCCTTTTGGCGGTTTTAATCGTTACCCCACGGTAGGGTTCTGGGCTGTAGTCATCTTTTAATGCACCTTGCTTTGCAAGTTTGTCAGCTTTCTCATTGCCATCGACTCCCACGTGGCCTGGTACCCATATCAGAGAAACTCAGTTCTTATTACCTAGTTCTTGTAGGAGTTCCCTACATTCCAGGATAAGTTTTGGCTTAACCTGAAATGAGTTAATAGCTTTGAGTGCTGCCTGATTATCATTGAAAATAAAATTATTCTTATTTTGATAAGATCTTCTTATATTTTCGTACAGACAGCAAATTATTGCGAACACTTCTGCTTGGAACACTGTAGCGTACTGTCTCAGATGTTGAGATATTTCAACTGCTGGACAAACACCAAATATTCCTGCTCCTGTTCGGTCATTAATTTTGGAACCATCAGTATACCATATTATATCCCCACTTCTACGTTCCATGTTTTCCTGTCGCCATTCAGTTCGCGGTGTGATGCTAACTTCAAATTGTCTTTCAAAGAGGTATTTAGTTTCTGCAATTCCAGATGGCATGTGTAGAATTTTGCTACATATTTCGTGAGAGACACTGGTATGGGAAGACCCATAATGAATCTTGAGCCACTGCCCAGTCTTCTCTAGCCTGTAGGCTGTCAGTTTGGCAACTCCACGAATGAATATATCCAGATGAGTTAATGACAGAATAATTTCCATTGCTTTTGTGGGTGTGGATGACATTGCCCCTGTAATCCCAAGACATGCTGAGCGTTGTAAGCTCTCCAGTTTGGTCTTTTCAGTTTTCTGGTCAGTCTTCTTCCACCACACAACCGCTGTATACGTTATGATCGCCGTAGTATATATCCAATAAGCCATACTTGGTTTCAGTCCCCACTTTTTCCCTAGCACTCGCTTACATCTTAATAGACCAGTTTTGGCTTGGTTAATTTTGTAGTCAATATGTTGATTCCAGGTTAATTTGCTGTCTAGTATAACTCCCAGATATTTAACCTTCCTTGTAATATTGACATTGTCACTAAATAATGTTGGCGTTCTAAGCCTATCGATCCCAATCTTTTGCGTGTAAAAGGTACAAGACTGGTCTTTTGAGGATTTATACTCAAATTCCTGTCCATGCACCAGTTACCAACCTTATCAAAGGCCTGTTGCATAAGATTAAGAATCGTGTTAATATCCATGCCTCTAATAAGAATGACTATGTTATCAGCATACCCTTGGGCATAGATACCTTGTTCATTTGATTCTGTAATGAGGTCGTCCACTACAAGATTCCACAGAAGAGGAGAAAGTACTCCGCCTTGTGGACATCCTATTGTAGGTTTTGCCTCAATTGTTTCTTCATGGAAATTGGTTTGAATGACCCCTCTCCGCAAGAAGTGTATTTATCCAGTTGCAGATTATCGGGTTAATTCCCCGTTGTAATACTGCGTTGGTAATCGATCTATATGAGGTGTTATCGAAAGCTCCCTCAATGTCAAGAAAGGCTGCTAAAGCTATTTCCTTGTTTTCCATCTGTCCGCCCAACTAGATGGTGTAGAGCCAACTCTGTAGATTTTCCTGGTTGATAGGCAAATTGGGTCTTATGTAATGTCCTTGTATACTCCATTGTATCCCTAGTGTGCCTGTCAATGTTCTTTTCCATTACTTTCAATATGAAAGATGATAAACTACTGGGTCTAAAGCTTTTTGCCTGCTCATAACAAGTTTTTCCAGGCTTAGGTATAAAAATCACCTTAGCTTTTCTCCATGGAGTTGGTATATATCCAAGAGCCAAACTTGCTCTAAAGATAGTACACAGGATTGGAGCAACCATGTATGATGCACTTTGCAGCATACATGGTAATATGCCATCAGGTCCTGGTGATTTATATAGTTCAAAAGAGTTGATAGCCCATATAATTTTATTTTGTGTAATTATCTGTTTAGCAAGCCTCCAATGTTCCCTTCTCACTCTTTTAAGAGGTCCAATACGGTGCATATCATTGTCAATACTCACTATTTTTGAATTGGGGAAGTGTGTTTCCACCAAAGTTTCAATGACTTCTTTGCCAGTTCTGGTGTAATCTCCAGAATTCATCCTTAAGGTGCCCACCATATTTGGTAAGTCATTCTTAAGAATTTTCTGAAGTCTAGCTCCTTCTGATATTGTTTCAGTATCTTCACAGAACTTCCTCCACGAATTCCGTTTTGCCCTCCTGGCAGCCTTGTGTCCTAACAGCCCAGAAAAGTGGATAGCGTGATGTCTAATACTTCCTTTCTTACCGAGGTAATAAAAGTAGGTTTGTTACCTTGATTAATTATATCTAAATTATTATCTAGTATGAAATCAAGTAGTAACTCACCTCTGTGATTGGTGTCGGAACTGCCCCAGGTCTGATGATGTGCGTTCGAGTCACAGCACAGAATTAGTTCTGTATTGTCCTCTGCATATTTGTCCACTAGCCTGCGGAGTTCTTCACTTATCGGAGTGTTTTCTTCATATGGAAGGTATGCCGAGCATATGTAGATGTCTCTGGCTTTGCCTTTTATAAGAATTTTGATCCTTGCCACTGCCAGGTCTCTAGAGCATAGTTCCTGAATTAGTAAGGTGTTAATATTTTTGTTTACAAGTAAACATGCTCTTGGAGTTGGAGTTGAAAAGTCATATAATAACTTACCTCCAGAATCCTTTAGTACCTCGATCTTCTTGAGGATTTCCGCCGGAGAGAAATTTGAAGAAATACACCTTAGGAAATTTGGCAATCACCTTGGTGGTTCTGACAAGTTTCCTTGCCTCCCCTACCACTAGTGTTTTGCCCTCCCAAGGTGAAATTTCACCAACGGTCTTTACCAGCCATTGACTACTTTTTTTGTCGGTGCATGTGACGAGAATGGCGCCATTTTCTAAGCGACAGTTCTTGAATTGTGGACCCTAGCCGCTTGGTAGGTTTTCCATTTTGGTCATTATTGCCAGCTGGAAAAGTGTCAACTGCTCTTCTGACATCTTCTGGTCTGGATAACCTTCCATCTTAACAGTAGATACAACCTCTTTAAAGGATTGGTCTGCCTCTTCTGCAGGCTTCTTCCTTTTCGTAGGCTCTTTTGGTGTACTACCTTCCGATCTAGGCCTCTTGAAAGACTGACTCGGGGTCTTTACGCCACTGGTTCAGGGTTTGGGGTTCCTGTTCATTTCTGAACGATCTACCCAGGTTCCCTCTGCCATTTTCCTTTCTTTTGTGAGTCTTCTCTTACCTGCACCAAAAAGTCTTTTCTTAAGACCCAATTTTTCAGGTTTGGTGGTCACACCCTGAATTTCCGGTTCTTGTGTCCCAACCTTCTTGTCCGTTGAGTCTTCATTTACTGCAGAGTTCTGGGATATCTCTGCGTCAGTTTTTTCTTTTTGAATTTTGCTTAAATCTTTATCCATAAAAGTTTTATTTTGTGCTAGGAATTAAAAGTCCATTCCGACAGAGCCTGCATGTCAGAATAAGGCTAAGTACTCTTGGAGGTCTCCAGGTATCCAAGAGGCACCGTAAGAGACGGTACTTCGCCACCGCCACGCACTCCTCGGCATGGGTCGCATAACACCTTAAGTTGGGTTCCCTCCTCCTTTCGCAACACGGGCTTGGGACCGGCTACGGCGGAGTTTACCTGTACCTACTGCGCACGTCTACATCCTGGCTAAACCTACCCTATTGCACAGGTCTACATCCTGGTCACACTTACTGCGCAAGTCTACATCCTGTCTGCACTTCCTGTGGAACGTCAAAATTAAAAAAATTACAGTAGACATTTCAAGTAAAAATTACAGTAAAAAGAAGCATTTGACCTTAATTTGACCTTGATCACTGACTTCAAGGTCATATTCGGATGCAGAATTTTCCGCTCTTTCCATTTCCGAGGTCAAAAGGGGGTTGTCATTTAAAAAAAAAACGGAGTTGACTTCTATATAGCCTTGATCCGGTCAATGTCAAGGTCACCATTGGATGCGCCGTAAAAAATGCGGAAACTTTTGTCACCATCATATTTCTAAAAGAATTTCAAAAAAATCAATGAAATTTCTATGAAGAACAGCAGAACCATATACCTAAACGGTTCAAAATAGAAAAATTGGATATCAAGTTTGTCAGTTATGGAATCGCCGCTCTAAATACACAATCAGCGTTGTAATTGTGTTTTCGTGGAATAAATTTTTTTTATTATTTTTAAAGTCTGCTTAATTTTGTTACTGCATCACTTTTATACGTTTTTCTTATTTTCAGTGAAATTTTTCAAGCTTCAATAAATAAATGCAAATACCTACTCAAAACAAACATGTCATTCAGCCACTGATTGTTTATTACATTGCATTATATATTTATTTTTATAAGTGTGTATGATCGCTAAACAAATTATCTGCATGAGTAACCATGTTACTTTCAATTAGTAAGATTATTATACATACTTACTTATGTTGATGATAATTTGTTATTTAAATAAACTTGTTGGAACTGAAAACTGTTAGAAGCTTAGACGGCATCCACTGTATTTATAATAGACAAAGAGCTGTTGAGCAATTTATTCAAAGTGTTTTGTATCTCATATTTGTCTGAACTCTAAAGACTTTTTCGATGTACATTCAATATAACTACCGGTTTAATAATTTCACACATATTCATTAATTTATTAAAAATTATTTACCTTTTTCTTGCTTCAGTAAATGACCTTTGTTGAATAAGGCAGTTATCTAAGATAGGTCTTTCACAAATTATCCTTCTAATTCGAAAAATAGTATAGGTAAGGTTTTTTCTTTTTCTATATTTCTGGTAGGGCTATTGTATTTGATGAGAGGAATGGGTATTGAAATTACAGTGGCCATCCAATAGTAGTGACGTCAGCCATTTAGTGGGGTTCTCCTCTTACAGATATGTTGTTGTTTGTCTGTGTTGGTGAAAATTTATGTACCAAGCCAGAGTCAGGGCCGTAGGTAATATTGTCTGAAGGTCTCGTAGCCTTTAAAAATTTTAAAATTTCACTTCAGATACATATGCACATATTCTGTATACCTAATATGCAAAATACAAATTCAAAATGAGTAACGTAAAATTCTCGAATATTCTAATCGTCAACTACCAGAGGTATTAAAAAACAGACTTCATCGTTGAATTGGTCATTAAAAATGAGATTAAGCAGTGAAGTTTGACAAAAATTCTAGAATGTTCTATTTATTAACTAGCAAAGATATTGAAAAATCAATTTTACCGTTTAATTGTCCATTGAAAAAGAGATCAATTACACATTTTGACAAATGTTCTGGAATATTCTATTCGTCAATTAGCAAAGATATTCAAAAGCAGACGTCGGTTTAATATTCTTAACTTTAATAGACTTATATCATTCACAATAACAGACTACAACAACCACAGCAACAATACATTATCGTTAGGAAGAAACTGTATACTTCTGTATCTTTTAATAATAGTCTCACCGTGTAAATTGACTTTATCCCCCCCCCTCAAAAAAGAAGAGTTAAAATAATGGAAATTAATTAGTAGTTTTGAATAGTAAACTAACTTTCAAATAAAGTTTTCAGTTCAAAACAAATGCAAGTTTGTGTCATGGCTCAAAAACTTAAGAAGTTATAAGCTCTTGACTATAAGAATCAATTGTTCTCTAGCCGTATATAGCTACCACTCCTGTCTGAACAACTTACTGATTAGGTTAATAATTTAACCGTAATAAAAATGGCAACTCTCAGACTATTCACTCCGCATATTTTTACGTAATATTTCAACTGATACAAAATACTTTACATAAATCATTGAACAGCCCTTTGACTATAATGTCAGTGTCTATCCTAGTTAGATGGAAAAGTGAGAAGAATTGAAACTGTATACCCGGCAGACTGCTACAAAATTGTATGCCACACATTCATTTCTACAACTAGGAGGAGGCTGTCACACTGTTATTATTATTATCATTATCATTATTATTATTGTTGTTCTTATACATAGATATTGACAACGACATGTTTACTGGCGCCAACGTCATCCAGTGACGATAGACAATTTTAATGAGTTCACACACATACACACACACAGTACGGCTGGATGATGGGTGCCCGGTGCCGTGCCGTTCGTTGATCAATTTTCACAGTTAGATGTAATTAAAATAATTTCCTAATTTATAATCCCGTTATCAATTTTAGGAAAAAAACGAAAAAATACATTAATTAATAAATTTATTGTTTAATTTAAACATCTATTTATTTTTAATAGCAAATCGATTTCCTGGAAGTGATTAAATAATGTAATTTTAATTAAGGGCAAATTGGACGAGCACGATTGATTGTGATCCGTGGACCTTTTAACTCTAAATTTATAATTTGTTTGTAGTACTTGATATCAGGGGAAAACATGACCAGTTAACTATAAAATACCTATTTACGCCTTCAGCTAAATTTAAGCATGACTCATTACTTAGGAATTTAAGGAATTCCCGTGCTACAACTTTAAGAAAACGTTTGTCTTAGGTAATAACATAATTTCTATGGATAAAATATACTAAAAGTGTTTCTGATGATGTTATTGTTTTACAATAACCAATTAGACAATAGAATTTGACAAGCGGACAATTCAAAATTTAAAAAAAAATTATACATACCTATTTAAATTAATAATTAATTATAAAACTTATTGAGTTCAAATGTATTTCTTTACATTCAAATATATTAAATATAGTTACTTATAATTAGGTGACTTAGTTTTTCCTTGATAAAAAAATGAAACACTCATAAAAACAGGACTGAAATAAAAAGCTTAATAAATTAACGCCAGAATCTTCTGAGCATTTTTATGTCTCTGGCTACGTAGATGCCGTTTGATGTGGCTTTTTCTACCGTCTATGTCTAGGAAAAATAAAAAAATTAAGGGGGGGGGTCCTCCAGAACTTTCAAGTTTTTCATTTCTTGTTTTGCTTTAAAAGTTCACTTGAACCTTAAGGAAAATATTTTTAATTATTTGATCCCAACAGAAAGATTATCTATATATATAGATAAAGATTAATATATATATATATATATATATATATATATATATATATATATATATATATATATATATATATATATATGTGATCCGTGGATTGAGTTAGTATGAAGGGGGTGCCTTTTGGGGGTCTCGACTTTTAACCCGTACCCCCACCATTTTTATACCCAAAAGAACATGATTTTTCTTGTTTTTTAACAGTTTCGTTCGGGTCAAAATCTCCCCAAATAAATCTAGAGGGCTGAAATTTTGTGTACAGATTAAGCTAATAGCCAGACACTGTTTTTTGGAGGTTTCAACTTTAATCCTTGCCCCCACGATTTTTACGCCAATATTTCCTTAATTTTTTTGCTTGTTTTCTAACACGTCTAGAGATTCTCTAAGGAAACCTAGAGTGCTGAAATTTTGTACGTGTATTCAGTTAGTATCCAGCTAGTACTTTTTAGGGAGTCCACATTACTTTTCCCCCCACTTCCCCCATTTTTACATCGGAATTGAATGCTATTGTTAAATGTGTTTTAAATGCATTGTTTTTATTCTAAATACAAGTAGGCGAATAGTAATTTTAAAAAAAATTTTAAAAATAGTGAATTTAATTTTATAACAAATGAAATACATACATATTAAGTAATTTAAAAATGTTATTAAAGCCATTGATTATTTATAAATTAGGAATTTTGGATTTTTATTATTTATAAAATAGAAATTTTGGATTTTTTTGGAAAGAAAAAATATCTTCATAAAAGCCTTCCAGTTTACTATTTAAGTTCCTTTTTTAATATTTAAAAATAAAACACAAAGGCAATTGGCGGATAAGCATGGGTAGGAATGCCCTCGTATGAATTGTGTTGGCTTTTTCCCTGATAACTGCTATGGGCACAAAATTGAAATTTACTGAGATTTAGCCCTTAAAAACTTAAAATCTTTTTTTAAAGCCCCGTTCAACCGGACACTCATCATCAGTTTTGAAACCACCAAAATGACAAATCGCTTGTGGACTTTCAATTACATTTCGCTTGTAGACATTCAATACCGAAGATGAAAGGAAAAATTCGACTTCCGTGATGGGGCTCCGCTGCTCACGGCGTTTTTTTTAATTGAAATTGTTTTTATTTTTTAATTCAAATTAATCTTATGAACAAATTTAGGTTCTTATACCAAAATATTATAACGGTAACAAATGCATCGTCACATTAAAATAATTGTTAACAAGTTAAAACATGAACAATTATACCTAACCCATATAAGTATACATACGCTTTAGACATACTCACGTCCGATTAGTGGAGGTAATAATCAGGTCAGGTCTTCGTCTCATTACTTGACATGCAACTACCTATTACTTTCCCTAATATTACCAGAACCTGTCTAGTGTTTCTTATTTCATGTGTCTCCACAGAAATGATAGTAAAATCCTTTCCTAAACTGAAAATTACCAAAAATTATTTAAGAAGTACCTACCTACGATACTTAAATATTGTTTTTATATAATTTAATGACAGTTAATTCTGTTGACAAAACCAGACCACGTAAAACCACCTTAAACCATACAGTTACAGGAGAAATGTTTTTTTAGAATCTATACTTGAAAATGTGAGAAAATGGTTAGTTTCTTTTAAATAGCATTTTTAAATCGTTTTAAGAGTAGGGGAGAGGTGTGGCAGTAGTAACAGAGGGTCAATTGTAACTTCTAAATTTGCGAGACATCTATTAATCCTATTGAAGAGTATTACATATCATAAAGTGGTTTCTAAAGTTGTGCTTTATTGACAAAACTTTCAGTTAATGTCATCCGGTGGTTTTCTCTCAGCAATATCAAATGTGTTTATATAAGCAATCGTAATTTTTGAGTGCGTTAACAATTTTTTTTATTTTTGAAGTAAATACCCCATCAATTGGAAGAAAAGTGATTTTATTGGAAACACAATCAATCAAATAATATTATCAGATAGGTAGCTTAGCTTTTTTAATGCTAATTAATATTTTATGAATTTTTTTATAAAATGAAACAGCGCTGGAACAATTGTAACAAATTCAGTAGTGTCGATTGTAACATGTACAACTGACAAAAAATTTTAGTTGAACAAAATTAAACTTTATATGATATTTTAGGTATGAATCGGAATAATAAAGGAGATACAAAAATCTTCCATTACTTAAGGGGATTTAAAAAAATGCTTACAATATGCAAAACGAAAAACTAGGATAGAAACTATATTCAATGATGTATGTATGAATTCCGTTAAAAGAGTAATAGAAAGAGAAAAAATTCAGAACTGTTGCCTGAGACTATGCTATTTTTCACCTTCCTTACTCAATATGTAAGGAAGAATTTTTAAAGCTGGATTAATTATAATAACTAACGTGTAAATTCAACTAAATAATGAGTGTTACAATTGAACCTAAACCCTGTAACAATTGATCCTCTGTTGGTGACGATTGTAATATTACACTTTGGTCCACATAAATGCAGTTATTTTAGTTATTAGTCGACATAGAGTATTTTTGTGCAGTTCATTCAAATCCTGAAAAATGCCCGTATCTTGTACTAAAAATTTAATTCTCTGTGACTAATAAATACAAAGTTACTGCCCGGTATATATTTTTTGTTACTATTGACACACCTCTCCCCTACCTGTCTTACTTCTTATTATTTTACTTTTCTTATGTCCCAGAAAAATCTTCAAGCTTTAAGCGATGGCTAGTCGGATTGTTCAGTTATTCAAATTAAAGAGAAAACTCTGGCATTTAGTGTAGAAGGGTAATGGAATGGCGTTAGTTGGGGATTAGGGAGTAGTTTGCACCAAAATCGCTTCAAAGTGTAATAAATCTAGTTACGCTGCTAGCTGGGTCTAGCAGCGTACTTTTGACTTATTAGTATTGATTTTGACTTATTTTATTTTTTTTAACAAATAAGTAAAGTATGGAAAACGAGTATTATACTTATTTGTTGTCTGGAAAGCAATGTATATAAATTAGTAATGATGTAATAAAATATGTCGAATAATATAAAGTTCAAATAGCTATGCTTTCTATTAAATTCAACTATTATTTGATATAAAATTATATAAGCTCCACCTAATCCGGATCAATATGAAATGTAAGTAATGAGTGATGAAAATGAAGCTTATAGATAGAACCGTCACTCATTTCCGTTGTAGTGTTATGCCTTCGACAAAATAACATCTCTTGACTTATTGTTTTCCGCAGTACTATTAATAACGCTTGAGTTATTCATTCAAAGGGAACACCTCAGGTAGAAATCCAGGTAATAATTAAAATTGTTATTAATTATTGATTATAAATATAGAAAAATATTAAATATAAATATTTCATTAAAACATTCATTCAAATTAGTAACTTTAATTCTGAATTAATTATGTTAGTTATCCGATAATCTGGTAAAAATCGAAAGTAGTTGTTTGATTTTTTTTTAAAAAGGTTGAAAAATATGTTTTAATAAGAATTACCTACGGTTTGCTCCTCGACACATTGACATGTTTATATTTTTTGTATTTTACTAACTAAAATATGTAACAAAACAATAAAATTACATTATTGAGGGGAAATATATAAATGTAAGGGTTAGTACACACAAATACTACAAAAGAACGTAAAATAAGTAATCTGATATGCAAAAAAAATTTTAACTACCGTTAAATTAAAGAATTAAAAGTAAATTTCTCACTTCCTCTTCCTATTTCGTTCCTATCGCGCCTCTTTTGTCATGCGTCCTGGAACGTCTGCTTCTCTGCGCCTCTGGGAGGAAAGAGATTTGGATCAAATGATGAAGTAATAGTTGAGTGGAACGCTTATTTTGAGGAGTTTGATAAATAATATTTTTTAAGAAGGTTTAGTGAAATTGGAAAAACGTTTAAATGAGTGTATTGAACAAAAGAAGACTATGTTAAAAAATAACCCGAATTTTACTTAAAAAATAAATCAGGTTGGTTCATAAAAAATACACAACTATGAAGCAATATTTTCTTTTACTTTTAAATTAAAATGTACATATTTTCTGTTACATATTGATACAATTTACAGTTGAACCTTTTTTTGTGCGGTGGATAGGGACCGCATAAAAAAAGTTTCATCGAAAATACATAACTCAAAACGCTCAAAACCCCACGATTTGCTTAGAAATTGCTTTTCTAAACAAGATAAGGCATCAATTTATACGTGGGAACATTTTATTTCATTTTATAATATGAAAATTGTGAAAAATACATCTGTAAAAAATTAAATGATGCAATAACTTACGTTCTTATGCGGTGTACTGATTAGATGTTTAAAAACCATTAAAAAGTCTTTGTATCAAATAAAGTTATTATAATAAATGTTTAAGTTTCTTACTGTATCTTGATTTTGATTCACATTATGCATTTTTATGACAGTCGCATAAAAATATCGCACAAAAATTGACCGCATAAAAAAAGGTTTAGCTGTATTAGTTTTGAAATTCAAAGGGTCTAGCAGACTTATCATTTGAAAATTGCACTGACGTCATTGAACATATTTTAACCTTTTAGATATTGCTTCTTTTGTCCAAAGTACTGATACTCGTGATTTTAGATCTCTGCTCTCATTTATAAGGGAGATATGGGGTTTACAACCCCTACTGATATTTTCTTTTTTCTCAGAAACTATGATAGATATTTGAATGAATCGAACACCAAAAAATAGATATCAATCAGCTCTATATTTAGTATTTTTTTTTATATTTTTTGATTAATTTTCAGAAGTGTAAAACACTATATTTATTATTTAAGGGTGGGTTTTTATATGAACCACTAGAGATACACCAACCAAATAAATATTATATAATCATCTGAGAGTCTGCTCTAACATATTATAAATATAAAAGTTTGCATTTGGTGGAACATGGTTAAAAATAACAACGAATATAATATGTAATTGATATTACACATAATATATCTAAATTATACATATGGGGCATTCTTTGTGAACGGAAGACCCCATGCTGTCCAAAATTGGTGTTACTTAAAATACTTTTCAAATATAAGTGCCAAATTGACCCTACACAATAATGTCTTCAATGTGACGGCTGGAAAGTATAAAAGCATTTTTTTTGCGGACAATAAACGTTCTGTAACGTTTTAAAAACTTTTTCATAAAACTTTTTTTAGTTAAAAATATAAAGTTTTGCTTAAGGTTTTGAGGACAATTTAAATGAGGACAAATTTTGAGGGCAATTACAGGATGATCCATTTAACATGGAATTTTGTATATCTTGAAAAATAAGCCTGTGGAAAAACTTTGCCTGACAAAAAAATATTTGTCTAGAGAAGATCTTTCTGTCCTAAAATAAGCCCTCCTGCTCCTTGTAAGGGGCAGTGGGGGGCAATTTGAAATCTTAAATAGAAACCCCCATTTTTTATTAAAGATTCGGATTCTACAGGACAGAATACCCAACTTTATACGAAACACTTTTTTCTATTCGTAACAGATGGCACTGTAATTGTAAAAATAAGTTTATATACTTGCATATAAATAAATTTATTTTTGTTTACAATTACAATTCCATATTTGAGGACAGAAAGATGCCCTCTAGAGAAGTATTATTTTTTTGTCAGGCAAAGTTTTCCTACAAGCTTATTTTTCGTGTTATACAAAATTCTAGATTAAATGGATTACCCTGTATATATTTTTAAATTGTCCTCAAAATGTTAAGCAAAACTTTATATTTTTAACTAAAAAAAGTTTTATGGAAAAGTTTTTAAAACGTTACAGAACGTTTATTGTCCGCAAAAAAATGCGTTTATACTTTCCAGCCGTCATATTGAAGACATTATTGTGTAGGGTCAATTTTGCACTTATATTTCAAAAGTAGGGTTCATAATTTTTAATTTGAGTTATTGTAGACCTATTTTAAGTAACACCAATTTTGGACAGCATGGCGTCTCTTGTTCAGAAAGAATGCCCCATATGTATAATTTAGATATATTAGATGTAATAAGGTGATAAAAATATAATATCAATTACATATTATATTCGTTGTTATTTTTAACCATGTTCCACCAAATTCAAACTTTTGTATTTATGATACACACACCGGCATAATTAGCGGAACATAAAAAATATATAAAAACTTATTTATTAAACAAAGTTGGCGGGTTTTTTTAATTTTTACTCAAAATAATATTGAAGCAACGAATCAATTGACTATCCATAGACTTGTTTTTATTTATTATTGATGCAATTCTTTTTAAGACGTCTGTCATTTTCGAATTCAAATGCCGTTTCTTCTCAATGTGGTCAAGCTTTAAACTGCCGTAATTGAAGAATGGCAAAGACTACCCCAGGAAACTATAGATAACATCATGCTGAGTATAGAAAAACGAATAGAAGCTTTGATAAGAGCACGGGAGGAACCAGGCGGGATTAAAACGCTGTGTTTCATTTTCTATTTGTTAAATAATCTTTAACTTCAATTATTCTTAGACGACATAAGATTCCAAAAATTTGCTATTTTATATGGTTACTTGTTTTGCTACCAAAAGAAAGGTATATCGACTTGTGAACATGTAATTTTAATTGAATAGTTAAAAAAACGCCGTGAGCAGCGGGGCCCCATCACGGTAGTCGAATTTTCCCCTTCATCTTCGGTATTAAATGTCTACAAGCGAAATGTGATTGAAAGTCTACAACCGAATTGTCATTTTGTTGGTTTCAAAACTGGTGATGAGTGTTCGGCTGATCGAGGCTTTAAAAAAAGGTTTTAAGTATTTAAGGGCTGTATCTCAGTAAATTTCAATTTTGTGCCGAAAACAGGTAGCAGAAAAAAAGCCAACACAATTCGTACGAGGACATTCCTGCCCATGTTTATCCGCTAATTGCCTTTATGTTTTAGTTTTAAAAATTAAAAAAGGACCTTAAATAGTAAACTGGAAGGCCTTTATAAAGATATTTTTTCTTTCCAAAAAAATCCAAAATTTCTATTTTATAAATACTAAAAATCCAAAATTCCTAATTTATAAATAAACAGTGACTTTAATAACATTTTTAAATTACTTAATATGTATGTATTTCATTTGTCATAAAAGTAAGTTCACTTTTTTTTAAATTTTTTAAAATTACTATTCGCCTACTTGTATTTAGAATAAACATAATGCTTTTAAAACACATTTAACAATAGCATTCAATTCCGATGTAAAAATGGGAGAAGTGGGGGGAAAAGTGATGCGGACTCCCTACAAGGTACTAGCTGGATACTAACTGAATACACGTACAAAATTTCAGCCCTCTAGGTTTCCTTATGGAGTCTCTAGACATGTTAGAAAACAAGCAAAAAAATTAAGGAAATATTGGCGTAAAAATCGTGGGGGTAAGGGTTAAAAGTTGAAACCTCCAAAAAACAGTGTCTGGCTATTAGCTTAACCTGTACACCAAATTTCAGCCCTCTAGGTTTATTTGGGGAGATTTTGACCCGAACGAAACTGTTAAAAAACAAGAAAAATCATGTTCTTTTGGGTATAAAAATGGTGGGGGTAGGGGTTAAAAGTCGAGACCCCCAAAAGGCACCCCCTTGATACTAACTCAATCCGAATACAAAATTTCAGCCCTCTAGGTTTATTCGGGTGACCTGTGCGAGTGGTACAAACTTCGAAAACGTCGAAAATGCATGAAATTGTAGCTTAAAAATGAGGGGGGTGGGGGGTAAAATATTAAAACCTCCAAAAAGCACAATCTAGGTACGAACTTTATCAACACACCAAATTTCAACCCTCTACGTTAATTCTGGGGGGCTGGGGGCCTGTTAGATCCAGCGAAAATCGTTTTTCCCCCCTCTACTCCCACCATATCATCCTAGGAAGCTGAATTTTGGATATGTTGTAGATAATTGACCGAAACATTATTTAAAACCGGTTTGGAAAAGTTTTATTGCTTTTCCGCCCCCCACCACCCCCTTAAAGGTCGGGTCCGAAAAAAAATTTGCCCAAAATTTGACCCCACTTTGATAGTATTGTTGTGCATCGGAATAAGCCCCACTTACCAAATTTCATCTCTTAACTTCCATAGGGGGGCCCTACACATATTAAAAGGTTGCGGGAAAATATATATATATATATATATATATATATATATATATATATATATATATATATATATATATATATATATATATCAGACATCTTTTTTTTTTACATAATCGTGTTCTACGGGTCCGAAAACGGATAGCGCCCCTGGTCTCGCCTCTCGCAGCTCTTATCGTATAGACTGTATAAGTCTAATTTTTCGGAGAAAATTCGACTAATAAGAATAATATTTTCTTGAAATTAAATGGTTTGTTTGATTTTTATAGATTTTTTGTATATTCCGCTAATTCTGCCGGTGTGTGTATGTTAGAGCAGACTCTCAGATGATTATATAATATTTATTTGGTTGGTGTATCTCCAGTGGTTCATATAAAAAACTACCCTTAAATAATAAATATAGTGTTTTACACTTCTGAAAATTAATCAAAAAATATTAAAAAAATACTAAATATAGAGCTGATTCACAGACCAGTGAACATATATATTTTATATTATAGAGACATATAATATAAATGTATAAATGAAGCAATCAGTTGCGCCTAAGTTCCGACCTCAATAGTATTCTACTATATATTATATAGTAATTGATTCGAATCCGTAGTTACACTTTCAAATAATTATTGTCAGAATATAATATTGATAATAAAATTTTACTTTTTGGAGAAGAAACTGCAAAATTTTGAAATAAGATAAGTGGTATTCGCTTTATTTTCAAAATACGTACGTATACAAATTATGTCCTGCAATAATTATAGTCGCATTTGCTCAAATATTGACATTATATTATTTCATTAAATTTCACCCGTCTCCCTTGTCACCTGCTTCAAGAAAAATACCTAGAAACTGGCTTTACGCTTTGTCTCGTAGTATAATCAGTATAATATAATCGTGTTCATTGGTTTGTGAGCTGATTTATATCTATTTTTTGGCGTTCGATTCATTCAAATATCTATCATAGTTCCTGAGAAAAAAGAAAATATTTTTAGCGGTTGTTACCCTCATATCTCCCTTATCAGTGAGAGTAGAGATCTAAAATCACGAGTATCAGTACTTTGGCACTGATACTAAGAAGCAATATTTAAAAGGTTAAACTATGTCCAATGACGTCAGTGCAATTTTCATATGGTAAGTCTGCGAGACCCTTTTTCTGCGGCTATGAGGGGGAATTGAAAAATGGCCCTTATCATTTATTTATTCCTACATATTTTGTTGAAGATGGAAAATTTTGACTATGAGTAAAACTACTCTTATCATTTTAGCGAATTTTCAGAATGAAAATTCAGCTATTACAGCAGCTCTTATGGTAAGACCTAAGCCCGGGACTATGGCAGAAATTTGTTTTGGAGCCTCTAGAACTCGAAAATCTACTTCACTAAAATTAATATATATATAAATATATATATATATATATATATATATATATATATATATATATATATATATATATATATATATATATATATATATATATATATATATATATATATATATATTTATGTGTGTACGCGATAGCTGTCGAACGAAGCATTTAATTGTTACGAAATTTGGTAAAATCGTTAATTGTTCAAAACGCTTGGATAAGTTCGTTAGCCAGACACATCCGATGCCACAGACCGGATATTTTGGGCTTTAAAGTCTTTTTTTTGTGTTTTTGATCAGAATTTAAAACTTTTTCAAAAATTTTATTACATTATCAAAAATATCGTAAGAAGTTATATCAGAGAGCTTTTTATACTTTTCTTCTATATAACGTCGTTCTTAAGAAAAATCAAAAATAATCTCTTTTTAAAAGTCTCTTTTTATTTGTTATTTCACTCTACCTCGTTTGATTTTTCTATTTAATATATATTGTGTTTATAAATGTGTCTAAGGGTGTTTCGTCACTAGTTATTTCTATTACCTAAATATATGTCAGATTTCTTTAATTAAACATTATGAATAATGTCTTAATAAATTTATAAAGTTATATTATAAATGTTAATCAATTAAACTGTACTATTTATTTGATTAAATAAACTTTTGACATATTTTTTTTGTGGTGTTGAATGGCCCTTAGATATTTGTAAACGAAGTACAAATTTTGATAATGTTAGTTTTTTGTTTTGTTTTTTTATAACAATCTGTCAAATGGAATCATTTTTAAATATATGCATATAATATGCATGCATGTATATAACCTAATTATAAATATTTTTGTTTTAACACATTATATTTATTATTTTGAAAATTTTCTTATTTAATTTTAAATAAGATGAACTAAATTAGAAAAAACTAATTGATGGTAAGGAAATTTTATAAAAAAAAATATATATTTGACAAGATTTTGATGACATATAATTGGTATACTTTGGAATTAAAAACAAAGTGAATGGGTACAATATAGTGTTTTTAACAGAAAATAAAGTTTTTGGAGCAACTAAACAGTGCCGGAACAACTAAATTAGCCATGTAGCAGGAGCCAGCAGTTACGAGCCTCGCGCTTGTGTCCAAAAAAAAAGAATACAAATTCACACAGCATGAGTTATTTAACAAAAAAAAAAAAAAAAAAAAAAAAAAAAAATAGAAAAAAACGAGTTTTGGCTCAACTTACATTTGAATGCTAAATCAAATCTACATAAGTGACATTTTTGACAGAACTGACTTTTTGCTAAAATAGTAAAGTATGAAAATATATGCAAACGGATTGTTTGGTGTAAAAAGCGCACAAAAAAGAACTTTTAAAAACACCAATAAAATTATGTATCATTTAATTAAAAATAAATTTTAATCTTTCTTAAAATATTTTACATTGTTACACATATAATTTAATTTCCATTAATAATTGTTAATGAATTTTAACCTCTTTACACACGACAGTTAGCTATTCAAACATTTTTACATTTGTAATTAAGTGTTAATTCGTTGTTGAAAACATTCATCACAAAAGATTGGAAATTTCTTTACTGTCAAGTAGATTGCTTGTCTACAATTTAATTGAAATACTCATAAAACAATCTAAAAAATAAAAAAATACATTAATTAATTATTAAATTTTTTGAAATATTTAACATCTTACCTGAATGGGGTTATAAGTTCCAAAATATGTTACAACCTTTCAAAATGTTGAACAATAATCCTATTTCAAATTTTAAATTTGTAATTCAATATCGACTAGATAAAATGTTTACAAATGAAAATGATTTCTACACACTAACTAAAAAAGTAATAGCTCATTTTCTGAACAAAGGAATAGACATTAAAGTTAAATATTAATTGTGTAAATTAATTGTGTAAATTTAACTTTAATGTCCATTAAAGAGATTAAATATTAATTGTGTAGACAACCCAGCAGAGGGCAACAAGTTACAAACAACAAAGCAAATTCCTCAAAGCGGCAAATTTAAATAATAAATAAATAATTATAATTTTTTGTTTAGTCTATTTAAGAAAATAATTAGTCAATTAAATAAGTGTTAATTTATAATTTATTGAAGTAATAATTTTGATTACTAAAATCTAAATCTTTTTAACAATGATTTATTATTAAATAATCAATATATAGATATATAATACAATTAGAAAAAATGTTATAAAATTTTGTGAAAAGCACACAGCCAAGGTTACTTAACGGATTTCGACTAGTGAAGTGTCTATGAATAGAGCATCATATTAGGGGTGGCACAAGAGAGCCTGAATTTTCAAATTTGGTTTCATTATTAGTTGTTATCGTTAGTTACGGAACCACAAATTTTAATTTTTTTCCAAAGCAATTACACGTAAAGTAAAATAAATTGTTTATTCATTTCTCTTATAGAAATGGATAAACGAATCTCAGGTAACTGTACTATTATTATTTAAATTAAAATAAGATGATTTTGTTAGTATAAGTGAGGGCAAAATTATCACCTTGGGACCCCAAAAAAACTTCTTCATACTAAACAGCTGGGCGGATCTCAGGAAGATGTTGCGAAAATTAAATATGCTACTGAAATATGAATATTACTTGCTTTTATAGTATTAATTATTTAAGTAACTGTTTTTGTACAGAATTTCAGAATAGCGAATTAAAAAGTGAAGTAAGGTTAAGATTGTTCTCCAGAACCTTCTAATAGGGATCACATTAAATAGCTGAATGGTGCGGACAATTAAATCGATCCCCAAGTTACCCTTCAAACACTATTGGAATTCCAGAAAAAGATGAAAGTAGCATTAAAATTGTTATTCTCCAAGAAGGGTCTAAAACTGAAGAATATCTAAAGCTACAAAATACAAAAATGTATTCCATTGCACGAAATTATATAAATCAAAATTAAAACAAAAATAAAACAAAACAGACACCTGAGTGAAGCCGCAGGACGGAAAGCAGAAAAAAATTATAAATTTTTCTGTTACTTAAGTAAAAATTCATTTAACTATTAAATTATTATTTTTAGCGACTTTCCATTTTGGAACTTAATTTATGACGGAGAATGTCAGGGAAAGACCCGAGTTCGGGACTATACGGCAGAAATTTGTTTAAAAACATATATATATATATATATATATATATATATATATATATATATATATATATATATATATATATATAGGGTGTAAAACAAATAACTCTCGTCCTTTTGTGGAGGGCGACTCCTAGCAAACTGTAGACACTAAAACCGCAGGAATTTTTTCGAAATTAACAGTCGCGTCACCCCTCAAACGGATAAGAGTCATTTCCTTTACACCCTGTATATAATATATGCACACATACATATATACATATATATATATACATATATATATATATATGTAGGTGTGTATATATATTATATACAGGGTGTAAAGGAAATAATTCTTATTTCCTATATCAAGGGGTGACGCGACTGTTAATTCCGAAAAAATTCCTGCGGTTTTAGTGTCTACAGGGTGCAAAGAGTCACCCCACAAAAGGACGAGAGTTATTTGTTTATATATATATATAGTAACATCCTGTACAATATGGACATCCTATATATAAAATAATTGCTTATTTTGCTAATTCATATCTATATT
Organism: Brachynemurus nebulosus; assembly: GCA_035578155.1. Classification (NCBI taxonomy): domain Eukaryota; kingdom Metazoa; phylum Arthropoda; class Insecta; order Neuroptera; family Myrmeleontidae; genus Brachynemurus; species Brachynemurus nebulosus. The sequence goes on along the minus strand of JAPWDM010000006.1, from coordinate 6,388,977 downwards.
TTAATTGTTATCTTATAAAATGCTAATTTTGCACAATCTTTAATTTCATTGTTTTAATTATAATTTTGATACATTGTAATAATTTAAAATATCATGTTTCTTTCCTGGAACCACCAACTCTGAGTGATTATTCTAGAACAATCATAAAAAGATATAAATAGAGGAATCTCACAAAAGAAATTAGTCTTGTTGCGTCAATTTAAAGATATTGGATCACTCCGTGTTGGTACAAAAGCATATTGTACTTTAATTTGGGATAATAAAATTTTTTAAAAACTCAAATTATCATCTCGATAATTTAACTGGCGCAGTCGTGCGGATTTTTAACGCGTATTAAAAAGTCGTATAAGTGGTTAAACTCGCGAAAACGCATTTTAAAAGAATATTAAAGTGCAATTTTCGAAGCTGAAAAGAATATTTGGCTTTGGAGGGTTTCCCGAATCTACGACAGTGCGCGGAGAATCCAGAACCTACAATCAACCACTCCAGAATACGGGACGAGAGGACATCGCCCACCAGCAGTTCCTTGGTGAAAGCACATCATCGAGAGGACCAATGGTTGCATTATTCTGGCTCATGTAAGTCGATTTTCTTGCAATTTTTATTCATTGGAAATTAAATGCCTACATTTCCTAAACCAAAACTATCCCTTACACGTAGCGATCCTTATCCACGCAACATTTCTCACGATATTACTAACGCCGCTGCAAACGGAAGTAATATTGATTCTGCTAGTTATTCGTCAGGGAATACGACGAGTAATATTAGCGAAAACTTAGCTTTAGGAAACAGTACCACTAATTTAAATATTTCAAATCGAACAAATAATTCTAATTTAGTTAATAATTCAAATAATACAATGGCAACGCCAACAGATATTTTTAATGCATTACGAATTCCCGACGCAATCAAAGATTTGCCCAATTTTGATGGTAATACACGATTATTATACGATTTTATTAATAATGTCGAGGAAATTTTATGTTTAATTCCCGATGTAAATGGTACTAGTTACGGAAAATTATTGCTTAGAGCCATACGTAATAAAATTACTGGTCAAGCAAACGAAATTTTAAATATGTATGGGACCCCTATCGATTGGACTCAAATAAAAACAAATTTAATAACTCATTATTCTGATAAACGTAACGAAACGAGCTTAATTAAAGATTTACACAATTTAAAACAAAATAATCAAACGGTTGAAGCTTTTTATAGCAATGTAATTGAAATATTGTCCACAATTTCAAATCATGTTAAGATTCATGAAAACAACAATGATGTTAAACAATCAAAAATAAATTTATATAATGAAATGTGTTTAAATGTTTTCTTATCTGGCTTGAAAGAACCTTTAGGGTCAACAATCAGAGCGATGAAACCAAATACATTAGCGGAAGCTTTTGCATTTTGTATCAAAGAACAAAACATTTATTATACCAAATCTCAAAACATACAGAACACAAACATCAATAAACACAAGCCAATTACACATGTAAATAGTAATAATAATAATTACAACACTCGTACACACTCTAATCAAAGTCACGTAGGTGTACAACAGATGCAGTTTAGACCGCGTTATCAACAACAGCCATTTAATAGAATTCAAACACAACAGACACCGTACAGACAATTTCAGATAAGACCCGTAAATAATTCATTTCAACAAACTAATTCAAAAATTAATACCCAACAAATAAAACGATTTAGACCCGAACCTATGGAACTTGGAAGTAGTAGAATAAATATTAGACCTCAACCTTCTACCTCACAACCCCATAATAACCAAAACCGTACATTTGCCCCCTCATCTCGACCTACATTTACAAGTGAAGAATTATTTAATAACGAAAATTATGAAAACTTAGATCAATACGAAATTACTGAAAATATTTCTGACGAAAATTTTATTTCTGAAGATTATAACGAAAACGATACAAATTTAATTACTGAACATGAAATTGACGATTCAAATTTTCAACTTGCTTGGAACAACAATTCGGTTACTTAGATCTTAATAGTCATGGTAACACACTCCCTTACATTCATATTAAATCCCCTACAGGCAAAAATTTAAAGTTTTTGGTCGATACTGGCGCCTCAAATTCATTTTTGAGTCCGGAACATGTTAACATAAACCACACTACAACAATTGAACCGATTGAAATTAAAGCAGTTCTTAACACTTACTATTTAGATAAGAAAATAACTATACCAATGTTTAAAGAATTTAATCAACCTAACGACACATTAGACTTTTTAATATTTAAATTTCACCAATACTTTGATGGTTTAATAGGACTTGACACTTTACGAAAAATTAATGCAAACATTGATATTAATAATAAGTTATTAAAAACAAAAAATTCTAAATTAAAACTCTTATCAAAACCAAATTTTATGTCTGGTAAATATCTTACAGAACCTTTTTCAAAAACTTTAGTAAAATTACCTATTGACATACAATCAGGCGAATTTATTTTAAAAAATACTTACATAGAAAATAAATTTTTAATTCCAGAAGGTATTTATTCAGCAAATGATTGGCATTTTGTCTGTCCAGTAATTAATTTAACTAATAAAAAACAATTATTATTCGTAGAACAACCGCTTAAAGCTGAAATCTTGAATCACGAATTAATACAGTTTAAAGAAAATCAAATCAGTCCGCAATCTCAAAATTCAAATAATAGAATAGACAATTTAATTAGAGTAGATCACCTTAATAAGGAAGAAAAACAAAAAATAATTAATTTATGTAGACAATACGATGACATTTTCCATCAGGAAGGACAGGACTTAAGTTTTACTAACGAAATTAAACACCACATAAACACGAAAGATGACATTCCCATATATACTAAATCTTACCGATACCCTCAAATCCATAAAGAGGAGATACGAAAGCAAATTGACAGTCTTTTAAAACAAGGAATAATTAGACCGAGTTATTCACCTTGGTCTTCACCTATATGGATCGTTCCTAAAAAGACCGACGCTAGTGGCAAAAAGAAATGGCGACTTGTAGTAGACTATAGACGGTTAAATGAAAAAACTATTGACGACAAATACCCCCTACCAAATATTACAGACATTTTAGACAAATTAGGACGTTGTATGTATTTTACTACTTTAGATCTGGCAAGTGGATTTCACCAAATTGAAGTTCATTCTAAAGACATCCCTAAGACCGCATTTTCTGTTGACAATGGACACTACGAGTACCTTAGAATGCCATTTGGATTAAAAAATGCTCCGTCCACGTTCCAAAGAGTAATGGATAACGTTTTGCGCGATTTACAAGGAACAGTCTGTCTCGTATACATGGACGATATTATTGTCTTTTCAACCTCATTAGATGAACACATTACTAATTTACAAAAAGTATTTGACAAACTTCGCAAAGCTAACCTCAAAATTCAACTTGACAAAAGCGAATTTCTACACAAGGAAGTCGCATTCCTTGGTCATATAGTATCCTCGGAAGGAGTAAAACCAAATCCGGATAAAATAAAAGCAATTCTAAATTTTCCTTTACCAAAAACACCCAAAGAAATCAAGAGCTTTCTTGGACTTCTCGGATATTATCGTAAATTCATTAAGGACTTTGCAAAAATTACAAAACCTCTTACAAAATGTCTCCGAAAGGGAGAAGAAATTAAAATAACCCCCGAATACATTCAGACATTTGAAACGTGCAAAAAATTATTGACTGACGAACCCGTACTAGCTTATCCCGACTTTGAAAAGGAATTTAACTTGACTACTGACGCAAGTAACATTGCAATTGGCGCAATATTATCACAGGGACCCATTGGAAAAGATAGACCGATATGTTATGCTAGCCGTACGCTTACTAAAAGTGAACAAAATTATAGCACGATTGAGAAGGAACTTTTAGCTATTGTTTGGGCTACTAAATATTTCCGTCCATACCTTTTCGGTCGAAAATTTAAAATAATAACTGACCATAAACCCCTTACTTGGTTAATGTCACTTAAAGATCCGAATAGCAAATTAGTCAGATGGCGTCTCAAACTCGAAGAATTTGATTATACTATTATCCATAAATCTGGAAAAAGCAATACCAATGCAGACGCACTTTCCCGTGTCATAATTCCCGAACTTAACGTAAACGAAACTAACAGTAACACATCTACTCACGTAACTCAACACACGACAGATTCGAACACTGTCCACAGTGCAGACGAAGACGATACTTCATACATTAGAATTTCCGAAAATCCATTAAACGATTTTGGACAACAAATTATTCTTGAAAAAAGACTTAAAATGGCGCATAGGAAATCAAAAATCCTTTTTAGAACAAAAAAACGACAAACATTCCAAATTCCTGACAACAATGACGAAATTTTTATTGAAATCTTTAGACAATTTATACCAACAAAAAAATTCGTTGCCGTATACTGTACTGATGACGAACTATTTAATAAATTTCAAGAAATATATCATCAATACTTCTCTCAGGGCCGTCAATTTAAAATTGTTAGGTGTACCAAATTTTTGGAAGACGTTGAAGACGACGAAGAACAAGACCGTATTATTAGTGACTACCATAAATCCAGTAATCACCGCGGAATCAATGAAACACTTGCACACCTTAAAAGAACATATTATTTTCCAAATTTAAAAAGTAAAATTACGTATTACATAAATAATTGTAAAATTTGCCAAGAAAACAAATACGATCGTAGACCACCGAAACAAAAATTTCAATTAACACAAACTCCAAAACAACCTCTCGAAATTGCTCATGCAGATATATTCTTTGTTGATAAATTAATGATATTTACAATAATTGATAAATTTTCAAAATTTGCTCAAGGTTATATTTTACCAAGTAGAAATAGCATTCATTTAATTGAAGCTTTTTCAAAATTTATTGCTTCATACGGTAGACCCACCATGCTTACAGTTGACTCTGATAGAGGATTTGATTCAATTAGGTTTAGACAATTTTGTGACCGTTACAACATACAGTTACACATGACATCTGTAAGAAGTTCAAATTCTAATTCCCCAATTGAACGTTTCCATTCAACCCTATTAGAAACTTATAGATTAATTCATAATGATCCTGAAAATAAAGAAATGATACCGGAACAAAAATTAATAACAGCTATATTTACTTATAATAATTCCATTCATTCAACCACAAAACATACACCATTCGAATTATTCTTTGGCCGTAAATACGATATTAGTTTAAAACCTAATAGAAATGACATTAACGGAAAACGACAAGAACTATTTGACAAAGTATACGACCATGTACAAAGGAAGAAACATGAAAAAATAATTAAACTAAACATTAATAGAGACGAACCATTAGCCTACACACCCGGTACTAACGCTTATCTCACTGAAAATCCACATAATAACAAAATTCATTCAAAATTTAAACAAATTAAAGTAAGTAAGGACAATAGAGTTACAATTTTAGACAATAAAAATAGGAAACTAAATAAACAAAAATTAAAACGACCACTCAAATTACAGGACGATGTTAACGACGACGATAGCGAAAATAGAGATCCTGGATCAGACGAACAACCCAGGAATCTTGATAATAACCCTAGGCCAGGCCCGAGTTATCAATAACTTCGACCACTACATTCATATTATTAACTTAGAAAATTATAAAGAAAATTTAAGTAACATAAAGAAATCAATTAATATTATTTCACAAAAATTCCCCAATAAAGAATTTGAGGATGTACTCCGTTTAAAATTTCAAGAATTAAATAAAAATCTTCAGATCCTCCTACCAAGAAAAATAGTAAAGAGGGGCTTGATCGATGCAATGGGAACGCTTATCAAACAAATTACAGGTAATATGGACCATAACGACGCTTTGGAAATAAATAAACATATTGAAACATTAAAATTAAATCAAAATAATATAGTTACTCAGTTAAACACACAAGTTAGCATAAATTCACAGATGATCGCACGATTTGAAAACATTACAAAACACATAAATAATCAACAAATTACAATCAATAATTATTTGCAATCATTATCGAAGAATATCGATTCAAAAGAAAAATATGATTTCAAATTTGTACAATATTTATATAGAATAAATTTTAATATGGGAATACTTAATGAACATATTAAAGAAATAATACAAGCAGTAAATTTGGCAAAACTTAACATAATAGCAGGACCAATTCTACTCCCAAACGAATTAAAATATGCGTATAAATCCTTAACCAAACAGGGAATACCTATAAGATCCTATGAACAAGTCTATGAATTTCTTAAACTACAAGCATACTACAATGATACTAACATAATTTTCAATATAAAAATACCAAATTTCTATCCTGATACCTATCGGTTAAACTATTTAGAATCCTTACCAAATAAAAACTTAAAATCCATAAAATTCCTTAAACCCTATACGGTTTCCAATGAGTATGAATTGTACGAGATTGACACAGAGTGTCCCAGAATAGAGAACATCTACATATGCCAGTTCAAGAACAAGGGAACCAAGTTGAAAAATTCAAAGTGCCTGGGAAGCCTGTTACTTAACCAACCATCAACATGCGACTACGAGGACTTCAACAATATCACGGAAATCAAACAAATTTACAATAATCATATCATCATTAAAAATTCATTCGATACGAACATCAATTCAACGTGCGGTATCACCAATCGAAAAATTATGGGAACTATCCTGATTTACTTCGAAAATTGTTCCGTTACTATTAATGGAGTAGCATACGAAAATAGAATAATACAAAACACCGAAAAATTATATCTACTGCCTACATACAATCTTCCAGTCAAGACGTCGAACATTCAAGAAAAATTGGACTTAGCCAAATTAAGAAACTTTCATTTGGAAAATCGGCAGAAGATTGAATTACTGCAATATCATAACAACGTTCATACACCGGCAACTTACCTCATGGTTTTGGCAACCATAGCAATCATCATTGGGTTAATAATCCACTACATTAAGAAGAATAAAGAAGAGAATCCGGCAATCCAAGTAAACTACGAACCCACAGCGCCGTCCAGAGAAGTGAAACTTCTATGGCCACCGCTTCAATCTTAGGAGGGAGGAGTAACATCCTGTACAATATGGACATCCTATATATAAAATAATTGCTTATTTTGCTAATTCATATCTATATTTTAATTGTTATCTTATAAAATGCTAATTTTGCACAATCTTTAATTTCATTGTTTTAATTATAATTTTGATACATTGTAATAATTTAAAATATCATGTTTCTTTCCTGGAACCACCAACTCTGAGTGATTATTCTAGAACAATCATAAAAAGATATAAATAGAGGAATCTCACAAAAGAAATTAGTCTTGTTGCGTCAATTTAAAGATATTGGATCACTCCGTGTTGGTACAAAAGCATATTGTACTTTAATTTGGGATAATAAAATTTTTTAAAAACTCAAATTATCATCTCGATAATTTAACTATATATATATATATATATATATATATATATATATATATATATATATATATATATATATATATATATATATATATATATATATATATATATATATATATATTTGTGTGTGTCTGCGCGATAACTCTCGAATGAAGCATTCAATCTTTACGAAATTTTATTAGAAGTTCAAAAGTCTCAAAAGCTGGGACGAGTTCGTTAGCTGATATGTCCGATTTTTAGAAGCCATTTTTCACCATTTTTAGTCATTTTTTGGTTAAACTTATTTAAATGCATATGTGCTATACTATATGTGATCCGCCAGGGTCCTGGGGACTCAAAAGTAAAAAATTAACTACTCAACCGATTTCGAAAATCTTATCACTGTTATAGAGTTAAACTATTTTAGATGGATACAAGTTGTTATATGAGATCCGTCAGTGTCCTATCTTTGAAAATTCGCTATGTTATGCAGGTGCTGCGACAGGGGTATTTTCTTCTTGTATGTACTGTCTCAGCTATATATACAGTTTGCGAAACGTAGGATGACAATTGGAATTTGAATGCGTAGTAGTTCAAAGCCTCCTACTAACTTTTTTGCCTTATCGTACTTATGATATAATAAATATTATTTATTTGTTTGTATTATAAACGTATGTACAGTAAATTTGTTTATAAAAATTTTGAAATGTTTTGCGCACCTCAAGTAACATCCTACCTTTTTCAAGCTGTAATTTTATTTTTTAGTCTTATGAATAATAGTTACGGGGTGTTACTACAGTTTACATTCTACGGCTATCCTGCTATTACTTATGGTTCGTTTACTCGGTATTGATACGGGTGATTGTACTGTTGTAATCAATATATGTTCTAAAACTTGTAAAACTATAATTTACTGAATAGAGTAATTGTATTATTTGTACATATTTTTTTCTAAAACGTACAGTCATATTATCACTATACAGTGCTGTAACGAAATAAGCACACACGTAATAACCACACTCAGCATGTTTTGGAGGGGATACCCTCACATGCATAGTTAGTTATCTGTTCAGTGTGTTAGTGTTACATACCAGTGGCGAATGTAATACTCATGTATATATGTATGCATTCTTTATAGATGCAATATTTCTATATATGTATGTATACATTAAATAATAATTTTTTTTTTATTACATCTTTTGTAAACATTGTTAGAATCCATATACGAAAATTAATCTAGTAGGTAATATTCAAATATACATATATGTACATATATATATATATATATATATATATATATATATATATATATATATATATATATATATATAATATACACATTCACAAATTATTCACATTAATTTACTTAATGATTTATTCTTAAAATAGAAATATTAGAAACACATAAGTATGATTTCTGACCATTTGAAAAGGGTTGTCGTATTATCAATACAAAACAATAAAGCTAGTAAAATATATATGTATTAGTCAAAGTTGTAGCTTTCTTTGTGTAACGAAGATGTCTAAATAAAAAATAAATAAAATATTATTAGGCCCGATTCACACTATAGTGCCGATACCGATACGTTCCCGCCCCAGTCTCGCTCCGATATAATTTTGTTGTGTTCACATTACAGTGCTCGTACCTGCTCGCTCTCTATTCACACTATGGTGCCGCTCTCGCTTCGGTTTCGCTCCGATAAAATTTTTTTCCCATATTTTAAACACTATTGTATTAGGAGAACATAATATCATCATACAATATGTCTATTAGTTAATTAGTTAAGATGTATCATAATGTATTGTAGCATGACGTCGCGTCGTTGTGCTGTATCATATTTTCCTAATACAATAATTTTCAAATAAATGGAGAAGGCTGAGAAAGGCAGAAAAAGAAAATTTTGTCATATTATTAAAAAATTATTAAAAATTTTAAGTATTTAATAATATGCTTTGTAAGTATTTAAGCAATGCACAGCAGCTTTAATTTTTTAATGAAGTCGCCACTGATGTAACGAAATAACCACACTTCTCCTCTTTGGTCCCGATGGTGTGGTTATTTCGTTACAGCAGTGTATATTATTATCTTCTATTTATTATTTTTATGCATTTAAGTGCAAACAGCTGTTGATAAATTTTTAGTCAGGGCACTGTAACCGAAAACCGGTAAAACCGATTGATTTTGCCGGAGACTAATAGTTTTTTTTCGAAAACCATTAACCCAAACCGAAACTGTTATTTTTTTTATTGCGGTCTATACTTGAAATTTAGTATTTAATTTTATTCTTTAATCTTTACTCACAAATTTTAAAATTTTACAAATTGGTGTTTATATATGAATAAAATAAACAATAACATTTTAAAAGCTCGCGTGAGTATACAGGCTGTCCCAAAAATCAACGATATCCCTTGGAAGGATTACAGACAAGCTCATGCCTGACCAGAATATCAAAAAATCGTCTGGTAAAATATCGTTGCTTTTCAAGATATTGGAACTTTTATGGATTTCGGGAAAATCAACAATTTTGATCAGACTTTCCAGTACAACTGCTGCAAGACTTGATTTTCTGTAATTTTAATTTTTATTACGCAACCCTGAAGAGTCCTTTTGTAGATCACAATCCAAAGTAAGGGTAATAGACCTATAATCTTGGAAAAAATAAACCTTTTTTGTTGATTCATACATAATTTTTTTTATTATCTAAGGTTGATTCTTCGTGCTATAAAAGAAATGTACCACCTTACCCGGGCAAGTTATGTTAAAAGATTGCTCATTTATTGTAGTTTTTAAAATGGTCTAACATTTACTTCGCTTTACTTTAGAAAAAAATATATTGCTATTTTATTGCAAAAAAAATGTCATTGTGAAATTATTTCAATAATTACTTTTAAATTATTTCCGTTACTTGCAGACACTTTTGTGCCTGCGTAAACCGAAGATAGATAATGACTGAAGATAGAAAGTGAACAGGTAGTAGATTTATATTGATTAGAGTACGATAGATAGTTGCAATAACAAAAAAATTAGAATTCAGAGAATCTAGTCTTGCAGCTGTGGTATTCGAAAATCTGATCAAAATTGTCGATCTTCCCGAACATCATAAAAGTGTCAATATCTTGAAAACCAGCGGTATTTTACCAGACAATATTTTGATATTCTGGTTAGGCATGAACTGGTCTATCATCCCTCCAAGGGATATCGTTGAATTTTGGAACAGCCTGTATATGTAAAACTTGACATAGATATTAGCAACAAATAAACATTTGTAACGTGCATAATTTATTTAGTAACTGTTGAATTCCATTTTATTAAGTACTATCATCTACCTGCGGCTTTACGCTCGTGGTTTACTTGAAATTATGACATTATGTTAATATGTATCGAGTAGACTTACATCATGTCACTATAATGTAGAATTGCTACTTTGTTGGAGTGTTTTCCCGCTGGAATTAAATACTTTTTTTTGTAGTAATAAGTAACCTACATCCATCTCTGTTATCCCAAGCTATCTGTTTGTAAAGTTTTAAGTTGATTGATTAAGGTTGAGATAACCTGGTGCAGCGGCTTCAAAGAATTTTTTTTTTATTTTTACTTAAATTAATAGTTTGTTATCCCTAGAATATTCCCCTAAAGTCTTAATTATGAATTCGTATTTTTGCTGGCCGAAATGAGCTCGGTCAGTACGCATGTCATACTATATTTTCATTATTCTAACGTATTTTCAAATCAGCTGTAAACGTGTTTAACGCATATTTCGACTACTGAAGTCATTTGTCTATACACACTGTTACTCGACCGTTACTGCGCATGCACCTGATTTATATTTTCAAACCACCTATAAGTGTATTTTACGTATTAGTGATGTCGAGTCGAGATGCAGTTAGTTCATTAATCGATTCAAGTTGTTTTTTCGACAAAATTAGTCATTACTCGAAAATTTCAAGCATAGATTAGTCGATTAATCGACTAAATTTTTAGTCGAATTCATGAATAGGGTAACCTATGTAACTCTTTCCAAAACAATGTTTTGAATTTAATTGAGGAGCTCAGAACTATAGTGGTGTAAGTCAGAATATGTTGTTTTAAGTTATTTAACGTTAAAGTATGAGTGAAGCATAGTAAGTATATGGAGCTAAAGTAAACTAATGGTCTCTACCGGATTTATTGTATAAGTAATGACTTTGTCGGTTTGGCACTGAATAAAGATCGGGTTAAATAACAATAATTTCACAATATCTCCAATCTTAAAAAAATTTACTTACACCACTATAGTTCTGAGCCCCTCTATTATTGACCTTTATTTTTAATTTAAAAAAATACATATTAAAATGTATTATTCACGTATAAGTAAAAAATCATACAAACAGATAATTTTTAGTTTTCATTTTTTCGAGACTAATAAATAATGCAGAAACTGTCAAATTAGCCGTTTTTAGTCATTTAAAAAAATATTAGTCATTTTAGTCATTTAGCCGAGGGTCAAATAGTCGACTAAAATATGACTAAATTTAAACAAAATTAGTCGACTAAACCAATTAATCGATTAATCACCCGACATCACTATTACGCACATTTCAACAGTCGACGTCATTTATGTATAAATACAGTTACTTAATCATTAACGTTTCCTTCAAAATCACGTTTTGAAAATTGGCGTGCAAGATAACTCAAAAAATCTTGACGGATCAAAATAATTTTTTTTTAATTTGTTAAAGGTAATTGAATTGCCTTGAACTTATACCTACATTTTGTACTAAAAACATTACTTAGAAAAAGTTATAAACAAAAAGCTTACAAAACTTATGAAATAAAATGGATGTTTTTTTTCAAATCATGAATTTTAAAATTTTTTAAGATGATATAATTAATTCTTAGGTATACCGACAAACTACACTCGTAAGTTTTACGAAAATATTTTTCTTTTTCTTTTCATATAATTCTACGAGATGCTAGAGTGCACGCCGTAAAGAAAGAATTTTCGCAGGCGCCTTCATACTTTTGTAATAACTTGCTTAAACATTTATACTGAGTGTCCCGGCCGGATGTATACATACGATTTACATGTTAATTTTTAACATTGGATTCCCATAAGGAAAAAGTTATGTCACAATAGTGCTTTGGATATACTTTTTTATATTACTGGTAATTTTCTTTTATACGATAATTTTTTTCCACCAGACTATCTGCACTATTTCTTCAACAGAATATTTTTTCGGTAGTTTTATTATTTTAATATTTATTTCAAAGAAATTAAAAAATTGCCTTAAAAAATTTACAGAAAATGACACAAATATTTTTTTATTACTCATGCGGGAGAAGTACTAATTTGGCGCGCACATTTTTGTACGCAAAGTAGCTGTTTGCCCACTGTACTCTTCCCGCATACTTTTTTGCGTGTGGAAAGTAACTTTCCACACGCATATTGACAATAAAACACGCAAAATTTAATTAAAACACGCAAAGCCGCCTCTTAATTTTTCATTTAATAAATATTTTATAATTATTTCTATAGAAACCACCAACAAAGTAATTTAAATGATACTTAATTCAGAAAAAAAATACGAATACTTAAAAATATTATTTTAAAAAGTAACAAAAATGTCAAAAATAGTGATAATAATAGAAAAAGTATGTGAAATTCGTAATAAAAAATAGTATGTGCAACTCGTGCGGGATTGTCGATTGCCCCACTCAAGCGAATGAGCGCACTCACTGCGTTCGTACGCTCAACTTCGCTTTCCTGGGCAATCGACAATTTCTCGCACTTATTGCACAATATACTATTATTTATGTGAAAATATGAATTGCTTGAAAATTGCGACATTCATTTCTTTATTTTGCTGCATTATTGTTGTTAATGCGATAGTAACAGTAGTAATAATATTAAATTAGTATTTTTACTTTGTTCAAAGCACTCTTGTGACATAACTTTTTCCTTATGGGAATCCAATGTTAAAAATTAACATGTAAATCCTATGTATACATTCAAATGGGACACCTGGTATAATGACGCTAAGAAATTAAGTTGAGCTCTTCAATATCTATGCAATAAAAATTAATAATTTCAAAAATATATGTTAAAAGGTTTTTTTTTTAAATTTACAAAAATTGCTTGGTTTTAGGATTCTACACCAGGTTACCCCCTTAAGCTGTCGTGGCGTGAAAGCAAGACAAATAAACAAACTAATTGGCTTGCGCATTTATAATATTAGTAAGGATTTCTTGACTGTGTCACTTCGTTATTAATTAGAGTACACAAACTTTTAGTAGTTATAGATAGATAAATAAAAATTCTCTATCACCAGGTTATTTTAATATCAGTGGTTGTATTTAGCGTGCCAGCTAGTGTCAAACAAATGTCGAAGAAGCTTTTTCTCAAAGAGCTCAATCTTTACAAAATCTCTTTGACACAAAGGTGATCATTCAGTCTGCAAGATCTTTTTTTAATTTTTTGCTATAATAATTTTACGAATACTTATTCGTGTTTCTTATAATTTTATTGTAATATCAAAATTGATCGAGTTTTGGTTCTTGGGATCTTAAATATGCTAAATATTTTGATTGAATATCATATTAGGTAGTCCTCACTATTTTTTGTAATGAACCTAATGGTACTGTGGCATTCCTAAATATAAATTTTATATATTATTTTTTGCGTCTTTTGTTGATTATCATACTCACGTTTGTTTTCATTTTTCAGTGCATTTTTTTTTCTGCTAGATAAACAACTCACAAATAGTTTTCAGAATTGTCTCGTTTCTAATTTAATTGAAATTGTTACATTATTTTTTTTTAAACAACAACAGTAAAACTTGTTTTAATGATTTGCTGCTTTAATTAATTTTACATTAATTAAGAGTTATGTTGACAGAGAAGCAATTATTTTTTTATTCGACTTTTTTCCTTTCTTCTCATATATATATATATATATATATATATATATATATATATATATATATATATATATATATATATATATATATATATTTGTTTTATTCTTCCTCCTTGTGTTTTCCCGTACATTATTTAGCAAGTTTTAACAATACATTTACGGTATCGACTACCGGATTAATTAGTCACATGAAATCAATAAACTGGCCGCGCTGCTGTGAATTTCCGTACTACAAATAAAATTGCTAATTTTTTAGAAATTACGTATTTACAAAAATAAATTGTCGAATTATTATTTTATATGATAATTTTGTACTAAAATTTATTTTCCCAAAATTAAATTGACATTGATCGAAAAACAAATTTCGTAGCTCAAGAATTAGAAAAATAAAAGGAAATGCAACGTGTTTACTATTTAGAAAGTCAATGGAAAGTCAGAGAACCTCAAGGATTTTAATGTGTTACGTGTAAGTTAGGTAATTCTGTAATTTCACCGAAATTTCTCTAATTAAGACGACATAAATTTGATTTTGCAGTTTCAGTGTGTCATATTTCGGTGACAACATATTTTTTCTAAGTGGTAATGCAAATATCTCCAAATAAAAATGATGTAGGTACATTTACCAAACAAATAATGATAATCACTATGCATAAAATAAGGTTTTTTCCATAGAACACTAGAAGGAATACAACTATCTCTTTTGTGTAATCACTCATGGGCATTTCTGGGCACATTAGGCTACTTATTAGAAACTAAAATATGTTGTGGAACACTAAAAACTAAGGGACGCGTATTTTTTTTTACCTGCGGAAAAACGGTTTGAAGGGGTGAAATCTCTCTTCAAAAATTAGGGTAAAAATTTAATTTTACAAATATCTCGAAAACAGTAAGAGATAGATCACAAGTTTAAATCGGCGATATTACTCTTTTTTAAAGAGCTATTGATATGCAATTTGTTCAATTTACATCAAAAGGGGCGGTTGGGGGTTTAAATTTGGGGGTTAATTTTGCAAAAAAGGGGGTGAAAAATAAACAATATGAAATTTTTGTTTAGAGATTTGAAATCTACGTCAAAAAATCTAATTGACCTGTTTTTGCTCAATATCGTAATATTAAGTCTAGTGGTAGTTAACTAGGGGAAGACTGTGTCGAATAGTCGTACTATTTGGGTAATTCAAGAAGTTCTTATTCATGGAAAATAGTTTAAGACAATTAGAATAACGTAGAAATGAAATTCTCGAATTCAAAATTCAGTTTGAGTAACATTGGAGGGAGTGAGTCACCCTCTTAATTTACATATTAGTTTACATACACTCATTTTTACTATTAACACGCTAACAGTGGGTAATAATGTCACAATAACTGGTTCTGAATTTGGACTATCATATTGTTACCGTCGTATTAACACGGTATACGTATCACATATATACGTGTGTAGTATTATGTATATACGTATGCAAGATCGGTTACCTCACTAATACGCACAACATACTTCGCACTAACACACACTAAACCGAGTGCACATATATAACATATTGGTGGGATATTATCCATCCTTCTGGTTTCAACAGTATAGAGATACGAATAGTACCTCTGTCCTCTGTGGTTTTTAGTATACGTATATTATAATTTATACATTCTTTAGCATACGTATTAAGTTAGTTATTTATAATAGGGAGTAAAGTGTCACTTCAAGTCCCAATAAACTAAAAATATTTTTCTCCGGTTTTTAAGCTAATAAGCTGGCGGAATTTACAAAATAGCACCAACGAGCATGCGAAGTTCAAGTTGAATAGCATTGGTAGATGTTGTACCTACTATTTATTTAAAATAACAAACCAATTCAGATGTGTAAATAAAAACAGTTAGTGTTGAGAGGTTTACTTTGTGAAATTTCATTTTAAATATTAAAAATATTTAAAGTTTCAATTACTTTGTCAATTTACTCCTTTAGCTCCAGGTCCCACAAACTAGCTGCGTATCGTTCAATGATCCACAGAGCATTCGCTATTCCTCTTCTACCAAAAGACCGAGAAACTGAACTTAACACAATAAAACAAATCGCCCTCAACAACGGTTTTTCAACCCATTTAATAAATGAACTCATTCGTAAAAAACAACACAAAATCACCATTGAACAAATATATCCATCTATTACTGCTGGTCCAGATCCAAAACATTATGTATCACTCCCTTTCCTAGGTGTCATCTCACAAAAAATAGGCAATTTATTTTCAAAATATAATATATCACCCGCCTTCTGTTCATTTGGAAACCTTGGCCGTTCACTTTTTAACGCAAAAGAAAAAACTGATCCGCTAAAAAAGAGTGGAGTTTACCGCTTAGATTGTTCGCAGTGTAATGCTAAATACGTGGGACAGACGGGTCGCAGCTTCGAGACAAGGTATAAGGAACATGTTGGATCTCAAATTCATAGCTCAAATTTTGGTTTACACGTCTTAGAAACAGGTCATTTTCCCAATATAAATCACAAACCAAAAGTTCTACATATTTGTCAAAAGGGTACAAAACTGAATCTCTTGGAGGCTCTTGAAATTAATAGATTGAACAGTGACCCACAAGTGGAGGTTTTAAATGATCAAAACGACCTAAATAATTCACCTTTATTAAAACTGAACTTCTAAACGAAAAAATATAATTTCAGCAACTTTAACATTTTGGACACCCCTCCTTTATTCTTAAACATATTGGTTAAAAATTTTTACCTTACACAGATAAAAATAATTACCTCTATTATTCAAAACTGGTTTATCAACATCGTCTTTCAGGTACGTTATTGTACAGCCTATTTCATATGAAATAGTATAATGACGGGTTTTTCCCAAATTCATTTTTAAGAGTATTTATTACACTCCCACATACATTTCTTCAATTACTCTGATGATGGTCGCGAGATTGAAAACGCGTTTAGTAAATTCTACTCAATTCTAGTGAAATTGACAAAGTAATTGAAACTTTAAATATTTTTAATATTTAAAAACAGTTAGACTGTATTGTCCGATTTGTTTAATTTATCCAAAGCATACATTATGTCATATTATGTTACACATTTAAAATGAGACTTAAATAATTTTTTTCTTTAATTTTTATAATTTTAAATTATTTGGAATCGTAAAAAATACTATATTCTCCACGAGAGTAAATTTTTTTTTGGGATCCCTCGTATGAATTGTAGTTTTCGGGCCTTTACAGGTTCTCAATACATAGAATTGTATGAAATTCGGTGCTAATGTTGTATTCCTTGAATGTAGGAGACGATTCCAAACTTGTGGGTAAGTGGTCGGAATATAAAGTATGAAGTATTGGTAGAATTATAAAATTTTACGTGCTTGAAGAATTTTAGCACTTAAAAGTTCATATTGCGTCAGCATTTGGATAGACTCTTATATGAAATCATTCAAATATGAAAGTTTCTATATAGTAATTATGTATGCAGTATTGTAGCGAGAAAAGGTAGAACTACATTCAGTACTAACTGAGTGAATTTAAATTTTTCTCTTTTTTCAATATAATGTGGTGATCCATCAAAGACAGTGAGCCAATCAAAACAGTTCCCCTTTAAGTGAAAAACATTAAAGGACATACTTTTGCAGTTTGTGGGTCGCACTCTGAGAGTTTCTGCTACTAATCTATCTTATTTAGCTAATTTTCGATTAGATTCTAATAATTCTTAGAAGCGTTGAGATCCGCATACTTGATCTGGAACATACTATATACGTACTAGTAATATTTCTAGTAATACTAGTAAAAATCAGTTTATCACACCTTGTAGTCTATTTACGTTTTTGTACGGCAAAATATTTTTATATACCTACATATCTGCCCGTCACAGACAATCAACACAATTGATCTGTCCTTTTATTGTTTAGATGTGTATTTGTTTACAATTTTACTTAGAGCTTGTATATGGATGGACGCGGTCAGATACACAAATAAATAAATTTCTTCGAGCATATATATTTTAATTACTATTGCACCTATCTCGTGGGATGTCTGTGAAATGTTTTTCATGCATCAATAACAGCTACCACGACGTGGCGTGCCGATAGAAAAAAAGACAATTAAAACTTTATATATATATATATATATATATATATATATATATATATATATATATATATATATATATATATATAGGTGGGCCATTTTAATCTATTTAAATTCGTATATATATATATATATATATATATATATATATATATATATATATATATATTCGTATATATTTAAATTCGTATATATATATTTTCGACGTGAAATTTCACGCTCTTTCAGAATCTGAAATAAGAAATAGACCTTCCCATTTAATAAATACAACTTGACCTCAAAATGACCTTGAGAATGAAGGTCAAGGTCAAATTTAAGGTCAACATTTAATGTCCCCCTTCGTACCTAACAACTTTTGTAAAGGTCATTTTTTGATAGGTGGCACCTCTGGCTAGATATTTAGATGCATAGATTAAAATGGCCCGGCCTATATATATATATATATATATATATATATATATATATATATATATATATATATATATATATATATATATATATATATATATGTGTCCGCACGATAACTCATAACTCAAGAACGAAATATCTTATTTTTAAGAAATTTAGTAAAAACGGTGAAAGTCCAAAAATATTGAATGGCATTAGTAAATAAGAACACTTTACTTTGAAAAATACCACTTTTATTGAATATAAAAACCTATTATTGAATATAAATATGACCATTCTCAAACACGTTTGAGAATGATCATATTGACCGAAACATGTCATAAGAGTATTTATATTCAATAAAAGTGGTATTTTGCAGAGTAAAGTGTTTTTATTTACTAATATCAAATATGGAATACCATAAAGTAACGGCTCAAATCTATTAAAAATATTGAACGAATTCCTTAGCCGGACACGGCTGATGCCTGAAACATGGTTTTTTGGGAATTTTTCGTGAAAAGAACTCGTTTTTGCCAAGGTTTTCCCAAATTCAGAAGTCTGCGATATTTTTTTACACCATTGGAAAGAGGAGAAAAATTACATAAAAATGGTTTTTAAACCATTATTCTATGTAACCTGCTTTCGGAGAAAAACTAATTTTTGTAAACGGAAATTCGCTATGTTATGCAGGATGCTGCGACAGGGGTATTATGCTGTAAACTCATTTCAAGATAGTAATTGATATAGTTTTGAAACACTCTATACAATTTGTTAGAAGTACGTATGTACGCTTTACTATGTTATTAGTTGTTATAAATCAAAATAAATCCCAATATCCTCGTTCATGAATAAATTTTCACAATATAATTGTTGTTTGTCGACTATTCTCAAGTGATTTTAACTGGCCGTACATGCGTCCTAATAACATTGGAAAGGTAATTGCAATTTCAACATAATTAGGTAATTTCTATTTTCAGCAGTCAAATTCTTTTTATTCTCTAGTTTTCAGTTAATTTTACTTTGTAAGTAAATAAATCAATGTTTTTCTACTTACAATACAAGCTCTCAATAGTGCCATTCTCCCACATTTTAATAGTAGTCCCATTCTTTTTCTCACACAATTAAGTATATGACAGTAGTTATAAAAATATTTTATTTTTGAATACATAATTATCGAAGTTAGAATAATACTGAATATGCCTTTTACAAATTATATCATTTAAAATTATAAAAATTTTAATTAATTAAAATTACAGAATTTACGTTAGTGATGACGTAATCAGAAACATCAGTCAGAAAATAGCTTACGTCATAGATCAATATAATTAAAGTTCATATATAAAACCTTTGAAACTAAAAATTAATCATTATTTGAGACTCTTTGTCAAAATTGTGCCAAAACATTTAAATGAAGAATTTTTGTTCTTTTTGCCTTATTATACATTTGTTATATATTATATTATCATAAAATTGTCAAAAAATAACAATATACAAAGTATGAAGTGTGAAGTGTGAATGCTACTAATGTTTTACAATATTAATAGAATTTCCTGTTTAATTGTTGGCAATACTGGCAAATGACTGTTTGTGTTTTACAGGGAAATTTTAAATAATTTTAAACTAATGTATATTAGATGCATCTGAACAATTGAAAAGACTTTTGAACAATTTTCAAATATCGTATTTCGTTCCGAGTGATCTTTGAGTCACTTGATTTAAATAATGCTACTTTTAGTATTACCAAACACTAAAAATTAAAATTTTGGTTTATAAATGAAATCCTACTCATATTAAGTACATAAAATAAACATTTTTTCCTTTCTAATTTCTGGTATAATTCAAGAGTAAAACAAAAGGTATCGGTAAAGAATCTGGTGCAAGAGTGGAGATAAAATTACTCCAAGAATCTTATAGTACCCTACTGGAAAAAAATACAGTTGAATGCCCTTTATAAGAGTAGTCTAACGGACGTAGGGGAACTTTTTCTTGGAGTTTGAGTGTCCTCACTACCGAGCACTTAATTTTGTTGCTCTACACGGAGAGAAAAATCTTATAATTTTTGTAGAGAAAATTTCAGAAAAATTACCATGCTCCCCTATAATCCGTGCGCGATCGACGACCAAAATAAAAAATATGTGCTAGCATAGTAAAATTTAATGTGGTGCTAACACAACTTTTATCACACTCTTATGCATATATATATATTACAGTTTAATTCTTGTTGTCGTACTCTTTCATTTGCGCATCTGACTCGCGACCTTATGTTGGTTGCACTGTACCTGTAAAAACATGTATACAAAAATGATTGCCAACAATATATTCTAATACATATACTAAAGATAGGTAAATAACAAAAAGATGAATTAAACGATGACATCATCCTAAGAGAGTGTAAAAGAAACTGACTACTAGCTGTGCTAGCTACTTGTAACACAGTCTGATAAATCAAGGTGCTTGGTGCGAACTGTCTGACAAAGTTTCTTCCACAGTCCACACCTATGGTTCACATGTAACTCGCTGATTGAGGTATATTTCATTACAGCGTTCCCAACACAACCAACCTTCTTTCTGTTTTTTTTCTTTCTATTATTAGCATGTTAGCATGGTAATTTTTTTAATAAAAACAATTAAAAATTATTTTTTTGTCGGTAATGGAACTTTTTACTGTGCTGTTTTACAAATTTTACGGAGATAATATTACGAAAAGAACTTTCCATCCTTTAAATTTTTTATGATTAATTATAATCTTTATATTTTTACCTTACAGAATTGAATATGTTCGCCTTTTACCCGTCGATTGTAGTGCTGAGCACAGTAATTTTTATAGGAATTTTCTCTCCGTGTACTAGTCCTTATAAGACTATTTCATTTCAGTGTTGCATTCCTATATTTACTTAGTTTATAATTTTGATAGTTCCAGCATAGTCTTATAAGGAGTGGTCTGACACAAAACTCGAAAAAGTGATTAAGTGGAGGAAGTTGTTTCGCCTCAGCAACTGCTGATTGAGGAGAATATCCGTTATAAAGACCAGTCTTATAACGGGTATTCCACTGTATTACTAACAGAGTTTTTATTCGAAAGAAAAAGCTTTAGAAAATATTTTAAGCAAACTAAATACACGTACGTATAAAAGCATTAAAAAGAAGTTCCTCTTTTTGAACGTATTTTGGTCGGAAAATACTTAACCATTGACGTTACCAGTATAGTGCGTGGCGTCGTGACGCCACGCTTAAATTTAAGCGACGTGTCGCTTAAATTATTTTTCGTTCAATCATCTTTCAGTGTAGATAAGTTTGTTGATTAATCTTATGATTCTGTTTTAATAAAAGGCTTTCTTACGATCACGATAACATCAGTAAGTGACTTATGGAATGGTGAGTTACATAATTCACAATGGCCATACTGTGCATGCTCTATATTTTATAATAAAATAATTCATATTTACGTAAGAGGCTGTAAACTGTTAATGTGGTATCATTTATGCTCACATTTTATAACTGCACGAATTACTATCACATATACATCTACAGTAATACGCATTCGTATATGTTATACAAATTTGAAAATCATACATTTCATATATTTTTGGTCAAACACATAGAAAGAGCAATACTTCGAAAAAATACAAATAATCTATAGTTCTAGAGCATATGTTTTAAACTTACTTTGATTCACGACTTTTAAAAAAAAAGATTACTTACCTTCTTTTTTCAGAAAAAAAGAACACTTCGACTACTCTTCTTGAAATCAGTATTGTAACCCAACTTTTTTGGGTCATAATCGATTTTCTGTAACAATGATTCGATGGCACCTTTCTTAGGTGAAGTGTTTTAAGCTTAGCGTCCACTAGGTCGGAAACGCGACGCGGTGCAGTTCGGCTCTCGGAGAAAAATGCATCTGAATAAATGCAGGTTCGTCTACTAGATTGGAACAGCGATGCGGTACCGCCTTGGAGATCTTCTTGAGGTGGGAACCAATATATTTAATAGGTGATATAATTAGGTTTTGAAAGGCACACAATTGAAACCGCTGGCGGCTAAAAGTACTCGACTCTCCAGATATATTAATCTATACTACTACAAAAAATTAACGGAGCAAAAAAAAATTGTTAATTTTTTAGTGATTTTTGAAGGGCCGTATTTACGTGAAAAATGGTCGTATCGAGATGATACGAAAAGCATTTTGAAGCTCCAAGATTCTAGTTTTGAGATCTTCCGTCTAAACATTTTTAGGGGTAGCAGTTATTGAACAATTCTAAGGAATAACGCCGCGCCACGTTTCCGACCTAGTGGACGCTCAAAGCTTTAGATTATATATATTGAAATACCCCTCTCCCAGAATCTGCATAACATAGTGAATTTCCAAAGATTGGACACTGGGGAATCTCATACCGCAACCCGTCTCCATCTGAAATAGTTTAGCTCTCTAACCGTGAAAAAATTTTCGAAATCGGTTAAGTAGTTAATTTTTAGCGCTCTTGGGCCCCCAGGACCCTGTAAATCTCATATATTATAGTATATAATTATGCATTTAAAAGATTTAACTTTTAAAAGGTGAAAAAATTTTCAAAATCGGTTGGGTAGTTTTATTTTTGGCAGTCTTGGGACCGCCGGGCACTGGAAGACCTCATATAACATAATTATATTCAGAGCTAAAATAGTTTAGCTCTCTAACAGTAAATACATTTTCAAAATTGCTGATAATGTGTTCTTGAAAAGTTAGTTTATTTTTATAACAAAAAATGAAACAGATATAATTATTGTTATTGTAATGATAAAAACGATGAAGCATTTATTGTAAAAAAATTCAGCAAATTTCTTAATTTTTCAATTCTCAATGTTTTAAAAGCTTGCCTTATGCAATTTTTACGCTCTTTTCGATGATGAAAAATTTTTGAATTCTGGCCAAATTTTGTAAAAAACCACTAAAAACGGTGAAAAATGGCCAAAATTTTGGCTTGTAAAAATTGGACGTATGTGGCTGACGAACTTTATATCCAAACTATTGCGACGCTTGACCTTCTCGCCAAATTTCGTAAGGATAGGATGTTTTGTTCGAGAGTTATCGCTCAGACACGCACCCACACACACACACACACACATATATATATATATATATATATATATATATATATATATATATATATATATATATATATAAATTTTAGAGAACCTCATTTTCGGTTTCTCGAGGCCTCATGTTACATAGCAATATAAATCTACACCAAATCATGTCAGCTTATAATCACCTGTCAAAAAAAAGCCAAAAAAAAAATAACATTTATTTAGAAAGTAAAATAAAAATAAAAATCAAAAGAAAATTAATCACAGTATTCAACATAACACACATACACATAAAATATTTGATGGTTCATTTTTGTTTATACGCAACTGTCAAACTGACAGATCATTAGGCGCCAAATACGAAAGTACAAAATTTTATATGTCAAAACACCAAGGTGCACGTACCTTCTTGTAGATGACGTACGTGCCTACTAAATTTGAGTTACGAGGCACAATAAGAACTATAGCTCCCCCAGTTTTGTAATTGAAATAAGATAAAATATATATGAAAAGAGACAGATATAGATCCCAAAAATTCTTCATAGCTCGCGCTGAAAAAATTCGGACATTACATATTTAGAAATTAAGTAAAATCGACACGAACAACCGAGTTACGATTTTTAAGTTGAAATGATTTTTAATTAAGTTTGTTACGATTTGGATCGATTTGAACTGATTAAACTTTAGATTTTAGATTAAATTTAATATTTAAATTAAAGTTCAAATTAGATACGATTTTTCCGATTAAATTTGAATTTAAACTTGGATTACGATTTGTTAACCACATTTAAGTTCAATTCAAGTATTTAAATATTTCAAGTTACAGTGAAAAAACAGTGAAATTATATAATTGCGCGCGTAGTTTGTAATAGTCCATAAGAAAATTCGGGCGAGTTGTGAAGTTCAACCTTCAACCAATCACGGCTGTATCCAGCCTATTGCACAATAAATAAGGTACGATCTACTTTACCGATTGTTAATGTATATTTAAAACAGATTACTCACTAACAAATTTAATATAGTTACATTTGGAAAAATTACCTGCATAAATTTATTTAAACCGCAATTCAGTTCGCCGCTAATATTAATCATACTAAAATTCGTATTAACGACATAAATACCCCGTTTTAAGTTTAATTACAAACTACGACAGCCACGTGCTCGTAGTCGGCCATTTTGTGGTGGAACGTGCTTCGTATTTGGCCCTTCCATAGTCACATTTCCGTTAACGCATTTTTTTACCTTTTAAAAAAATAAACAATTTTTGTTAACAATAGACACGTTGAGTCAATTATTTGCCGCAGAAACTGCCAATAGATACTCACACGAGGTCCGTAATTAATGGGCTCGTCCAACCATTGTTTTCTGATGACCTTAATTTGGGCGATTAATCAGGAACACAATGTCCAAATATTCGTGGCGCCCCCTTTTTCTGTTAGAATAAAATGGAACAAAGGGAGAATTAGTAGGAGTAAGTATAGATTAGCTTAATATTAGCTTAAGTATATTTTATTGTACATTTAATGTAAATAATTCTTGTAATACACAATAAATTATATTTATATTTTGAATTTCAGTTGAAAATTTATTTACGATATAATATAAATACATTTTTCAGCCACAATATTAACAAAGTTAGCTCATTATAATTTTTTAAAGCACGAACAAAAACTGCCGCGTCCATTTTGGCGTATTAAAAACCATAGAGGGAAGGCCAATCCACGAACGAGACCGCATCATAGTCTCAGCGGCGGTCCACCACAGTGCCAACTTCAAAATTCAAAAACAACTTACAACAGTGAGCCAATATTATAATTCTGTTACATATATACCTACGAATGTGGGAGGAATGGGGATAAAGCCACACGGCCTCCTGTTACAATTAGTTCTAACATCGAGACGAATAATCAAGGACTAAATTCCACTGCGCTCACCTTAGAAATTAATTAAAATAAAACAATTTTTTTTTCTACTAAAAGATCTCCATTGAATTTGTCACGACTCGATCACCTAGGCAATCGTTAATACCAATCTATATGTAATTGGGTATAAAACTGTTACAAACGACACCTTATCAATTTAAAAATTAAAATTAAAAATAAATCTGTCCCAAAAAAGGGGACACTCAAAACGAATTTCTGCCATAGTCCCAGGTTCAGCTCTTTTCATGGCACCCGCTGTAAAAAGTGAATTTTTCCAAAATTGAAATTAACCTAAAAACAAGGACAATTTTTTAAAACTGGCTTTATTTAAATTGAGAAAAAATATTTTCGTGTAAATATCATACTGCTTTGTTTATGTTTCTTGGATCAAAATGGAGTTTTGATTGTGAAAAGCATAGTTTCATTTGTAGTATCCTGAAATAAAAATAAATGTGAGTGTATTTAAGATCGATCGAAGTGAAAATTTCTATGGCGGACTCGTAACCGATTCGAAGTAACATTAATATAGTCACGGATAGCGTTGCGGTTTTGGATGAACGTGCGAAGTTAATTACAGTAATTCGAAAAACAAGTAATAAAATAATTTCAAACCGAGTATGTATATGCAAAAAATATTCATATATATGTATATTAGTTGTTTAAATATATAGTAGATGCTTCAACTTTAAAATCTGTTTTAATTTATTTTGGTTTTCATAGATTTTTTTAGCCATCAATTTTAAGCCGTCAGATTGCAGTACTGCCCAAATAAGTTTAATGTACTCGTATTTCTCAATGTTGACAGTCATCTCCTTTCCCTTGTTTATGAATGGCCCGACTTCGCTAAATCATTTTTCGGTTAGATACAATACAATGATGAGAATACAGTGATTTCTATTATTAATCAAATTTTGATTAACAATAGGTGAAGACTGACGTTTTGTCCTCAACATCCCTAAATTTGCCTCGGACAAAAAAGTGCCCTCAGATCTTCTCAGCGACCACTGAGTAGTATCAACCTTTCTGGGAATCACTGACTGACCTGAAGTTAATTCCTTTAACTCCTTTTTAACAAAAAAATTAATTTATGCTACCTAAAGGTTTCGTAAGTTACCTTTTAGCTTTAGTAAATAACATATTTTAACGTGTATAATTTGAGACAAAAATAACTTGAGCCTCGTACAGATTCAGATACTCATGAGCATTTCCCGCATCTATTTTCTTTTCAACATTTATCCCGTATTTACATTTTCCGAACTTGTATATAAAATATATGTGCAATTATTTATCTTGCCAGTGTAAATAGAACTGTATGACTCATAAATTTATTTAATAAAAGTATTTATTATTATTTAATGAGCGAAACTTTATCGCGGAATCAATATTAATTAAAATATCAATTGATTACTTTGTATTATGTATATGATCATTTAGATTGTCCTATGCAAATAAAATTACATATATAGAATTTTAATCATGGTGGAAGTGTCGGGGGGAATTAACTGTGTACTTAAATGCAATATTGTAACAGTTTCGAAAATCTGTCTCTAATCGCTGACTTTATGCTCTTTGATTATGTTATATAGATAGCACGAAATTTAAAGGGACTTATTTTATCATACAATCATCCTGATACTTGATTTTCAATACGTGCAGTATGTCTGTTTATAGCTACATAAAAGCATATATATATATATATATATATATATATATATATATATATATATATATATATATATATATATATATATATATATATACAGGGTGTAAAGTAAATAAGTTTCATAATTTGCAGGAGAGAAAGGTCTCAGTCTACTAATTAAGTATTGCTAGTTAAATTTTACCGATCAAGTTTCATTTCAGAAATTTTCGATTGTCGAAAACGTGTTAAAAAATGGCCCCTAAAAAAAAACTTAATCAGGCTCTGATTACTTATCATTTTTTTCCTTTGCTTTTTTGAATGTAAATTTTTTTGTCAACAAAATATTTTTACCTGCTTGATAATTTTTAATGAGACAATTTACGTCATATATCAAATAGATCGATTTCGTCAAATCTCATTAAATTATTTGGAAATTTAACAAAGTTCTCTAGATATTTATTTTCTCCAATACCAATAATACGAGCCCTTACCGAAAAAAAATTGACCACCCCAATTTTGAGAAAAACGATTTCAAAGTTTTGTAATTTTAACACGGGTTCTTATGGGAAAATTCTATTTTTTAGAATAA
Organism: Brachynemurus nebulosus; assembly: GCA_035578155.1. Lineage (NCBI taxonomy): Eukaryota > Metazoa > Arthropoda > Insecta > Neuroptera > Myrmeleontidae > Brachynemurus > Brachynemurus nebulosus. The sequence goes on along the minus strand of JAPWDM010000006.1, from coordinate 6,360,974 downwards.
AATAAAAAGGTGTCAAAGGAATTAGATAAAAATTGAATATGTTATTTAATACAAAGTTACAAACCATATTTAATAAGAAATAAAAATTATTGACCACGCTGATTTTGAAATATAATTTAAAAACATCATTTTACTACGTTTTTACAACGTTTTTTCAACAATTCTTTTAAATTGCTACAACATAAGCGCGCGGAAATACAAAAAACAAGTGGTATACAAATATAATAACTGAAGAATATCAATACATTATTTAATTTTTGATAAAATAAAGTTGTTTTGCTTAGATAAACTTTTGTACCTGACTATCTCAGAGCAAGTACGTTAAGTTGAAGTATTTATGAATTATGACACAACAATTAAATTTTAAAACATTTCTAAAATATACAATTGGTTTATTATTCACGCACATACACATACTTTTAATTTTAATACTTTGATTTAAAGAAATTATAAATCGCTAATTTCTTTTCACACAGTTAATTTATGCAACAGTTTAAAACAGCTTATACCAGTACCTGTATTGTTAAAAAAATAACGAAGAATCTACTGTTTTATTATTGATAAAATGATAATAAAATAATACGAATACCAATCGGCAATCATACACATACAACTAAAAATACATATTCATACTTTATAAAATAAATAGGTTACTGGTGTTTCCAAAACACATAAATATATCCAGTTTGACAGGTCATAATATATTATGTTTATGGCTTTTTAAAAAATAATTTTCAAAGATTAGGGTTCCGAAGAACTCTGGAAGGTCTTATAATTTTTTGATTGTAACATTTTCAGAAATTCCACGCCTTTGGATGTATGAACACGAAATTTTGCAAATATAATACGTGCTACAAATAGATATCTCAATTAACCGTCAGTAAAACAATTTCTTTCTTAATTTCTTATGGTACGTATCTTCCGTATTTAAAGCTGGGCATAAACAATTTTAGTACACTCAGTAAGTGAAATTTTACGTTAAAGTATATTCTGATATTAGATAACATTTCCAAAAATTCAAATCAAAATTATTAAGAGAAATGCTGAAAAATTTTTTTCGTAAATTCCTTCAAAAATAATTATATGTATACTGTTTGCAGCATATCATTAGAAAAATCTTTTAAAATCAAGTTAAGGTTCTTTTAACAACTTTTTATACCTCGTTTCAGAAATATAGTATTTCAAAGTCCATGTGGTTTGTAAGGAATCCAATTACCACTTAATTGACCCTTAAGTAACACAAGTACAAATATATTTATTTATTTTCACAGTAAACCGTAAAAAAATATGCGATGCGATGTATTTTATCCCTAAAAATACAAAAACGCAAATAACTCAGGAACTCGGCTTAATGTGTGTTAAATATGCACTTGGCCAACTCCTTGATTATCGATGGTTGATGTGATGATATCATGATTGTCTGTGAATCCCCAAGTACATATGTATGTCTGTAATTGTTTATTTAAAAAAAAAATGTTTTGACGATTTTGACACACTGGGAACTGAAAAGGAATATTTATCAATTTGAATGAATCAATAGATAAGGTAAATCACCCAAAATCAGACAGTCTCTTAAAATCAAACGTTTATATTATTTTAAAGAATTTAAAAAAATTCTGCTTTTAAAACGTTCGTTTTGTATATCAGAGATATCTATGAACATTAAGTAATACTACCTTTTGTATATTTCGATTTATTTTTAACAAATATTGTACTAAAATTAATGATAAATTAGTTATTTTGCGAAATATACAACAAAACAGTACTGATTTTTATATTAGCAGAAATTGGAAAAGTACATTATTAACTAATATGTACGTGTAATATATAAAGCAATTTTTCAATAAATTATACTTAACCCTTAACCGGTAAGGTGAATTTTTATAATAATCACGGTAAAGTGATGTCTGAGAGACATCAACAGATTAACATACCGCGGGCTGGTAACATAGATAGCCAAAAACTGGAGACCACTCCCCTTACGCCAGCAGGGTAAAATTTGCCCTAAACCATAAAAAAATACACAAACGTTCAGTTAACAAAAAAGAATATTTTTGTATACGACTCACAGACATCACCTTACCGGTTAAAGGTTAAATGCATCTTTATCAATTTTTTTTTCTTTTTTATTTGAGCTAAAGCGTTTATAGTCAAAATTATGGACACTGTTGAATTTAAAAACATGAAAATAAGTTCACAAAGGTATTGAATTTAGAGCTAAGTCTTATGGTAGATGTCGAAATTATGTGTCATTTCAGTAGTACCAAAATTCTTATTTTTTGTATTTTATCTTTCTATTTTTTTTTAAGTGATAATTTATCTAAAGTAAAAATTTTGGTCTGGTTGTTGACAAAAGACTTTGAGCCTTTCCAACGAATTTTAAATTATTCTAGGAAAATATGTTTAGTTCTTCCTTAAAGTGTCGGAATTTGGGACATTTACCTTACTGTATATTTGCTTACATACATAATTATGTATGTTTATAGTATCTCTTATTAAATGTATTTTAATATTTTATTATTATTATTGGTACTCTTATTTTGATGTGTGTCGCAGGAACATAAATTATTATTTAAATGTGTTTTGTTTCAGCTTGTTGGTATAATAGAACAAATTTGGTAAAATAATTTTACAATAATGATAATAATTAATGCCGAAGTTTGGAATTCTCTGTTACAGTTTTCCGCTAAAGTTACTCACTTATGAATAAAAATTCACTTTTTAATCTGTGTTGTGTACCAACAATATTAACAACAATGTTTTATGATAGTTAAAGGAAAGTTTTTATTTTGGTTTGTTTAAAAATTCAAGTGTAATTTTTAATTAAATTAATACTTGTAATTAAAGTAATGCAACTAAATATTTGTAATTAAAGAAATGCAACAATACCACAGTTACGGTTCTTGCAATATTCATAACGTCCTGTGAAATAAAAACCTACAAAAATATTTCAAACATATTTTAACCAAAATTTATGAAAAACAGTGTTCGGTTTTTTTTTTTACTATACAGTACCTAATCAATTCAAAAGTCGGCAGATGTTTACATATTGTCGTAAACTAAAAAAAAAAAAAAATTATTTTAAAAAATTTTTATTATACAGGCTGCGAATAATTTTAGTTTGGTCAGAACCGTATTCAGAGAAATTCATATTAAACAATTTTACACCGAGGTAAACCATCTCTCAAAAGGATGAAACTTATTTACTTTACACCCTGTATATATGACAATATTGACATACTGTCAACACTATTTTATTTCCAGTAAATTTGATATCTCAGTTTATTATATTTGGTATAATAAATTAAAATATTGATAAACATTTTGATATTATTTTGTTAGTCACGTGACATTAGAGGATTATTATTTCACTTATATGTAGGTACATGTATGTGATGGCGCGGCCAGATTTTATTAATAATAATTTTCATATTGTTATTTCGATTTTCTCGCTTTTCCCTACATGTACATAAAGGTGTTTTTTGTTCGTTTTTAATGTCGAAATATAATATTTTATTTTGATCTCTGCTGTTGTACTGACTGATATCGCATAAAGATATTTATGATTAATTTGATTTTTTTGAACTTCTAATGCCTCACGTCTTTATTATCTGAGTTTTTTTCTTTTCGAAATTCCAGGAAACAAATATGTGTGTCATGTTACTACATATATAAACACTTGGAAGAAGTACAATTCTTGGAATTTCCGTAAATTCACTTGTATTTTCGCCCAAATTATGGTTTTGAATAATACAGTGGATCTTCTTTTAACTGGACAGATTTTTCACGCAAAAATTACCATTGAAATATGAAAATTGCTAATTTTGAAGCCTTTAACGAACGGACTTTTTTTAGAATTTCGGACTATTTGATTTAAAAGAAATTTTCGCGAGAAATTGCTGTCCGGTTAAGAGAGGCTCCACTGTATTCATTAATTTGAGCGTTACTTTATAGTATTTTCCATATTCTTAAATAATAAAGCATATACGTATTTTACTTAGCAAAAGTATATCACTTTATTTTTCAATTATTTTTAGACAAAATAAAAATTATTTATACATGCACTACATGCTTTATATACATATTATATGTACTTTAGGAAAAGCTGTCTCTTAAGGGGAGGTTTATACTTAAGAGAGTTCTTAAAAATTATGTATTTTTCTAGAATTTTTTTCTCAAGAACAGAAGTAAATATCAATTTCAAATTTTGTACACATATTTATTAAGTATTAAACTATACAAAAAAATTTCTCAAGGAAAAAACTAAATAATTGTCCATTTTATAGATAGTGCAGTGTGACGATCCGAAAATCCGATGCCTTGTTGGTTGACATCATAGCGCCGGTAATAAACCATTGATATCTAAAAACAAAAAAGATTTATAAAATATATGAACAGTACCGGCACCTATACCTATAATGCCAATCAATTGCTGAAAGAAAAAAAAATGGCGGATGTGTGAACTTTTGATTACGATTTTTGTCTTATTTTTCGCTCTTTAAAGTAAAATAAAAAAAATAAAAAATATTGAAAGTGTATCGGACTTAGGTATAGGTGCCGGAGAATTGAATTATCTTTAAAATAAAAAATTAGAAAAAGGATCCATCGAATAGTTTTTAAGTTATCGTGTCAACCAGTTCCAAAAATGTAGTTCCAAGATATTATAAAATATATATAAAGAAAGGTATTTTCAAAATTTTATATTTAATACTCATTATTGCGTGAATTGCGTTTTTTGAATTTTTTTAATAGAAAGCTGGATTCGGTTAATGGGCAAAAATCTTTTTTTAAAATTATTTTCAGCAAGATCACTTTGGGAACATATTCTACACATAATTAGCTATCAATTTCTACAAAAAAAATCGATTTTTTTTAACGACGCTCAAGTAAACCTCCCCTTAAGTTAACAATATAATATGTGCGTGTAAATTTTTATATATATATATATATATATATATATATATATATATATATATATATATATATATATATATATATATATATATTATGCTTTTTTTGCTGAATTCAGATAGATCACTTAAAATTATTGGATGGGTCACTAGAAACAGTTATTTTTAAAAATGCCAAAAAAGTCTTATCTATATTGAATATATTTTTGTTACTTTGTATTAGTTATACGATATCGCCATAAAAGTTTTCGCTTCGGTCGTGGTGTCTTAAGTACCTACACTCATAATTTTTTTTGTTAACAAAATTTGTTGTAATTTTAAATGAGGAAAGTGTATTGTTCTTTACTGTTCTTTAATTAAATTTTTTATATTTCATTTTTTGCTTATTCATTTAGGGGTACTTGTAGTAGGTATGTATACATTGGTGGTTCATCACATATTCTCTTAATAAATAAATATTGGCAAAATGAATGATTATTTGATCAAACGACAGGAGACTAATAATAGTTAATGATCGGTCAGAAAATGTCGTCAGAGTCGAGTACCTAGTGGTATAACAGGAACAACCCCGCTCGATGACCAGACAAATGGTTTATGTTTGTGATCGGGGAACATGATCCGGATTCATCAATCATCCATCTCATCAATTTACATACGTACACACGTATATATATATATATATATATATATATATATATATATATATATATATATATAGTATTATAAAAGTTTTATGTACAGTACCGTTTATAAAATTCATTCCAAATAGGAAAATTTTTACAACTGCACAATACACAGATTACAGAATATGAACTCGCATCTCTATACTAGCCATACTGCCGCCAAAAAATCCCTACTACTCCCCACCTAGATATATGTTATGTAGGTACACACTGTTTGTGCTTGTATATGTGTGATATGTATTTATGTATACGTATCGCGCATACATAGATACATACATACACGCTATGAGTGAGGCCACTGGTGGACTGTGACAACAATCATAAACAACTGATAAACAATAGATACGCATCCGCTTACCACCAGTGAACGAGTGAATAGAAAGTAGCCTAACTTGCTCAGAACTACACACTGCTGACCACATAATTTTGTGTAATTACTGTCGTTCTATATGTTCTGTGGTACCTGCAATAGTTTTAAATGACTATAAGTAGGTTCATAGATTTGGTATAGGTACCTATTATCTTTAATAAATTTGCGCATAAGAATTGTATATTTATTATTATTACTATTTATTTCAAACAAATTAAAGTGATAATAATTATTGTTATTTACTAAAATTCCAAAATTCCTGTATTAGATAATATGTTTTCCTTATGACAACTTTTTATTTTTTGTCATGAAAGATGTTGGCTTCACTAGTTTGGTGATATTGGTGATTTTATTATTAATCGTAATACATATTAAGGGACGGCATAGTTTTTATTTTATTAACATTTATTATTAAATTCAGTATTTTAGATTCAGTATCACTGAAAAACGTATTTTGGGAAAATTGAATTTTTAAGTTTTATTTTTGTAAAATATTTTATTAAGCCATCGAAATGTATTTACTACTTAGCTCTAATTTTATCTCTTTAAATGATTAAGACGAGTTAACTGTCATCACACGAGTCCTGCAATATGGCGATTCGTGTGACCCGCCGTCTGTGACAGATTTTTCGAAATACGGTATAACTGGAAGTAATGTTCAATTTTACCAGCATGGTTTAGTATAATTTTTTTGCAAATTCCTAGGGTCGACATTTTTAATGTTGACATCTCTCCTTTTCTTTCCATTTTTGTAACCTTATCTATTGTACTTGTCAGTTGTCACTGGCAGTAAAACGTTCGGCATTTTGAGACAAAAAATTTTCTCTATGTTTAAAATAAAAGAGTTAATATAATGTCAAAATTTCAAAAGTATTTTCAGTTTCAACTTTTCCAGTTCCTTGTCAAACAAGCGACTATAATGTGTTTACATAATTGACTTTTTTGAGGAAGTTGGCTGGTTTTTTACCTCATTGGAAAACTGATGAACCAACGGGGTAATTGTAGAATATTCTACTGGGGGTAAAATTACATCCCTTCTACCACCGAACTATAAAAAGAAGATGTATTTACCTTATTGTTTATTTTCACCGACTGACGGGACGTAGAAACTGATTCTATTAAAGTATTTTGGAATATGTTAATATAGTGAAATATTTTCTCAATTGTAACAAACTTTATGAATGGCACGGTACAATTTTATAATAATAATTATTACCTGCTGTTATATTATACAATATTATACGTAGTATAGTGTTAGTGGCGGTCGACATTTGATACATTAACTGTACTGTGTATGTCGTACAATTCACAGCATCTAAATACACTCTGTACAAGCATCGCAATCGGTTACCTGACATATTGTGCCTCTTTTTCAAATTTTTGGTTACGACAAGAAAACCAATCAAGATACAGCCACCATTTTCGATTTCTGATTCACAGTCAAAAAATTTGTGTTAAAATTAACACATGTCACATCTCCACAACGGTCCACTCAATTTTTTGTGTTATTTTAACACAAAGCATATGTGTCAAATCTTTACACAAGATTTGTGTCAATGATTTAACACGGAGGACATACATTTTGTGTTAATTTTTCAGATTTATCAGAGTTAGTTGTTAAACTTTTTTATTCAAAATTTTACTTCCACTCAGTGTTGCCAACTCTGAAATCTAACTGATCGTAGAATTTATAAAAAAAATACCGTAGATTTTCAGAAATTATGTTGTAATTTATATTTAAAATACGGTAAAATTACCTTGTTTTTTTCAGTAGGAAAATAAAGGTCAAAATTGAGAAAAAAAACTTATTAATTTGATTCAGATAGTATAATGCTAAGTCATCATTTTTGTACAAGATTTCCTGTGATGAATTTCGTTAAGAGCTTATTACGCTTTTGCAAACAAACTAAATTAAAACGTTCTAACAATAAGTATTCATCTAAAATCAAATACGGTAGTTTCCTATCGAATTCGTTCGTATAGTATATCCAGACTCATTGCACATTGTTAGGAGAATTCCCGGAATTAACATTTTGAAAAATGTAAACAAAAAAAAAAAACAATGCTTTCATTAGAATAAAACCAAAATACCCTAACAAAAGTAACTAAAATTCCTGAAATTTAAAGTTAATCATAAAGATATAACAAGTATCATAATTATTTACAAGTTTTAATATTATAATATTAAGATCGTCAATATTACCGTGTTTTTTGCTACCGTAATTGTAACCCTACCGTAGGTGGTAGATTTATGCTGATTACCGTGTTTTTAAGGTAATTACGGTGTAGTTGGCAACACTGCTTCCACTTAAGATATTTGAAAATCGACAAAAATTATAACAATTTTGTTCATATATTATTATAAATGATACTCAAAGCACGCAAAGTCAGTCCTTTGTAAAAATTCTTACTTGTGTCCATATATACATATATGTACCCAAATATATAATAAAAAAGATGAGAGTAGTTGTTATTATTAAACAAAACCGAAAAATTTTAAGTTTTTTCAGTTATTGACAAATATAGTTTTATTAAACGTTTAAAAATGAAACCATTTTCTTACATTTTAAGGTTATTTTGTTACAGGTTCATTTACAAAAAATCATGTAAGCTTACTTGTGATTGTATTATATAATATACCTTAAAAATAAAGAATACTAGTTTTGTGTACGTATGATACAATTTTGGTGTTGAAATACACAAAAAACAGCGTACTTAAAATATTATTTTCCTTTACACAAACATTGTGTTAATTTTTTTTTTTTTTTGTTTAAAATAAATTAACATTAAATTTTTATTCTGTTAAATCGAAATTTGTGTTAATATTTTAATTTAACACAAACACTAAATATTACATAAACACAGGGTTGTGTTACTTATTTAACACAAAAATTGTAACCACTAGCTTTTTTTTAACGCAGAACACAAATTTTCTTACTGTGTCGATTAATTTTCATGTTATAAAATAAAAATATGCAGGGCCGCGCCAAGGGACATTTGCGCTGGGGTGCAAGACAAAAATTGTCGCCCCTAAAACGCCAAACTTATTTGTAATACATTTTTGATAATAAAATATATGTCTTCCGGCTACCAGTTTACTTACTATATATACTTACTTTAATGAAATGCAAGATTGATAAATGTTTTATATGTAGAATTCAACGACGGTTTTTATAAAATTAAAGCATGCAAGAGCATGTTCGATCCCGATCCCGTTTGATCTCGCCGATTACCGCGCAAATGATTGTTGTCGCTGGTCAACAATCGGAATAATCGGATTACCGATGGGTCACAACAATCATAATAGACAAGTATTTAAGCAAAATGCGGGTAACATTTAAGTGTCATCAAAATTACCACATAAAAATAGTAATAATTTTATATTTTATTTGCCGCCCCCAAAGTCTGCCGCCGGGGTACTAGGCACCTCTAACACCCCCGCTTGGCGCGGCCCTGAAAATATGAATTCGGTTCTCGTTAAATCTTAAAAACACTTTACCTAGGGCTGAGTAACAGAGATAACAATATTATTTGGTCCGATTTAAGATCTAGTACATAATATGCTGATTTGTATGAATATGTTCATAAGAAAAGCATTAACGTAGTTAGTTGCTCTGGGATAGTCAGGTACAAACGTACCTGTATCTCAGCGAAAAAATTTTCTTTTATCAGAAATTAAATAATGTATTAATATTCTTCAGTTCCTATATTTGTATACCACTTGTTTTTTTTTTTTTAATTTCCGCTTGCTTATGTTGTGACAATATAAGAGCATTTTTGAAAAAGCGTTGTAAAAACGTTGTAAAATGATGTTTATAAATTATATTTCAAAAACGGCGTAGTAAATAATTTTTGTTTCTTATTAAATATGGTTTGTAACTTTGTATTTTATAACAAATTAGATTTTTTTCAAATTCCTTTGACACGTTTTCATTTTATTTAAAAAAAATAGAGTTTTCCCATAAGAGCCCGTGTTAAAATTACAAAACTTTGAAATCGTTTTTCTCAAAATTAGGGTAGTCAATTTTAACCGGAATAGGCTCATATTATTGGTATTGAATTAAATAATATATAGAGAAGTTTCCTTAAAAACAGTATCTGTCGTGTCTGTAACATGCAGTGTTTGTAAATATGAATGAATGTTAAAATCTAGTAATCCGCACTTAATATCAATATTTCTATCGCCAGCTTTACTTGATACAGCTTCTAATTTTACCACTATAGACGTTCGCATAATCTTTAGGTCGCCAGTCATGCGTAAAATATGTTAGCCTTGATCAAGTTTTAGGTTATGAATTGTCGTTTTAGTTTCATAAATAGCGTGGTACACTCGATTGTACAATTCAATATTTATAACAATATTCTTCCGTAGCTACTGAATGCATAAGCGTTTTGAGGTGTTAATTACGAAACGCTAGAAAAAAAAAAAACGTGAAACACTTTTTCTTAAAAGTATAAAACTAGAAAATAGCGACATTATATTATGGCCTTTCGCCAGAGTATGCTCGATTGTTACACCTAATAAATTATTGGTAGGTATTGTGTTATTAGACAACGGACAAACCTTTCTACTGTCCATATATATGAAATTGATAAATACCTAAATACAGTGGTGTTATGTGAATTTGAATAATAACATCCATTTGCAAGCGGTCGACAATAACAAGCTGTAAATTGAATTTTATGTATAAAATAGTCAAACATCATTGACGGTCGCCAACGGACGATGTCCATATCGTATTATCTTACAGTTTATTATTTACTTACAAAATTATTTACATGATAAATATTTTCATATTTTTTGTACTCCAAAAATACGTAAAAAGTGTCATATTTTTTTTTATTTTTTTATTAGGTACCTATATGGAAACAAATATTTCATAATTTGAACAAAGCTCAATTAGAGTTTTCGTTAAAAATATCCCAGTCGGTTATTTTATTGAAAGAGTTTATTTTTTGTTTCACATGTAATTCGAACGTCATTAAAAGAATTAATACTTTTGAAGTGTATGCCTATGCTCTTGTGCAGCACTGCCTTGTTTAAAAACAAGAAGTTATTATATTCATAATCATAAGATTTATTTGTGTAAAAAAAAGAACTACAAATAAAGCAATTGAAATTAGAAGTTTTAATAAACTTTGAAGCAACAACAAAAAAATCTCATAAATTTTTCTCTTCTTTACGACAATACCTTATTATTGGTAGGTAGGGGAAACCTGTACAAAATCGTATACCGGGGTAAAACAGTATAGTGGGTCTATTTAAAAGCTTTTATTTAACTTGCTATGTTAGTATGTTGGTTTAGATCAAATCTTGGAATCAAAATTTAGACAACTTCTAATTGAGCTAGAGGTTTCAAATTTTGCATACTTGCCTAACCTTGATGACAATGTAATATTGTATAATTAGTTTTGCTCTAAATCGACCCAAACCAAAATTGTTGATTTTTAGTCTTATGCAATTTTTTTGACATTTCGAATTGTCAAATATTGTCCATTGATTTTATATTGCAATTTTCTGTTTCCATAGTTAGGTTTGATTACGGTAAATTAACCGATTAAAATATAGGTAAAAAAATTACTTCTTTAATTTTTTTTAAATTAATTGTGATCAGACTAAAAAGTAGAAAATAAATTAAAGTAAAAAAAATGTTTTTTAAGAAAAAGCTTTTATTTAAAAATGGGCTAAAATAAAAATAAAATAACTTTTTAGTGAAGTTTGAAGTAATATGCAACATAATTTATAAAAGCTTGAGGCATTTAATTAAGTTTGGTAACTACTGAAAAATAAAATAGCTACACTTATATTCAAAACATCCAAAACAGAAATAATTAATGAAGACGCCTCAAGCTTTTATAAATTATGTTGCATATTGCTTCAAACTTCACTCAAAATTTATTTTATTTTTATTTTAGCCCATTTTTAAATAAAAGCTTTTTCTGAAAAAACATTTTTTTTACTTTAATTTATTTTGTAATTAATTAAAATTTTCGGAATGCAAGCCGCTCAACAGCGTTCACCAATGAGAGCTATTTGTCAACAAAAACTTATAGCGGCAAGCATGAACATTTTCAAAATATTTAATTTTATTGTTTTTCGGTAGACTTGATCTTATTTTTGTGAAAATTTAAGTAAAAATAGTTACGTTTATGTGTATTAAAAGTTAGTCTCCAATCAGTTATGTTAAAGTGTGTATATTTTTACTCGTAATTTACAATATTTGTACCAGTGAGATCGATTTACATATGTAGTAGTGAGTTATTTTTTTTTTTCGAACATGTTATTTATCTAAATCAACATTGTACAAGATTGAGTCAAGAAACTTAAACAAAAAAATGATTTAAGTTCTTTAACACGCAAAGGTTTAAGACAATTAAACCGATTTTTTCAGTGTGGAGTATAGTATACGGTTTTGTCCATGTGTCGGGGTAAAACCGTAATAAATAGTGATTTGAATTTTTTGTGTTATTTTTGTTTAATATTATGATTATCCGAAATATGTTGATGTGATTATGTTCCTTATGAAACTGACCAATTATAAACGTTGGTTTCATATATTTATGTTTTAAAATGAATGATCAACAACCCTAAATCCTTAGCTATATCCATAGAACACTAGAAGCCAACTAATATCAAAAAAGTGTAATTGGCTTGGAGTCATTTGAAGACGTGTCACAGCTTAAGGCATTAGTCAGTCCGTGTCCGTCGTCGAACGCACAGTGCATTATATGTACATTGTTACCATTGTTAGTTGAACAGCTCTCTCTGGTAATACGTGTTTTTTAATAGTGTGCGTATTTACCAAATTAATTTTTATTAAACACCAAACTAATACACTGCAAACAGTGTGTATCTATACAAACAGAGGGGGGAGATATACGTCATAAACTCATTACAAGTGGAACAGAGACGTAGACAATCTAGTTTGACCCCTTGGCTATACCATTTTGACCCGGTCTCCCCTATATCGAAGTATGTGCAAGTCGGGTAAGTACAGAAGTCGTTTTTAATATTTCACATTAAATCCTTATTAAATTTGATTAAAATTAAAAACGTTGTCTCTGTATATTGCCTGTCCGTACACTGAAGACAAATATCTATATTTAATTTATTCATATGTTTTATTGTTGACTGATCTTGTGACTTGGTATTAGGTACTTCTATGTCGCTTGTGTGTCGGTTTGTAGTAGTTGTAGAGTTGCTGTTGTCTCTTTACACAATAAATATTAAAATTTATCGTGCAAGCATAATAAATTATTTTCAGCTCATTTCATTACTTACATTGAAAGCATAATCATATAGATGAGTATTTATAAATATTTCATTTAACTCTTGGTTAATAGCAAATAGTATGTGCAAACTACTTCGCTATAACTTTGGTGATCTGTTAGTTTTCTAAAAGCAGTTGATATAGTTGAAAGATTTTAATCTTACAAACATGTAAGCGACTAAAATAACACCGTAATTTACTAGTGCATTCAGTTACATCAGAGATTTCCAAGTTAATCAGAACCGCTAGCCGAAAAATGAATATCATCAATTGACAAGGGACAGTGTAAAGAGAAACTCGTAGTTTTATTTCAAGAAATGATATTAACACTTTACTCGTTCGCGATCACAGCATTTGTGAATAGCTAGAACAACCATAGAGGCCGATCGCGATCAGTGATCACACATGATCAAACAGGTTTTGACTTACAACAAACACTCTTTGTGTGTTGGTTTTGTAAACATTTATAGAAGAATACTCGTAACATAATACTTATACAATTTTATATTATCATTTTTATTTTGTATTTTTTTATAATTGTATTGAAACGCAAACATGTAACTGTAACAAAAGTATTTTTATTACAAATGTGTATGCTTACACATTATTACCCCTTGGGGAAGTGCACACTGACGCACCACGACTAGCCTGATAGAGCTGGGGGGGGTAGGGGTTATATCCTCTAGGAGACTTAAATAATTAACGTAAGAAAATTAAAGACTTATTATAAGTAAATTTAACTACACTATGTTGAGCGCCACCATATTTTGTTAGAAAAAAGTATGGAAAAGATACTAGTTTGTTATCTTCTATAATTACCAAAAATTGTTTTAGCTGAAAAAGAAACAAGTGAGAGACAGGAACAAGAAGTGCTGCAGAACAACTGAGTTATTATTAAAGACTGGTTTGTTTCATACAACTATAGAGAGAAATTATTGTAAAGCGTGTACAATTACTGATAAAAAAGTATGTGTAATAAAAGGTGAGAAAATTTATCTTTGTTTTGAATCAAAATCAACAATTCGATAAAATCAAACATTTCATTAAGTGAAATGACATTCAAATCTGATACAAACTACAATAAACGAACAGAGCCCACGGCCTGAACGACAAATCAACAAACGTCAGATCAATTTTTCGTTCACTTAATAAAATGTAAAAAAAAAAAAAACTCAATGTAATTAATTACTCTATAGAATATTTTCTTTTGACTTTTAATAAATAGATTTCTTTTTTTTAGATAATTATAGGCCGGCTATTAAATATTCCTATACTAATAAAATTAAGATAATCAAATCTAACCTAAATATGAATAGGACAGATAACGGAAAGCGACGCCGTACAGGTAAGTATTCATGTAAATAACTTGACATATATTAATTTTTTTTTTTAACAAAACTTTATATTGTACAGGTATCCGTTATATGACCGTACTTAAAATTTACAACTATCAACAATACGAAAAGGTAACTATAAACAATAACAATAATTTAACTAAAAAATCACTGACACAACTTTTATTAAAGCTGATTAAGTACCTTTTTTTTTGTAGGTAAATGTACTCACTCAAAGTTCACACATTTTAGCGATGCATAGTTGTCTCTTTGCGTATTCCAAAATCTTTTCATTAACCTTTCCAGAAGAACACCATGGAGCGAAAGTTTGATTTTCACCGGCGCTTGGCAGGAACTGCACTTCATCAATTGTAATGTTGGCCCACGTTCCCACAACAAACGGCACAGCCAAAATTCAAATTTTCCACGTGGTCACCAATTTAACAACTTTCAACGGGTTAATTTCCGGCAACAGTATAGCGAGGGCTCCGTAGAATATATCCAAAACTAGGAGCAGTGATTTACAGATAAGTGCTTAATACTTTTAATAGAGAAAAAGACGATTACGTACACTACTTTAGCACATTTGAATCAAGGGCTCCCGAATCCCAATGAGGTTAACAAACTGATTCGCCTAATGGCTTGCCCTTCGCGATTGTTGAAGGTAGCATCCTCTTGTTACTTCTTCCTCTCCTGGGCTCCAATATACGAAAGAGCACATCCGTTTAGTTTCACACCCATTTCACCTTGGCGATTTCTTTCTAGCTCATTCGATGTTTCGGCGCCTGCGTAGTTTTTAAGTGACCGATTTTCAGTCAATACTGGCAACCTCTACTCAAATGTCACTTAATTTGTTTACATATAAATGTCAAATTTGTAACCTTAATTTATAGTTATCATTTTTTTTGTATAATGTTAATTACACTAGTATTTGTATTAAAAATTTTCTTATTTTAATTTAATTGTGATTCACAGTAAATTAGTACAATTTTTTTTATTTTAGGTTCCAGAGGTGCATGAAACAAATTTGTATATGTAAACCATAGAAGTACACAGTATTTTATACAAAGTGAAATTGTAGTACTGGAATTAAATAAATTATTCTACAAAACCTGTTGTTCAGTCAATCAACCCGTATCCTTTAGACGATTGAGTGATAAAAGTAGTTTCTATAACAAATATTTGAAAAAAAACGTAACAACATGTTGAATCATTTCGTGAATTTATTTATATAATTTTTTTTTTTAAATTCTTTAAAAATATTGACGGCTCTTGGGAATGTTTATTATGAAAGTGCGCGGACCGTATGGTGTTAAGAATGTTTTAAACATGTTGAAGGATTAATGGAAACATTAGGAGTGGAAGTCATCAGGAAAAAATAATATGAAAGATTAATTTAATTTAAAAATTGCGCAACCGGTTTCGGAAGAGCTAGTGCTTCCGTCTTCAGGCGTATTCCTTTAATAAAAATAAAAACAATATGTAAAAATACAGTGCATATTTATGAAATTAATAGTAAACAAATAGTTGTCAAAAAACATGCAATTACTTACATGGAAAAAAATTATAAAATAATATCACAAAAAGGTATTTTTTATGAAATTAAAATTTAAAATTAAAGACTTAAAAACATTGTTGTATAAAAGAAAAATTATTTGTTCGATAATTACATTGTGAATTAATTTTTAAAAAAAAAAATACAAAATTCAGTTACAGTGTTGGCAAACAAAATGACAACGTGCGAAAAAAGTTGGCGGTTTATATATGTTTCGGCAAAGTATTGGGCGCGAATTTGTTGAAGGTGTGACTGTATTGGCTGTCAAGTTCAGACGAGTCCGTGGCAAGGTTGGCGTTGGGATGTATGGAACATATCCAGCAATGTTCTAGAAAGAATCTTTTTCTAGAATGTGCTTCTGTTTGTATTACTGTGGGGTTTTCAAAATCAAAACGATGGTTGTTGTGCCATGAATGTTGTGCTAGGCCGGAGCTAGTGTCGCCACGTTGGACATTCTGACGATGCTGATCAAGTCTGTGCGATAGTTTTTGTTTGGTGTTACCCACATAGGCCGCATCACAATCCCGACAACGGATCATATAAACCATATTTTGACGGTTGCTTGTGGAGGTTGAGGGTTTTAAATTTGAATAAAAATTTTTTAGGTTTGTGGTATATTGGAAAGCTGGATGGAGACTAAAAGGTTTCAAGATTTTTTTAATATTTTCAGAGTGCTGTCCGGTAAAAGGAAGAGAAAAATAATGTTTGTTGAGCGTGTTCTGCTTAAAGGAGTTTTCGGAACAATTATTGAAAAGTCTATGAGTCAATTTTTTGGTAATATTCAATATTAATTTTCTGGGGTAGTTATTAAGCGTTAAAATATGTGACGTTTGCCGAAACATATATAAACCGCCAACTTTTTTCGCACGTTGTCATTTTGTTTGTCAACACTGTAACTGAATTTTATATTTTTTTAAAAAATTAATTCACAATGTAATTATCGAACAAATAATTTTTCTTTTATACAACAATGTTTTTAAGTTTTTAATTTTAAATTTTAATTTCATAAAGATACCTTTTTGTGATATTATTTTATAATTTTTTTCCATGTAAGTAATTGCATGTTTTTTGACAACTATTTGTTTACTATTAATTTCATAAATATGCACTGTATTTTTATATATTGTTTTTATTTTTATTAAAGGAATACGCCTGAAGACGGAAGCACTAGCTCTTCCGAAACCGGTTGCGTAATTTTTAAATTAAATTAATCTTTCATATTATTTTTTCCTGATGACTTCCACTCCTAATGTTTCCATTATTTCAATATTATAGTCATCTAAACCTTTATATTTATGTTGAAGGATTGTAACAAAAAATAACAAAATATGTATGTCGTTATTATTAGATTTCAACTTTCAAAAAATATATAATATTCAATACAAAATAAAATATCTTTTTAGGTTTCTGAGGGCTCGCTTTAATAAGATTGGAAAATTCTTACAAGGGTCGGATGAAATTAAGTTGAAGTTCGTAGCCCGTACGTTGCATATTTTTCTATTTGCTGTTAGCATGCTTGTCCACTTACTAAGAAGCCGCAAAAAATTGAAAACTTAAAAAATCTAAAACGTCGCCAGTATGCAGAGGGTGGCTATCTAATAACATAAAAAACACCAGTTGCTGCTAGAAAACGATTTTAAGGGATAAAACATCTCCTAAAAACTGGAACTCAAAAATGTAAAAATTGATAAAATTTTAGTTGTATAGACATATACCTTACAGAGTTGCAATAATAAAATAATATAACTGATAGCTTGTAGATATCACCTATTTAAAATGTGTAGGTGCCAAAATTATTATTATATTTATTCCTGGACTGTTATGTAGCATATGTAAACAAATTTTCATCAATTTTAAAGTTTTTAATGCTCGATTTGGATGGGATGTTTCACCTTCTAGAAATATATGGAAGTAGAAAAAATAATATTAAAAAATATATTAATAAAAAGGAACCTACTTAGGAATTTCGTGCTATTTTCGCGTTGAATATAAATACCATTCAATTTTTCCTAACACCTATAATTTGCCGGAAAACGGAGAAGATTGTTTTAGATAAAAAAAGTGAGCTAGTCATTTCCGGATATAGGGAAAATGACCTATACTATACTTTCGTGCTAATATCGAGTTTTGAGATAGCGCGAAATTATGGTGAAAATATAGGATAAGTCATTTTCCCTGTATTCGAAAATGATTAGCTCACTTTTTTGACCTATTCTTTTATGGTTCGAAACTATACCACAATAGAACATAGACAAATTTGAAATATGTATGTATTTACATATTACAGGACAATTCTAAAAGCTATACAAAATAGACTATTCAGTCTTTTGCAAGAAAATATTTTTTACCATATACCTATTTAATAAAACGTGTGTAACAATAAAATTTAATGGACTACTGGTTATTTTGTTTATTTACATGTCCCCATGTGTCCGTACAACAGCCACATTATATCCATATGTATTGTATGACGTAAATTATATATTAATATATTTGATATTAAAATTAATTTTCTTTTGTTTACAGATTCTTTTACCTGTATCATTTTTCGTTCTACGCATATCATTATCGATTTAATGGACAATATAGCAGTTTGGCGTTGGTTACCTCATGGTTGTTTATTCAGGTAAATACTTACACCGTTTGTATAATTTTGTTATATTTGTGTACCTATAATTTTATATGGTGGTGGGTATGTGTATTGGGTGTACGTATATGTATATACCTAATACATACATTTACAAAACATGTGTATTTTCAGTTGTTATGATTGTAATTCGTATTCATTATTATTTGTATGCTTCTAAACTGTTGTATACTCTATCATTGATTTTCTACCTCCTCTTTTTCGTTTCCGCGTAACAGTCGCTCGCATATTCAACCTTTCCATTTTATTGGTGAAATTTATTGAAATTTTCTACGGAATGAAACAAATTTTGAAGCAATTAATCTACTGTAATTTTAATCTAACTTTGGAATCTTCCTTGTTTAAAACTACAGAAAACACCCTTTTTGCTTTTCAATAGTACGTAAGTAACACCTAAAATACGTCTTTTTGAACTCTAGCACTAGCACAGGACTTGAAGAGGGTATTCTTCCAGGCGTAATAAATAAAAAACCTTAAACGTTTTTACTATATTTTTTTTTATCAACTTCTTATTATTTAACATTTCAAAATTAAAAAAGAAGTAAAAAATAAAAACATACGTCACAATACTGAAAAAAGTACAGACCGGCAAAGTAGGGACTCAAAAAAAGCTTCCCCTTGGTTGACATAATCTCGATCCTCTCGTTGATCTGAAACACAAAATTTTATTGAATTCTTAAAGAATAAGGATATCATTTTCATGTGACAAAAACTTTTTTTGGAAAAATGGCATCCATGTGAAAAAAAAAGCTTTTTTTTCCATCGTCTTTTCAGTTTTAAGAATTTTTTAAAAATAGTAAAGAAAACATTTTCAGAACTCTCATTAAACGAATTTTGAATATATTAAGAAGCTCTATATAAAATTTCAAAGCAATCGGTCTACTAGAACTTGAGATATCATGTCAACAATCGTTTCAAAAAACATACTTTCGAGAAAAACGAGTTTAAAGTTTGAAGTCTCGTTTCGGGCAGTCATTTATGGTGCGTTATACTTAAATTTTTTTAATCAGCGATCCCTGCCTCGTACAATAATCCTTTCTCTAAACTTTGAAAATAGGCACAAAAAAATTTTTTTTTTAATTTTTAGATCAGAATACCCCTTTAAACAGAAAAATAATGTTTTTGAAGTGTACAGTTGGTAATCTTGGGTAAAATTTATCCTCTTGAGCAATAATAATCTGTATCTAACACAAATAATTTGAAAAGAATTGCATTTACTGATGGTGTTGAAACTCATTGACTCACTCTAGAAACTATAGAAACTTTATAATATTTACAGAAAAATACTGGTAACCCGTTGATGGTCATGGACGTCGAAGTGAAATTTAATTAAGTCACACACGACGTTGTAGGACGTAAACAATTCTATATAAAGTGTATTAACTGTCACAATAGTGTACAAGTAGTGCGTTTTATCATTATACATTATGACCATCTACGTGTTCATAACGTTTTTCCTTTTCGTGTTGTATAGTAACACAAACCAAATATGTATGTGCGTTCTTTCCTGTATAATAAGTAAAAATGTTCCTATTCTAAAATTTTTGAATGTTCCTGTTATACAACTATTATAATAATAACAAACGTAAAATACAGTCGAAATGAACAATCAATTGGAAACATTAAATGGAGCTAAAATGTTGTTATAGTATGTATTATTGGTCAGTTGTTGTAATAGCTGAAAGACAGAATCACTATTAACCAACTACTTATATAATAATTTTGTATTTGTTACTGAAATTTTACAAAATTGTTATAACTCCATAACAAAGGTTATTAATGTTTCAATGATCGATGTATAGAAATATGCCAAATTGGCAAAAATTTTTCTTTTTGCCTCAAAGTTTACTAAGGTAGTGGATAGTAAAATTTTCATTTGGGTCATTTGAGCTTCCAGAAAAATTTTGATTTCGTGTCTGTGTCTCAATCTGTCTATTTGTTCTTCTGTATGTCCATAAAATATTCGACTGTGCATAACAACGGATCTATTCAATTCATTTTTATGAAATTAGTTTTGGGAGTTTTTTTTGAAAAATTTAAACTCGCAGAGGCATAAATTGCATACTAACTTAATTCATATACAAAATTTCGGCCCTCTAGGTTTATTTCGGGGTCCTGTAGACGTGTCAAACTCACCAAAAAGCACAAAATTTTAAATTGTGAGATGTATATGGGTGGTTCTACTTTTTAGGTCTCAACCAGAAAAAAAAATTGACAGAGCCATTTCGTAGATTTCATGCGACTAGAATGTAAGAAAATTATCATAGATTCGGTATCTGCAGACCAGCAGCTCGGTTTCATATTAAAACCAATATTTTTTGCGGATTACTGAATCCAGACAGAAAAAAATGTTTAAATTAAATTTAAATAATAAAATTAAAATTATTATTTAAATAATATTTGTATTATGTTCTCTTAATACGAATTTAAAAAAAAATTAAAAAAAAAGTTGGTCTTTTTTGTCTGATTTACGAAAAATTGGAGTATGTGTTGTTTTGTGTTTTTATAAAAAAAATTGGTTAGAAGTTGACCAAATTAATCAACTTAATTAACTAAAAAATTTATTTAATATACAAACAAACACTCATATAATAAATATCTACTTATTTTATTATCGTATCCTTCGCCACTTTTATGTTTCCCATCGTCACATTCTACCGTGACGAAGGATACATCCGTGACGAAGGAGACACTTTTCCAACAAAATCGTTATTAATCGTGAACAGCGATCGTTTAGTTCGAAAACTTGAGTTTATCTATTGTAAAGCTTACATTATTACAAATAATATTTACGTAAAAATGTTTTGAAATTCATTAAATACATACCAGAAAAAGCCGTGACGAAGGATACACTCGATAAACACACGCAGCCAGTTTTCTTGCTTCATCTAAAAAAATAACAAGCTCTCTATGTCAATCAGTTGATTTGACTTTCGCTGTATGTTCTATGGTCTTTCGCGTTCCATTTTGCGAAAAAACATGACCCTTTGACCTATTTTTTTAAAGTTATAGCAATATTTGGCAGTCGTGACGAAGGATACTCAAATTTTCGCGACAATTTTTCGTCCCGCCAATAAAAAAATAATTCTGCAGATAAATAAAATTTAACTTTCTAATTACATGCGTAACAATTTAACTCTCTTTTTTATTTATAAAATTGTGTGGTTTCAGAACTTATTTTTAAAAAAACGTTATAGTTTCAAGCAATATGTAATAGGGACCACATGTGTTTTAGAACTGCAATAAAAGTTTGACACCATTTTTATAAAAAAAAATTAAATAAAAAATTAAAGTAAATGTAGATAGGTCATCTAAATGGGAGTTATTAATTTTATTTAAATAAAATAAATGACAGTATCTTCATTCTGTATATAGTTTTAACCTTCCATATTGTGGAGACAACTTTAATTTTTTGAAGGACCTAAAAAGTAGAATCACCCATATATATTTATGGAAATATTTCTGAATCTCGAACAATAATATAGCCCGACCATTGTTGCCGGCCACACATTGCACATTGCCGTAAAATGTTCCCTGTTTACAAGCCCTTTAATATGCTGCTAATGGTGATATAAATTATATATATATATATATATATATATATATATATATATATATATATATATATATATATATATATATATATATATATATATATATATATATATATATATGGGTAGTTATACAAACGAAAGAAGAAAATGGACTTAATTCCGGCCACACATTTTTTTCATGCATGAGCTTTGGAAAGTAGTTTTATTTCAAGTTGATGACATTTTTTACACTATTTGAAAGTGGGCCAGTCAAAAAATTAAAAATTATGAGTTTTATGGCCATTATAAAAAAGAGACACCCAGAAAAGTGAAAAATGAGTAAAAATCTAAAATTAACACAGAGAATTTCTTATATTCATTTTTATTATTAAGCACAATTTATTAAGCTATTAAACAATTTATTAATTTTTATTATTAAACAATTTTTGTTATTTTTATTATTAAATTTTTAATTATTAAACAATTTATTATTTATTTAATATATATATATATATATATATATATATATATATATATATATATGTATATATATATATATTATAAATTATATTAATAGTATATATATTAGTAGTTATATAGTGTATTATATAGTGTATTATATGTATTAAAAAAATTTTTTTTTTTTTAAAATATAAAAAAAAATTTAAAAAAAAAGCTGAATAAAAAAAAATTGCGAATCTATTATTTATTAAAAAATATTCGAAGTCATTTACGACCGTTTAATTCATATTATATATTATATTAGTAGTTTATGTGTCCCTAGTTTATGCATAGTAATTATATTGTATATATTATACAGAAAAAAAAGGGGAATTTATTTTTTATTAAAACATATACGGAGTCATTTACTACAGTATTCTAATGACATTTACCTAATTTATTTACATTATTTAAGTTAAATCCCCGTTTTCGGAGCTGCCAGGAGACTGAGACCAGGAGACTGAGAATTCTTCAATATTCAAAAGTCGGCTAAATAACGTTTTATAAAAAAAAAAATAGGTCTGCTATTCCAATACAACATATTTACAACTCATACAACTGAAAAATTTTTTATATCCACAGTATTTTTCACGAAAATGGTGACCAGGATACTGAGAAATTGACTGGACCGAGTACGATCTCTCTTACAATGTTAACTGAATTAGTTGATACAACCTCAAATTAAGTAAAAGATATACTTTATTTTATTCATTATATTTCAGTTAATTACTACGACAAACGGTGATTTAATCGAAATATAAATTTTTTATATTTTTTAAGTGTTTTTGTTTGATAGGAGAATGATGCAAAGTTCAGGAGACAAAATTCAATAGAATATTTCTTAAAGAAAATATAAAAAAATTCAAAAATTATTTATACAATAAAAATGTACCAATATTATAGATTACTACTGCAATGTAAATTTTTTTTATGCATTCAGAAAAAATAATTATTTAGTCTGCTATGTTTTACTTTGGAGAGGAAACATGCCAGAAGACTGAGAATTTTACATGTTAAGTGTAATTTTTTATAAAAACCGGGTTATTTTGAGTGACCAGTTAGATGCAGTAATGGTTTACAGTTTCCATCTAAGAAAAATGTATTTTTCAAAATATTATATATATATATATATATATATATATATATATATATATATATATATATATATATATATATATATATATATATGTATGTATATATATATATATATATATATAGATATATATATATATATATATATATATATATATATATATATATATATATATATATATATATATATTAGAATAGGGATTCCTAAAAGGCGGCTCGTAATGCCTGATCGATTACAATCTCTTTGTAAAGATTGTTTACCTACGTCCTTTTTATAAAAAACCTATAAATTTGATTTTATTATAAACATTTTTCTGTTTATTTTTATATGAATTAGGTTCTTAAATCAAAATAACCTTTGTTCAAAAAATGTGATTTAATTTTCGCCTGTGATTTTTCTCTTATCTTACAATTCTGATTTTGTTAAGAATCTATGTTTATAGCATCAAAATTACGGTTTCTGTATCTTATCAAGTTCAGTTTTTTTAAAAAAATTAATAGCTACAAAGGTGATATGAATCAGACCAGTTTCATACAATTTTTTCTTAATCCGTTGAATATTTTGGTATTTACAATAGGGTTCGTCGACACAAAACTATGGGAACGCGTGTTTTCGAGACTTAGACGGCCATGACACCTTACGTAATGTATAGATATATCATTCAAAATATTATTCCAAAAAGTTCAGTTTCAACAAAAGAGCCTTCGCAACGATTGAAATTAGTTCTGTCAGCAAAAAATTTCTCAGTACAAGTTATTGTGCCAATATGGTAATGTAGCGGGATATAGTAAAATTATTTCTGTAAAAAACAAAAAACAAAATTGACCGTGAATTATACCAAAAGGTAAAATCATAAAAATAAAAATGAGCCAAGAACTTGACCCCGACGGTGGTGTGGAGAAGAGCATATATTATGTAGAAAGAATATTGCTTTTCGAAATTTTGAAATTGAAATATCTCAAGAAGGGCAGCTCGTAGGAAGAAAGTAGTGATATCTTTTTTCATCAAAAAAAAATCTCATAATCTACAAAATTTATCTAAACTATTTTTAGCATAAATCTTACCATTTACGAAATATTTACGGAAAACCTAGTTTTTTGACGTTGGATCTTGAATAAAATTTTTAGCACAAGTAGAATCGAAGAGGACTGTACCAACTTTCAGTTCTATGTGAATTTTTTTGTTTATTTTGGCTGACCTATATTTACTGAAATAATTATATTTTGTAACTTTACCAACAATTTTTGTAGTCATTAGAAGCATTATTTTTATATACGGCAACTAAATAAATTTATGTTATGACGTATTTTGCTAAAAAAAAAATCTAGTAGGATTTTGTCATGGTAATAAAATTTTTTTCAGTGTACATATTTTACATTGTAATTTAGTATATTATAGGTATTTACAAGAACACCTATTACATATATTCTGGTATACCCTGTTTCAGATACTATTGATTATGAGTCAGATAAAAAATTAAATAATTCTTATATTCAAAACAAATCAATCTTCTATTCTTTTCTAAAACCAAACTGCAATTTTTAAAATTTACGTAAGTGCAATAATGAAAGAGATAAAGCCAAGGAAACGGAAATTATTTAAATTCATAAGTGATGCAACATGGTTAAATTTAAGTGAAATGGACCATTTATTTCCGAACGAAACCTTTAAATAAATAAATAACAATACCAATTTTGATTTAATAAATTTGAATCTTTAACTAAAAGTTTTGAAAATAAAAAACTCTCGTATTACCCGACCAGCATCGTAATAACAAATTTATAAATAATAATAAATTTATTAATAAAACTTTTAGGTTTTCATCAGTAGATAGGCTATGACAGAGCGAGCACACCGGTTGTCTAAACAGTTTGGGTACATCCTGATGCAAGATGTACCCAGTACATCCTGACGCAAGATGTACCCAAATTTTTGAGACACACTGTACCTCATGTATGAATTGATCTCTGACCCGGCACGTACCAAGTACATGTATCAAAATTTGTTGTTGACATTTGACCCCACACTCGCTCATACTGTTGGCCTTGAAATTCGTAAGAGATGAGTCATTACCAGCAACCAAATTAATTTATGTTAACCCATTATGCGTCATCACAATTTACTTATAACAATTTGGTTTAGTGTTAACCCATTATGCGCCGGCACTAATGTAATTTTTGAATGTGAACCTAACGCATGCGCAGATTGAATTTAAGTACACGACGCATGCGCAGACTAAATTTTAGGTTATAACTTGATAGATGGGGTACACTACCGCGTCAAAAATGTGGGGATACCCTGACTCGGGGGTGCCCCCAAACTTTTGACACCGTACTATACTTAAATTTTTGGTACACTGCCGTGTCAAAAGTGCGGACCCCCCCTGACCAAAAAGATATCCGATCACTTTTTTAAGCGTACTGTACGTGCAAACCTTGGCCCCAACACGCGCTTGCCTTAATTACGTCATCTTAAACGAACTATCACGTCAAAAAATGTGGGGAATACCCTAACTCGGGGGTGGCCCCAAATTTTTGACGCCGTACTGTACTTAAATTTTTGGTACACTACCGTGTCAAAAGTGTGGACCCGCCTGACCAAAAAGGTATCCGATCACTTTTTGAAGCGTACAGTACTTATTTTGTGTACGTGCAAACCTTGACCCCAACACGCGCTTGCCTTAATTGCGTCATTTTAAACGAAAATCGGGGAGGCCGCTAAATTTTGTGGGGGGCACTGTACCATGCGCTAGCCGCAATCATGACTCCAGACTCCAGAGTCCAGATTTCTGACCGCTACTGTACTGCCGGAAATCGAGTGTTAACTGTACCTTATGGGGATTTTTGGTATATTTAACCTTGGAAAATTCCAGGAATTTTTATCAGTTTTAAAATAAACAAACAACCAATAATTAAATGTTTATTTTAGCTGAATTATGATCATATGACTCATATATGGAGGTTTTTTGGTATAAGAAAGATGACGTCATGGAATATTAATGAGTTAAAAAATTGTTTAGTAAAAAATATCACCCATTGTAGGCCTCAAGCAAGAAATTATTTTTATCAGTTTTAATACTTTAACATTTAACCTACAGTGACCAATTTTTTAGTTAACTAACAAAAGTTCTTGAAATTTTAACAAGTTACAAAAAATATTATTTCTTATGGTGCACAACACTTTCGAATTTAACTGTAGCACAAAACTGTTTCTATATCAAACGAAAATTATCTGAAATAATTCAGTATGTATATATGTATAGACTCTGTATATTAAAAATATTTTATGTATACACTCTGTATATTGAGAATAAGAAAGAAAATTTGTATATAATTTTAATTTTTATGAATACTAGTAAACGAATTGTATAGCCATTTATGAATAAGTATTAAATCTAATTATAAAATAATTTATAAATATTGCAAAAAATTTGTTTAATCAGCAAAATCAATGTATATCATTTTAATACTGATACATATTTATATTAGGGTATAATAGTATTGTATTTAACATTTTTAAACAGAATAAAAGTTCAATTTTTGGTTTTAAATTACTATAAACACGTCGCTTAATATAAAAATGATAACAGCATTGAGTTTTACTAAATTTTTAAGTCTGTAAAATCAAAATTTTTATAGCTAGAACATTTTGAATTTGATACTTTATCAATCATTAACATATATACAATATCATGTATATATAACTGGTGTATATTTAGTATTTTTAATAAATATTTTAGTATACAGGGTGTATCATGAAATATGCTTTTCAATTAGAATAATAAATTTCATAAGATTTTTGTTAATACTCATATTGGTTAACGAAAGAAACTTTTTGCTGTAAAAAAAATAGGGGAATTCAGGGTAATAATTAAATAAAACGCACATATTTTTCTTTTTTTAAAATTTTATTTATAGAATATGTATACAAAAAAAATTAAATTGCTTAAATCTATATATTACTAAAAATCTATTTATTTTCCATATAAAATTTTTTTAAAAGAATACAGTTTTCTAATGAGCAAATTTTATCTGAATGGATCATACAGCGTCTTGAATAATATTCATCTCGCAGATTGGAAATCTTCGGTACATCAAATATTTCTTCCAAATTCAAAATCCACGACCGGTGTTCGGTGTCATCAAACAAATTTGAAATCCATTTCTTCTTTTCACCGCCCTTGAAACTTCTTTAATATAGGTTTCAATATGGAATGAAGTTTTTTGTACGGAATAAATCCATATGACCAAGGTATCCCATGCCAATTTCGGCAAAGCCAACGTGCAGCAACCCGTTCATATTTCTTCGGCAACTCGTTGAAATCAAACGGTGCGTCGAATATAAGATGTAATATTTCATCCGAATTTTCCGCAACGATACCAACTTCTTTAAAATAAAAAAGCTCCTTGATAGCCTTGTATGTCAAGAAACGCCATTTTTTATCGCCGCTGTAGAACTGAATTTACTCACACAATCCACAACTTTATATAAAATAATTAAAATTGGTGAGGATAGTTAATTTGTGGGATGTATCCGAAAATGGATACTACTAATAGCTATTGCTAGTTGACCATCAAATTACAAACTGTTAATAATATTTAGCACATTACTGAGTACCATGTTCTTTTCACTTTAAGACCTAGTGATTTAAGGAATGCTAAATTTTCGGGTGAAATGTGTTGTCGCTTAAAAGTTTTACGTTTAATGATCTTAGGTTTCGAAAGTCCTTTGCTAGGTTGTTTAGCGTTGGACTGCTCTGAATTGTAAATTATCATGGTTCGAAATGCAATTGTTTTACCACGAAATTGTTTTTTCAGCGAAAGTGATGTTAACTCTTTGACAACCACCGGTAAATTGACAATATTTTGTGTAAGTTTAACTAATTTATACGCTTTAACCATGATAATGTGTGTGAGCCCTTTAACCATGATAAGGTGTATGAGCTCTTTAACCATGATAAGGTGTATGAGTCACTCCGGGGGCAAAATGAGTCACTCCGGGAGCAAAATGAGTCACTCCGGGAGCAAAATGAGTCACTCCGGGAGCAAAATGAGTCACTCCGGGAGTAATATGAGTCATTCCGGGAGCAAAATGAGTCACTCCGGGAGCAAAATAAGTCACTCCGGGAACAAAATTAGTCACTCCGGGAGTAAGTAGAGTAACTCCGGGAGCAAAATAAGTGACTCCGGGGGCAAAATGAGTTTCTCCGGGAGCAAAAAGAGTCACTCCGGGAGCAAAAGAGTCACTCCGGGAGCAAAATGAGTCACTCCGGGAGCAAAATGAGTCTCTCCGGGAGCAATATGAGTCACTCCGGGAGCAAAATGAGTCACTCCGGGTGCATGTGAGTCACTCCGGGAGTAATATGAGTCATTCCGGGAGCAAAATGAGTCACTCCGGGGGCAAAATGAGTCACTCCGGGAGCAAAATGAGTCACTCCGGGAGCGAAATGAGTCACTCCGGGAGCATGTGAGTAACTCCGGGAGCCAAATGAGTCACTCCGGGAGCGAAATGAGTCACTCCGGGAGCGAAATGAGTCACTCCGGGAGCAAAATGAGTCACCCGTTGGAGTCAAATGAGTCACTCCGGGAGCAATATGAGTCACTCCGGGAGCAATATGAGTCACTCCGGGAGCCAAATGAGTCACTCCGGGAGCGAAATGAGTCACTCCGGGAGCAAAATGAGTCACCCGTTGGAGTCAAATGAGTAGCCCGGTGAAGCAAATGAGCTAAGTATATATACGAAATTGTCTGAACCGGAATCAATGGAGTGGGATAAAATGGATGTTTCAATTGGTGAATTTTTCGAACGTGAACCAATGCTACTGAACGAACTGACTTTGGAAACATTTTTTCAAATCTACAAGTGGATCAGTTTGAATGTGCTGAAAAGTTATGGTGCGAAAATCATACAACGCGCCTGGATTTGGTTACCATCCTATTATCGAGCCATGTTTCAAGAATGTGAACCATGTTTTAAACATTATAATCGACCATGGCCACAAGATCATATTGATGGACCACCTGGTTTGAAAATTCGCTGTGAAATGTGCAAGAATGGCGTGAAAATGGAGGAAAACTTTCAACCGCCCGTTGGTGAACCATTGACATTTGCAACACGGATTTCACACGTTGAAGACATATTTCTGACTCATCCTTATTTGTATACAAAAGTCAGAAATTTCGATATGTTATTATACTTAACAAAACAACTATTGAAATATGATATTTGGGTGTAACATCTGTATGCATATATGATACCCGAATATGCACAACGAATTTGTCAAGTATGGGATCAGTTACCTGAAAACATGAAACAATTACGTTAGGGTGTTATTGAATATATAAACAAATCATACAATTTTTAATATTTATTTATTGTAAAAAATATTACATATACATTTATTGTGAAAATATTTTGTATTCATACTTATATTTTAAAATTAAATATACACTTCAATGAGGGATAACTGCTGCTTCTTATACGGTTATGTTCTTCAAAATTCAGTAAATTCTTAGTGTGGATAATCAATTAATCATCATCATCATCATTATCATCATCATAATCGCTAGCATCTTCTTTATCAGTTTCATCCAGATAATCACCTAGTGGCTCAATAACATCAGCCTTTTGAAGTTCGCGAAGTATAGAGAATATTTCCCGACCAACAGTAGTTTCTTTTAAAGCATTTAACTCTTTGATTAAATCTTCTCGATCGTAAACGTTAAACAACAACATATTTTTATTTTCCTCTAAACTTCGAATAATATTGAGTATTTTTTCACCAGTCTCTGAAGTCTCGTATAAACGTTGTAATTCATCTATTAAAGTATTAGGATTATGCCAGTATTTTATTTTTTTCGATTGTATGTTAACATTTCTAGACTCTCTCAAGTTGTCTTGCTTAAAATGCTTAGCTAAGGCCCCGTTTTCAACATTTTCATTTGAAGCTATATGACGTTTTAGGCTTATTGGTTTAACCGAATTGACAATTTTCGCTTCATTTTCCGAGTCAACGCTTCGAACCTCTTTTAACATTATAATATCTAAAGCAGTTCCTAAAAGTTTAGTTAGTTGTGAAGAGGAGGTTGTTTCATTGCAATTGTTATTAATTGGTGTTAAGTGATTTACTTGCTTATTTTCATTAGACCAACTATCTTTCTCGTTTTCAGATTGACGACGGTTTTCTCCTCTTTTCAAAGAGTTAAATTTGGTTTGAATGGCTTCAGTTGCAGCATCTATCCTTTTTTGGTCAAACGGATTCAAGATTGCGTCAGAGTAATCAATATCATGCTGTAGTTGAGATGTATTTTCATCAATATTTTTTGCTTCAACACTATAAGCA
The DNA here is from genome assembly GCA_035578155.1 of Brachynemurus nebulosus. Classification (NCBI taxonomy): domain Eukaryota; kingdom Metazoa; phylum Arthropoda; class Insecta; order Neuroptera; family Myrmeleontidae; genus Brachynemurus; species Brachynemurus nebulosus. The sequence continues at coordinate 6,329,735 of JAPWDM010000006.1, read as the reverse complement.
TCATCATTATAATCAAATCTAGATATAGAGATATCATCAGGTGTTTTATTATTAGCATCATATGGTATGAATTTGCTTGATGAGTTATCATTCTTTCCAATCATACCATCATTAATATTGCTTAACGAATTATGTTGAGCATTTAAGTGTCTAGAAAGATTAGACTTTCGCGTAAATGCTTTACCACAAAAATCACAATTATACATCATTCAGCGGGAGGTCTTAAGCGTTCGCTAGTAAATGAATAACTGTTCAAAGATTTATTGCTTCTCTACTTATATATACTTTGCTTCACCGGGCTACTCATTTGACTCCAACGGGTGACTCATTTTGCTCCCGGAGTGACTCATATTGCTCCCGGAGTGACTCATTTGACTCCAACGGGTGACTCATTTTGCTCCCGGAGTGACTCATTTCGCTCCCGGAGTGACTCATTTGGCTCCCGGAGTTACTCACATGCTCCCGGAGTGACTCATTTCGCTCCCGGAGTGACTCATTTTGCTCCCGGAGTGACTCATTTTGCCCCCGGAGTGACTCATTTTGCTCCCGGAATGACTCATATTACTCCCGGAGTGACTCACATGCACCCGGAGTGACTCATTTTGCTCCCGGAGTGACTCATATTGCTCCCGGAGAGACTCATTTTGCTCCCGGAGTGACTCATTTTGCTCCCGGAGTGACTCTTTTGCTCCCGGAGTGACTCTTTTTGCTCCCGGAGAAACTCATTTTGCCCCCGGAGTCACTTATTTTGCTCCCGGAGTTACTCTACTTACTCCCGGAGTGACTAATTTTGTTCCCGGAGTGACTTATTTTGCTCCCGGAGTGACTCATTTTGCTCCCGGAATGACTCATATTACTCCCGGAGTGACTCATTTTGCTCCCGGAGTGACTCATTTTGCTCCCGGAGTGACTCATTTTGCTCCCGGAGTGACTCATTTTGCCCCCGGAGTGACTCATACACCTTATCATGGTTAAAGAGCTCATACACCTTATCATGGTTAAAGGGCTCACACACATTATCATGGTTAAAGCGTATAAATTAGTTAAACTTACACAAAATATTGTCAATTTACCGGTGGTTGTCAAAGAGTTAACATCACTTTCGCTGAAAAAACAATTTCGTGGTAAAACAATTGCATTTCGAACCATGATAATTTACAATTCAGAGCAGTCCAACGCTAAACAACCTAGCAAAGGACTTTCGAAACCTAAGATCATTAAACGTAAAACTTTTAAGCGACAACACATTTCACCCGAAAATTTAGCATTCCTTAAATCACTAGGTCTTAAAGTGAAAAGAACATGGTACTCAGTAATGTGCTAAATATTATTAACAGTTTGTAATTTGATGGTCAACTAGCAATAGCTATTAGTAGTATCCATTTTCGGATACATCCCACAAATTAACTATCCTCACCAATTTTAATTATTTTATATAAAGTTGTGGATTGTGTGAGTAAATTCAGTTCTACAGCGGCGATAAAAAATGGCGTTTCTTGACATACAAGGCTATCAAGGAGCTTTTTTATTTTAAAGAAGTTGGTATCGTTGCGGAAAATTCGGATGAAATATTACATCTTATATTCGACGCACCGTTTGATTTCAACGAGTTGCCGAAGAAATATGAACGGGTTGCTGCACGTTGGCTTTGCCGAAATTGGCATGGGATACCTTGGTCATATGGATTTATTCCGTACAAAAAACTTCATTCCATATTGAAACCTATATTAAAGAAGTTTCAAGGGCGGTGAAAAGAAGAAATGGATTTCAAATTTGTTTGATGACACCGAACACCGGTCGTGGATTTTGAATTTGGAAGAAATATTTGATGTACCGAAGATTTCCAATCTGCGAGATGAATATTATTCAAGACGCTGTATGATCCATTCAGATAAAATTTGCTCATTAGAAAACTGTATTCTTTTAAAAAAATTTTATATGGAAAATAAATAGATTTTTAGTAATATATAGATTTAAGCAATTTAATTTTTTTGTATACATATTCTATAAATAAAATTTTAAAAAAAGAAAAATATGTGCGTTTTATTTAATTATTACCCTGAATTCCCCTATTTTTTTTACAGCAAAAAGTTTCTTTCGTTAACCAATATGAGTATTAACAAAAATCTTATGAAATTTATTATTCTAATTGAAAAGCATATTTCATGATACACCCTGTATACTAAAATATTTATTAAAAATACTAAATATACACCAGTTATATATACATGATATTGTATATATGTTAATGATTGATAAAGTATCAAATTCAAAATGTTCTAGCTATAAAAATTTTGATTTTACAGACTTAAAAATTTAGTAAAACTCAATGCTGTTATCATTTTTATATTAAGCGACGTGTTTATAGTAATTTAAAACCAAAAATTGAACTTTTATTCTGTTTAAAAATGTTAAATACAATACTATTATACCCTAATATAAATATGTATCAGTATTAAAATGATATACATTGATTTTGCTGATTAAACAAATTTTTTGCAATATTTATAAATTATTTTATAATTAGATTTAATACTTATTCATAAATGGCTATACAATTCGTTTACTAGTATTCATAAAAATTAAAATTATATACAAATTTTCTTTCTTATTCTCAATATACAGAGTGTATACATAAAATATTTTTAATATACAGAGTCTATACATATATACATACTGAATTATTTCAGATAATTTTCGTTTGATATAGAAACAGTTTTGTGCTACAGTTAAATTCGAAAGTGTTGTGCACCATAAGAAATAATATTTTTTGTAACTTGTTAAAATTTCAAGAACTTTTGTTAGTTAACTAAAAAATTGGTCACTGTAGGTTAAATGTTAAAGTATTAAAACTGATAAAAATAATTTCTTGCTTGAGGCCTACAATGGGTGATATTTTTTACTAAACAATTTTTTAACTCATTAATATTCCATGACGTCATCTTTCTTATACCAAAAAACCTCCATATATGAGTCATATGATCATAATTCAGCTAAAATAAACATTTAATTATTGGTTGTTTGTTTATTTTAAAACTGATAAAAATTCCTGGAATTTTCCAAGGTTAAATATACCAAAAATCCCCATAAGGTACAGTTAACACTCGATTTCCGGCAGTACAGTAGCGGTCAGAAATCTGGACTCTGGAGTCTGGAGTCATGATTGCGGCTAGCGCATGGTACAGTGCCCCCCACAAAATTTAGCGGCCTCCCCGATTTTCGTTTAAAATGACGCAATTAAGGCAAGCGCGTGTTGGGGTCAAGGTTTGCACGTACACAAAATAAGTACTGTACGCTTCAAAAAGTGATCGGATACCTTTTTGGTCAGGCGGGTCCACACTTTTGACACGGTAGTGTACCAAAAATTTAAGTACAGTACGGCGTCAAAAATTTGGGGCCACCCCCGAGTTAGGGTATTCCCCACATTTTTTGACGTGATAGTTCGTTTAAGATGACGTAATTAAGGCAAGCGCGTGTTGGGGCCAAGGTTTGCACGTACAGTACGCTTAAAAAAGTGATCGGATATCTTTTTGGTCAGGGGGGGTCCGCACTTTTGACACGGCAGTGTACCAAAAATTTAAGTATAGTACGGTGTCAAAAGTTTGGGGGCACCCCCGAGTCAGGGTATCCCCACATTTTTGACGCGGTAGTGTACCCCATCTATCAAGTTATAACCTAAAATTTAGTCTGCGCATGCGTCGTGTACTTAAATTCAATCTGCGCATGCGTTAGGTTCACATTCAAAAATTACATTAGTGCCGGCGCATAATGGGTTAACACTAAACCAAATTGTTATAAGTAAATTGTGATGACGCATAATGGGTTAACATAAATTAATTTGGTTGCTGGTAATGACTCATCTCTTACGAATTTCAAGGCCAACAGTATGAGCGAGTGTGGGGTCAAATGTCAACAACAAATTTTGATACATGTACTTGGTACGTGCCGGGTCAGAGATCAATTCATACATGAGGTACAGTGTGTCTCAAAAATTTGGGTACATCTTGCGTCAGGATGTACTGGGTACATCTTGCATCAGGATGTACCCAAACTGTTTAGACAACCGGTGTGCTCGCTCTGTCATAGCCTATCTACTTTCATCTGTGTCCGTCTGTCCTTACACTCATGTTATAACATAGTGCCTATCGTTAGTTAGTCAGGCAAAATGAAAAATATCGTATGTATGTGAACGTTGTGGACGTGCAAGGGTTGTATAATTTTATGATGTATACCGGCAACAGACCGGTGTATAGATTGAATTTAATGAATTGGTTGGTTAATTAACTACATTTGCAATTATATACATCATTAAACTATCATTTTAAAATACCACATTCACAATTTATCATCTTTACACATGCAAAATAAATTATTGCATTTTATTTATATGAAAGCGGTGTTAGGAAGAAATACATTGGTAAAAGACATTTCCCAGCACTGACTCTTTTGTGCCTATTTTATTTAAATTAAAATTTTTTTGGAGATACCCAACTTCAGTTTGAAAATATCTTTTAACGCATCATCAGACCAAATTGTAATTATCAAAATATCTGACGGGTTAAGCAAATTGTATAAATAAACAAAAATCGGTCAATCGGTCGTCGTTGCCGGTGGGGCAAAATCGATCTTTATACTGCAGTCTTGATCTTGCACTTTTTCATCATGTCCTCATTTAAAAGTGTAAAACTAAAGAAAATCAGCCTTGCTCTCTTTCAGTTCAATATTAAATTCAAATACATTTTAATATATATTAGGATTAGTTTCTGAACCATTGTCCTATAAATGTAAACGGGTTTTCGAGAAGTACGTTTTTCTTTTTTTTTTCTTATATAGTTATACAATTTTATTTGTATCTTATCACATATGTATTTTTTTTTATTTGTTATCTTAGGGTTTCGCAGAATGATCTCAATTAATAAATAGCAAAAAAATAATGGTTCTGTAACAAGTAAACCGAGGACAGTTCAACCGCGACAGTTCAACCGACGACAGTTTAACCTGACGACAGATCAACCGACGACAATTCCACCTAACGACAGATTAGCCAATGACAATTCAACTTCACGACAGTTAAACCAAACGACAATTGAACCGTAGAACAGTTAAACCACAGGACATTCTAACTGCTTAACACTAATATATAAATTAACTAAATCCAACCTGAACTAACCCAACTCAATAAACTATAAACAAATCTAACGTAACCTAACCAAACCCAACCTAAACTAATCAAACTCAACAAATCATAAGTAAAAGTAACCTAACCTAACTAAACACAACTTAACCAAATGAAACCTGACTTAACCAAGCCTAACCTAAACTAACTGAATTCAATAAATTATAAATAAACCCATCATAACCTAACCTAATACAACCTAACGTAACCAAATCGAACCTGAAGTAAAACAACTCAGTAAATTATAAACAAACCCAACCTAACCTAACCAAAGCCAGCCTGAGTCCATTGAATTCAACAAATTATAAGCAAACTCATCTTAACCTAATATAAAACAACCTAACATAACCAAACCCAACCTGAACTAACCGAACTCAATAAATTATAAGCAAACCCAGTAGAAGAGCTGTACGGGTTCTGTGACACCGTAAAACTAAGCAACTTGAACCCTTTTGCCAATGATTGAAATCGTGTGATTTTACGGTACTACACATTCCGAACTGATGAGTCATCAAACTGTATCGATGTGCAAACCTTGACCTTTGACCCGGCACGTACTGAGTACATGTATTTAAAATTTGTTGTTGACATTTGACCCCAACACTCGCTTATACTGTTAGCCTTGAAATTCCTAAGAGGTGAGTCAATACCAGCGACCAAATTAATTTATGTTAACCCATTATGCATCATCACAATTTACTTATAACAATTTCATTTTGTGTTAACCCATTACCAGCCAAACCTAACGCATGCGCAGACTGAATTTAAGTACACGACGCATGCGCAGATTGAATTTTAGGTTACAATTTGATAGATGGGGCACACTACCGCGTCTAAAATGTGGGGAATACCCTAACTCGGGGGTGGCCCCAAATTTTTGACACCGTACTGTACTTAAATTTTTGGTACACTACCGTGTCAAAAGTGTGGACCCCCGTGGTCAAAAAGGTATCCGATCACTTTTTGAAACGTACTGTACGTGCAAACCTTGGCCCCAACACGCGCTTGCCTTAAGTACGTCATCTTAAACGAACTATCACGTCAAAAAATGTGGGGAATACCCAGCAATACCAACTTCTTTAAAATAAAATTCGTTGTTAGCTCCTTGATAGCCTTGTATGTCAAGAAACGCCATTTTTTACCGCCACCGTAGAACTGAATTTATTCACACAATCCACAACTTTATATAGAATAATTAAAAGTGGTGGGGGTAGTTAGTTAATTTGTGGAACGTATTCGAAAATGGCTATTAATAGCTATTGCTAGTTTACCATCAAATTACAAACTGTTAATAATATTTAGCACATTTGTGGGTACCAGGTTCTTTTCACTTTAAGACCTAGTGATTTAAGGAATGCTAAATTTTCAGGTGAAATGTGTTGTTGCTCAAAAGTTTTACGTTTAATGATCTTAGGTTTCGAAAGTCCTTTGTTAGGTTCTCTAGCGGTGGGCTGCGCTGAATTGTAAATTAACATGGTTCCAAAATGTAATTGTTTTACCACGAAAGTATAATTTTCAACGAAAGAGATGTTAACTCTTTGACAACCACCGGTAAATAGATAATATTTTATGTAAGTTCAACTATTTTATACCCTTCAACCATGATAAGGTGTATAAGCTGGAGTATAACTCAGCAAATTATATAGCGGTGGTGATGTAACACACAAATGCGGTGGTTGTGTTGCGGTTGTGGCGGTGGCGTTGTTTGTGTGACGGTTGTGTGGTGGTGGCGGTGGTGTTTGTGTGGCGGTGGCGGTGGTGTTTGTGCGGTGGCGGCTGTGGTGTTTGTGTGGCGGTGGTATTTGTATGGTGGTTTCGATGGTTGTGTGGTGGTTGTGGGGGTGGCGGGGTAGCAGCGGTGTTTGCGGCTGACGTGCACAACTTTATCATTAATTCAATCGAAGCAGCAATTTACTGTAGACAATAAATCGGTGGTGACATCTCGCGGTGTTTGTTGAACGCAATATCTAAATTAATCAATCTGGTGACGTTCCTGTTCCCTGCTCTTATACTGGAAGATTATTAGATATCGATTTTAGATAAAATATTGGAAAATTTCGGTTACAAAATACTATAAATACAACTGAATTATTAACCGGATGTCATTTGTTGGTTAAGTTCCAGAAGGTAAACAACAACAACAACATGCCGATTTGTGGTATTTGTAAATTTCAACCGTCACAGTGTAAGTGTGCCTTCTACGAGTACTGTGATAGGTGTCGAAATGAAAAACGAATTTGCATGTGTTGTAAACGATGTATGATGCCATTTCCTAACTGTGTTTGCAATTATATAAACTGTACCACATGTAAAAGCCGCTGCAATTGCAAATAATTTAGTAAAATCAATCATCTGATTGCCACATAATACATATTAACCAATTCCACGGTTGCTCAAACCAACGTAAACATTTATTTATAACGCAATGACCAGCGATGTAATGAGGCATAATGGATATTTTGTGTAACAGTGGAATTGGTCAATATCGATTAAATATCGATTTTTTATAAAATATTGGATTATTTGGTTTCAGTCAAAATACTATAAATACAACTGAATTATTAACCGGATGTCATTTGTTGGTTAAGTTCCAGAAAGTAAACAAAAACAACATGCCGATTTGTGGTATTTGTAAATTTCAACCACCACAGTGTAAGTGTTCCTTCCCCGAGTATTGTGATAGGTGTCGAAACGAAAAACGAATTTGCATGTGTTGTAAACGATGTATGATGCCATTTCCAAACTGTGTTTGCAATTATGTAAACTGTCCCACATGTAAAAGCCGCTGCAATTGCGAATAATTTAGTAAAATCAATTACCTGATTGCCACATCATAAGTATTGACCAATTCCACGGTTGTTAAAACAAACATTAGCATTTATTTAGTAATGAGGTATAACGTATATTTTGAGTAACAGTGGAATTAACCAATACCTATTAATCAGTATTAAAGTTTTTGTTGAATACTCAAAATATACATTATACCTTATTACTAAATAAATGTTAATGTTTATTTGATATTTTCCATTGGTTGTGGTGTATAAACACTGATCATATGAAGGTGTGGTTGCTTTAGAGTAACTTAATTTGTAGCTGTGTGGGAATAAACATACCGGTGGGGTAAAATGAGCAACTCAAATTTTGTAGTTGTGTTGGGGTGGTGGTGGTGGTGGCGGTGGTGGTGGTGGTGGTGGTGGCGGCGGTGGTGGTGGTGGTGGTTTTTGTGGTGGCAACTCATAATTTATTTAAGCGACGTGCTGTAACAGAAATTGGTAGTGTATTGGCAAAATGTCTGAACAACACGGTGTTGAGTTAAGTATAAGTGATCTGTGGACCACTTTTACTGCCACTGATACAACAATGGATCCGGTTTTGGAGAAGTTGAATAAACTTGGTGCTGGTAAACCATTCAAATCGCTATCTACACTCAAACCGTATGAAACGTGTAAAATTCTTGATGTACGACGCATGGAAATTCGATATGGGCCAGCGGTTGCGGTGGAACTTGCAGATGCTCAAGTGTTCCTTCCAAAACGATTCGCGGATTTGGATGAGCAGACCATTCAATGTTTACGTACAGGACAATATTTTATTACATATAAAGGAACTGATTCTAGTGGTTTTTTACATATTGTGGAATTTAGTAAATAGCTATCACATGTATGATGTTAGATGTAAGATTAAGGTAACTGTCAGATATGAAAATGAATTGATTTACTTTTTAATTTTAATATTGTAAACGTATATTTCATTAAAAAATAAATTATTTTACGTATAAATTCTTATATTGTTCTTATTTTACAACACACTAGAACCTCCCAAATTATATCTTGAATTATGATAAGACTCTCAGTAGGTATGGACCCAGTTGGCAACGCAATGTAATTGCCTATATTCAGGAGCAAGTATTTTAATGTTGGTGTTGAGTCACCTGACACTTGCATATAGCTTTTCATTCATTTTTCTGAACTAAGTTCCAAACCGAAAGAGCGTAATGGGGGCAAAATGTGTAAGCCGGATGTCAACAGCTACTTCATGGAGTAAAATGAGCAACTCAGATGTGGTGGTTGCGGCGGTGGTGGTGGTGGTGGTGGCGGCGGTGGTGGCGGCGGTGGCGGCGGTGGTGGTGGTGGTGATGGAGTATATAAGTAATCGCTAACACAATTCTGAATTAATCTTGTAAGACTAGTTGAGCTTTACACATCTATCATAATGTTCGAGTGTACGCGGTGCTATAAAAGCTTCTCGCGGAAAGATTCTCTTTCACGTCATATAAGAAATACACATATGCGGGAATTTTCACCAAAAAGGTTTGAAAATAGTTACTCTCTTGATCCGCTAAAAAGACAAACATTAAACACGGCTGATGACTTATCTAGTTATGATACCGGGAGGAATGATGTTGATGATGAATTTCTAAACAACAAAGTTGAAGAAAGGGTCAATCCACTTGAACAAAGAATTAAAGCTGCATCAAAAGCAATTCAAACTAAATTTAATAATTTAAGAAATCAAAATAATGTTTACACACCCAGCGATGAGTCTAATAACAAGGTTTTAAACACTTCTGATAGTGGAACTGTTATCATTCCCAAGTTAACTACAGCTTTGCAAACACTTTTGGATATTTTATTAATCAAAGAAACTCAAAATAAAGTTGAGGATTCTAATGAACGAATAGCAATAAAACGTCCAGTCAATTCAACGGACCAAGAGCTACTTGCTAAGCGTATCAAATACAACGACTCGGAAAATGCTAATGGGCAATCGAAAAAAATAAAATACTGGCATAATCCTAATACTTTAATAGATGAATTACGACGTTTATACGAGACTTCAGAGACTGGTGAAAAAATACTCAATATTATTCGGAGTATAGAGGAAAATAAAAACATATTGTTTAACGTTGACGATAGTGAAGCTTTAATCGAAGAGTTAGATGCTTTAAGAGAAACTACTGTCGGTCAAGAAATATTCTCTATACTTCGTGAACTTCAAAAGGCTGATGTTATTGAGCCACTAGGTGATTATCTGGATGAAACTGATAAAGAAGATGCTAGCGATTATGATGATGATTAATTTAGATATTGCGTTCAACAAACACCGCGAGATGTCACCACCGATTTATTGTCTACAGTAAATTGCTGCTTCGATTGAATTAATGATAAAGTTGTGCACGTCAGCCGTAAACACCGCTGCTACCCCGCCACCCCCACAACCACCACACAACCATCGAAACCACCATACAAATACCACCGCCACACAAACACCACCGCCGCCACCGCACAAACACCACCGCCACCGCCACACAAACACCACCGCCACCACCACACAACCGTCACACAAACAACGCCACCGCCACAACCGCAACACAACCACCGCATTTGTGTGTTACATCACCACCGCTATATAATTTGCTGAGTTATACTCCAGCTTATACACCTTATCATGGTTGAAGGGTATAAAATAGTTGAACTTACATAAAATATTATCTATTTACCGGTGGTTGTCAAAGAGTTAACATCTCTTTCGTTGAAAATTATACTTTCGTGGTAAAACAATTACATTTTGGAACCATGTTAATTTACAATTCAGCGCAGCCCACCGCTAGAGAACCTAACAAAGGACTTTCGAAACCTAAGATCATTAAACGTAAAACTTTTGAGCAACAACACATTTCACCTGAAAATTTAGCATTCCTTAAATCACTAGGTCTTAAAGTGAAAAGAACCTGGTACCCACAAATGTGCTAAATATTATTAACAGTTTGTAATTTGATGGTAAACTAGCAATAGCTATTAATAGCCATTTTCGAATACGTTCCACAAATTAACTAACTACCCCCACCACTTTTAATTATTCTATATAAAGTTGTGGATTGTGTGAATAAATTCAGTTCTACGGTGGCGGTAAAAAATGGCGTTTCTTGACATACAAGGCTATCAAGGAGCTAACAACGAATTTTATTTTAAAGAAGTTGGTATTGCTGCAAAAAATTCGGATGATATATTACATCTTATATTCGACGCACCGTTTGATTTCAACGAGTTGCCGAAGAAATATCAACGAGTAGCCAGTTGGCTTTACCGAAATTGGCATGGGATACCTTGGTCGTATGGATTTATTCCGTACAAAAAACTTCATACCATATTGAAACCTATATTAAAGAAGTATGATGTTATATACGTCAAGGGTGGTGAAAAGAAGAAATGGATATCAAGTTTGTTTGATAGTACCGAAAACCAGCCGTGGATTTTGAATTTGGAAGAAATATTTGATGTACCGAAGATTTCCATTCTGCGAGATGAATATTATTCAAGACGCTGTATGCTTCATTCAGATAAAATTTGTTCATTAGAAAATTGTATTCTTTTAAAAAATTTTTATATGGAAAATAAATAGATTTTAAGTAATATATAGATTTAAGCAATTTAATTTTTTGTATATATATTCTATAAATAAAATTTAAAAAAAAAATATGTGCGTTTTATTTAATTATTACCCTGCATTCCCCTATTTTTTTATAGCAAAAAGTTTCTTTCGTTAACCTATAAGAGTATTAACAAAAATCTTATGAAATTTATTATTCTAATTGAAAAGCATATTTCATGATACACCCTGTATACTAAAATATTTATTAAAAATACTGAATATACACCCGTTATATATACATGATATTATTTGTATGTTAATGATAGAGTAGCAAATTCAAAATGTTCTATGTGTCTATAAAAAATTTTGATTTTACAGACTTAAAAATTTAGTAAAACTCAATGCTGTTATCATTTTTATATTAAGCGACGTGTTTAACTTATAGTAATTTAAAACCAAAAATTGAACTTTTATTCTGTTTAAAAATGTTAAATACAATACTATTATACCCTAATATAAATATGTATCAGTATTAAAATGATATACATTGATTTTGCTGATTAAACAAATTTTTTGCAATATTTATAAATTATTTTATAATTAGATTTAATACTTATTCATAAATGGCTATACAATTCGTTTACTAGTATTCATAAAAATTAAAATTATATACAAATTTTCTTTCTTATTCTCAATATACAGAGTGTATAGATAAAATATTTTTAATATACAGAGTCTATACATATGTACATACTGAATTATTTCAGATAATTTTCGTTTGATATAGAAACAGTTTTGTGCTATACAGTCAAATTCAAAAATGTTGTGCACCATAAGAAGTAATATTTTTTGTAACTTGTTAAAATTTCAAGAACTTCTGTTAGTTAACTAAAAAATTGGTCACTGTAGGTTAAATGTTAAAGTATTAAAACTGATAAAAATAATTTCTTGCTTGAGGCCTACAATGGGTGATATTTTTTACTAAACAATTTTTTAACTCATTAATATTCCATGACGTCATCTTTCTTATACCAAAAAAACTCCTTATATGAGTCTTACGATCATAATTCAGCTAAAACAAACATTTAATTATTAGTTGTTTGTTTATGTTAAAACTGATAAAAATTCCTGGAATTTTCCAAGGTTAAATATACAAAAAAAACCCTGAGTTACAGTTGACACCCAAATTTCCGGCAGTACAGTAGCGGTCAGAAATTTGGAGTCTGGAATCTGGAGTCTGAAGTCATGATTGCGGCTAGCGCTTGGTACAGTGCCCCCACAAAATTTAGCGGCCACCCCTTGGGTTAGGGTATTCCCCACATTTTTGACTTGGTAATGTACCTTTCGTTTAAAATGACGCAATTAAGGCAAGCGCGTGTTGGGGTCAAGGTTTGCACGTACAGTACGCTTCAAAAAGTGGTCGGATACCTTTTTGGTCAGGGGGGCCCGCACTTTTGACACGGCAGTGTACCAAAAATTTAAGTACAGTACGGCGTCAAAAGTTTGGGGCCACTCCTGGGTTAGGGTATTCCCCACATTTTTTGACGTGATAGTTCGTTTAAGATGACGTACTTAAGGCAAGCGCGTGTTGGGGCCAAGGTTTGCACGTACAGTACGTTTCAAAAAGTGATCGGATACCTTTTTGACCACGGGGGTCCACACTTTTGACACGGTAGTGTACCAAAAATTTAAGTACAGTACGGTGTCAAAAATTTGGGGCCACCCCCGAGTTAGGGTATTCCCCACATTTTAGACGCGGTAGTGTGCCCCATCTATCAAATTGTAACCTAAAATTCAGTCTGCGCATGCGTCGTGTACTTAAATTCAGTCTGCGCATGCGTTAGGTTTGGCTGGTAATGGGTTAACACAAAATGAAATTGTTATAAGTAAATTGTGATGATGCATAATGGGTTAACATAAATTAATTTGGTCGCTGGTATTGACTCACCTCTTAGGAATTTCAAGGCTAACAGTATAAGCGAGTGTTGGGGTCAAATGTCAACAACAAATTTTAAATACATGTACTCAGTACGTGCCGGGTCAAAGGTCAAGGTTTGCACATCGATACAGTTTGATGACTCATCAGTTCGGAATGTGTAGTACCGTAAAATCACACGATTTCAATCATTGGCAAAAGGGTTCAAGTTGCTTAGTTTTACGGTGTCACAGAACCCGTACAGCTCTTCTACTAAACCCAACTTAACCTAACCAAAACTAGCCTAAACTAACCGAACTCAACAAATTATAAACAAACCTAACCTAACCAAACCCAACCTAAACTAATCGAACTCAACAAATTGTAAACAAATCCTACTTAACCTAACCAAAACCAGCCTAAACTAACCGAATTCAACAAATTATAAACAAACCCAACCTAACGTAACCAAATACAACTTAACAAATTAACCTAACCAGACAACACCTAAACTAATCGAATTCAACGAATGGTAACCAAATCCAACACAACCCAACCAAATAGTGTACCCTTAATTGTGTAAAGAGTCACCCTTGAGACTTGAAACTACATAAATACTTATTTAGTCTCAAGTCTCAAGGGAGGCAAATTTCATTGCTAGATAAAATTCAAATAATTTTGTTCTTATTAGTTAATAAATTGTACAACGGTTAAATTGTCTTCAGTTAAAATGTCGTTAGGTTGAATTGTCGTCAGTTGATCTGTCATCGGTCGATCTGTCGTTAGGTTGATCTCTCGTTAGGTTGATTTGTCGTCGGTTGGACTGTCGGGGTTGAACTGTCGCGGTTGAACTGTCTGCGGTTCACTAGTCGCGGCACCAAAAATAATCTGTACATATAATAAAACTGTAACGAGACCATTTCTGTACATAGAATATTTTTTGGAAATTGTACTGGTACTGTAAATAGTTATCGATGTAGATATCAAAACAGCGATTTTTAAAATTTTTATCTGTCTCTCTGTTCACGCATCATGCAAAAACTATTCGACGGATTTTAATGAAATTTGTTGTGATGATAACTTATTACCGGGGTCAACATCTAAAATACTTTTTATTCCGAAAAAATGTCTCATTCCCACGGGAAAATAGAAAAACCATTCTGAGCATGTGCACACATTACGCAAAAACTATTGAACACATTTTGATGAAATTTGGTATGGTGATAAGTTACTACCTGGGTTAACATCGAAGATACTTTTTACTCCGAGAAAACGTCTTAACGACGTCTCGGATACAGCTAGTTTTTAAATATTTTATTTTTCGGTATTAGAAAGTGAAATTCCACACGTATCCAGGTACCATATCATGTTGGATATTGTTAGAAAAGGCTCTTAAAGTTGAGACTACTTTTACATCATTTTTCAAGCGAAATATGGAGCTTCAAAAATAAAATAAACTTACAACCGGGAACGTTGTGTCGGCTGCTGCGATAGGGATATATTATAAATTTTCCTGTTTTTTTGCTCTAAATAACGATTTTCAATATTTCAACCCTATTGTTCCATATTATGGCTGTCAA
This sequence comes from Brachynemurus nebulosus, assembly GCA_035578155.1. NCBI lineage: Eukaryota > Metazoa > Arthropoda > Insecta > Neuroptera > Myrmeleontidae > Brachynemurus > Brachynemurus nebulosus. Next base: position 6,314,692 of record JAPWDM010000006.1, on the reverse strand, counting down.
TTTTTTACCTCACTAATCAACATTTATTATTGGCAACTGTCAAAATTGTGTATTTTCGTAAATATGTACCAACACAAATTGTTTTTGCTACTTTGAATCAGGTATACAAAAGTTTTCGAATAAAATTTATACTCGGGTGAGTTAGTGAGGTTTCAGATATTAATTTCGGTTAAATGATTTTCACTAACGTCAAATCAAGTATTAATCTATAATTTAAATAAAATTAAAGTTTTGTTTATATAATGCACTTTACCTATAAAACAATTAAGCTTATAGCACATAACAGCTTTTTATTAATCACCAAAGCTAGATAGAAATGTCTCGTTCAGACCGAAACAGTAAGTAGTAAGTAAAATGCATAAATAGTTTGTTATATGTACATTTATACCTATAGGTTCGTTATTTTATTTTTCTGTTATATTTCTGCGTTCTACTTAGTACTTATCGCTTCGGTGTGAACGAGATCTAATTAAGGAAGCTTAAATTTCTACATCAAAACAATACTAGAAATATACTCCAAATATATTTATGAAATTTACGAATATGAAGTTTATTGGTTCAATTCAGCTTAACATCTACTTATGTTTGGTGTAATAACCAAATTTTTAGCAAAAAATATTTCTAAAAGAGTGAAGATTTGATAGAATAATACTAACCTTATACTACTTTGGGTTATTTTTTCAAATTTATAAGAAAATAAAATAATCTATTGATATTAAAGACAAAAAATTTCCAACGATATAGGTACTTGATATCATATATTATTCGATACAATTTAAATAGCATTTTTTTTTTAAATTTTTTATTTGGATAATGGTACAGATGATCGTAGAATATACTAGAGAAATTACTAATGTTTGTTGTTGTCGCTGTGTGTGCCTATTGAATTATAAAACATATCCATGATTCAATGTTTTTTCGAATAGCGGAGAAAATTTCGGAATATCTAATTTAAGAATGGAGTCAATTAAGATATGGATTCTGTACGCGTAGAACGGCAAGGCATGGATAGTTGAAAATAATACAGAGTTGGCTTACTATTCATCAATTAGTCAATTATTAAGAAGGATCCCTAAAAATGAAAATACTGTAGGTAATGAATACGAAATATTAACACGATGACGGTCATGAAGAATTATTATGAAATGACCAACTGGTACACTATTTTGACAGTTAATACACTTTATGTAGAATCGTTAACGTCGTACGACGTGACGTATGAGTTACTAAGGTTTTACTTGACGTCTTATAACGTCAGTGACCATTACGGTGTTAAAAAAAGTTTAAAACAAAAATTAAATGTATTATTTTTGTAATATTAACCCTTTGCACTTGAACCATTTATTAGTATGGATACTCAGCTACTCGACAGTAGTTTTAATAAAAAATTGTAATACATCAAAGATAAGTATTTTAAACAAAAGTAGTTTACTTACATATTTTATTTTTATTTGCATATTACAAACATTATATTTTAATATTAAATTTTATAATTTTCCTTAGTATGATATTTGAAGTAAAGAATAGGATGGCGCCTGAGAGGCGCCTTTCGAGTGCAAAGGGTATTTATTGTGTCGCCGTGGCGGCGCCAATCGACTACAAAGGGCTAATACACTGTCATTGTTATAATTGAAGACATGAGTGGATGAATGTGTTATGTAACATTTTTATAATTTTACAGTAGAAGCGTTTGAAAATTTTTATTTACGTATACTTCTCATGTAATAGCACATGTTTATTATTGAATTTCTACAAAACTACTGGACCTAATGAAACCAAATTTGAGTATATGATACTTCAGCATAGAATATTTCAAAATTTGGCAAAAAATGAATTTTTGAAAAAATGTTACATAACACCTGCATCCACTCATGTCTTCAATTATTTTTACATTATACTCTTTACAGAATAACGAATAATGTAATCAATTTACCTTCTATGTCTCTGAAAACGTTTTTATGCTCAACTTCAAATTTTTTTTGTGACTAATATTTCATCATTAGCCTTCTTATGAACCACAAATAAGATGAAAATTTGCGGATCTCGAGACAGGATACTTTCAAGGTCTGATCTATAATAACATATTTTACTGATCAGATTAATAATAAATTAATCTTCAGTTACCATGGGAATATCACTTAAGGCGTTCTCAATACGGTGTTTTTCTGAAACTAGTTATACTTTTTGCATAATAATAACTATATTATTAATAGATGAATGTTAACACTAATAAATTAACATAATATTATCTTGTAAAGGAAGCCACATTATTATTTTCGGTGACGTAAATTTGTTGAACAGGAAATCAGTCCGTTTAGGTGGTGGCGGTGCTCTGGTGCAGATTGTGTCAGTGATTGTCGTCCGTCAGTCATATCAGTCACTAATTAGCTGGTACCTACGACCGACGCGACGACCGCGCTGCTAATATTTATTATTAACAAATCTAAATTAATTTCAACATGTTCAACAAAGCACCATAACAACAATTATTACAAATGAGGTTTGTAACGTTCATATAACATACGTACATATAACTCATATCCTGTTCCTATTTTCCTCGAGATATGTATAGGAAATATACGTAAATACATATGTACAGGGTGTCAGAGAAATAAGTATTGTCCTTTTAAGGGGTGACTCATAGCACGCTGTAGACTCTAAAACCACAGGAATTTTTTCGGAATTAAACGTCGCGTCACCCCCCAAAAATATAAGAGTTATTTCCTTTACGCCCTGTATATAATATATATATATATATACACACACACATATATATATATATATATGTGTGTGTGTGTGTGTGTATATATATATTATATACAGGGTGTAAAGGAAATAGCTCATCCTTTTGAGGGTTGACGCGACGGTTAATTCCGAAAAATTCCTGTGGTTTTAGAGTCTACAGGGTGCTATGAGTCACCCCTTAAAAGGATAATACTTATTTCTCTGAATGCAACTGATTATGAGTGAGTAAAATAGCCATTGCAAGCGAGTAGAATACGATACTTTTTCTACGACTTTTTTCCTTTTTGATTTAAATAAAATTGAATATAAATTTTAAATCAAATTTTTAATCTATTTCTAATTTCATTAAAAGTTTGTATAATAAATCTGTATAAAACGGTCAAAATAAAACATAAACTACTTTATTTACTTGAACGTTACTACGCAACATATATTAAATTAAAACTTGAGACAAACCCTTGGAATAATGATTAATACTGTGATTTCATCGGTCAAGAGTGTAGTGAGTAATGAACATTCCTCCACACCTTTGAATAATGCCTAACTTTCTCGACAATCAACAGGAGTAGAAAAACAAATTATTTTGTTGATAAGGTAAACATTCTAAAAAAATAACGTTTAGTTATATGATTAATCATATTTTGGTAACGAGGGCTTAAACGTATCTCAGTTCCTGTAACTGATAATTTTGTTACAACTGATTATTATTGTACTTTGACCCTAGAGACTACGCCAGTGAAAACACGATGAAAATCCATTCAGAGGTTTTCACTCATGAGCATAATTATATTGTGCCACCATTGACTAATTGTAAGTGTAACTCTGCTTCTGTGATTGGTAGCTTTATTGTGACCGGTAATTGTAGTAATCCGGACTCTAGGAGCTACGTCAGTGAGAATCCCATCGAGACTCACCCAGCGGTTTTTACGTAAAGAGGTAACAAACAATCAGACAGGCAGACAAAAATTCTAAAAATTGTTGTTTAATGTTTAATATCTCAAGTAGGTGGTAAAGCTGGATGCGAAAAAGTGTGTTTTAAAGATAAATAGGTAAAAGTTTATTTATCAAATTTTATGGAAAAAACACTTTTGATTGATTTCCAACGGCTTAGTATTTTTTTATTGATTCCCACGTGACTGTTTTTCACAAATAATAAGACATGTTTAAAAGAGAATATCTTCGAAACAAATGGTTTTATAAGAAGAAATAAATAATTAAGCTTTGTGAGTAGAAAAATTTATAGGCAACAAATTTCGCTACATTATCTTTTCTTGCTCAAAGATACGTTAGATTCGTTAGAATATTCGCAAAAAAAAACACTTTTACATTTATTATATATTCTTTTACTGATGCTGATCAAGTTTTCGTAAATCCACTTTAACAAAATGGTTAGCATAACAGCAAATACCTACTATGTTTTTTACCAACATACTTGAATATTATCTAGAACTGTCACTCAGAGCCATTTTAGAATCGTCGTAAGCAGAGCCGGATTTACATAAGGGCACTTGGGGCACGTGTTCCGGGGCTTCCCTTCCACACAGTAGAGGCCTCCACATGGAAAATGTTCAGGGGCCATCATATTAGATGTTCCCCGGGGCCTCCACAGAGATAATTCCGATCCTAGGCACTTTGCATAGAAACTGTAATGAAAATAAATTAAATGAAACAAAAATAATATATTCAATTTTGTTATTATTTTATAGCATATCCCTATTTGAAATTCCAATTTTGTAATTCCAAAATTGTAGTAGCAAAAACATTTTTAAATGACCAAATTAGCAATTTACCTACGACATGGAGACGATCATAGTTTTTGCAGTATATGTACGCATGTGAGTATTGGATTTGGTTTACGAGCATATAATATATATATATATATATATATATATATATATATATATATATATATATATATATATATATATATATATATATATATATATATGCCTATTGTATAAGCCCGAATAAAGAAAAATATTACCGTTCGTTCATTTTCGCCATTTTGAAGAGGGAAGCCTTAATGTAATAGTATACAAACAATATTTGTTCTATGTAAATACCACAATTTGTGTATTTATTGGTACAGGATGCTCTAATTATTTATTACCGTCGTGGGTTTTGGTCGATAAAATGTTGTACCTTTCTCTGCATAAATTATTTTAGCTTTACGATTCGCAGTTGTAAAGGTTACTGTTAATTATTGTAATTATTGTTAACATCATTTAGATTATTTGAATACAAAAACATTGCTAGCTAGCTGTACCTGCGACGTCGGTCTCGCGACGCGTTAGTATAAAATCGGTATGAAGTATATTAGTGTAACAGTTATAAAGTATTTGTAAATTATAGGGAATACAATTGAACAAAAACGGATCAAACATTCATCAGAATCCGTTCAATAGTTTTTGTGTACTGCGTGCACATATTCAAAATTGTTTTTGAATTTTCCCAAGGCAATGGGACATTTTCTCGCAATAAGAAGTATCTTCTTATATGTTGACACCAGATCAAATTTCATCAAAACCCGTTAAATAGTTTTTGTGTACTGCGTGCACATGGTTTTGTATTTTTCCGTGGGAATGAGACATTTTCTCGGAGTAACAAGTATCTTACATGTTGGTTCAAAGTAATAAGTTATCACCACACTAAATTTCATCGAAATCCGTACAGTAGTTTTTGCGTGATGGGTGCACAGACAGACAGAAGACAGGCAAAAATTTTATTCTTCATTTCAAATGGGTTGACCACTGTTCTATTGAATTTACATAAGAAAAGTGTTCGAGTTAATTGAAATGAATTCTAGAAATGACTGTTTTGATATAAGCGGGCCAGAAGCCAAGGGGTATAAGTAACTTTATCTTATTTTTGAAAAAAATGTCGTTTTAAGTTAAAATGCTTTGGTAACAAATCTCAATTTACAAAAAATTAAGATACCTACACAAAAAAAAAACCAAAAAAAAAAAAAGATAAAACAGCATAACAGTAAATGTAACAACTCCATAATTATAACAATATAAATATAACAATAAATATATGTATATAACGAATATAATACAAATATAATGAATTAACAGATGAATATACAGAGAATTTAACTGGTACTCTGCCCAGTGTGTAAAACTGAATACTAATAAACAACTTTTTTTTTAACTTTTATTTTTTTATTTTTTATTTTTTTTTTTTATACCATATAACTAAATAACAAAACAAAACATAGAAAAACGATAAAAGTTTCAAAAATCCTAAAATTTTTGTTTTGTAATTTAAAGAAAATAATTAGGTATCAGTTTAGTTAGTTATAATATCTTTTTTTTTTCTTAAATTATATTAGAAATTTTTCCAAACATATAAAGAAAATTAAGATAATAAATAAAACTGATATAGTTATGTCTGGCATATGCCGTGTTGAAGCACAGTCTCAATTAAGTTATATGTTGAGAGCGAAACTTCTCAGTCTTAAAGCGGAAACCGTGTATTTAGAAACATTATCCCTTTGTTTAGTTGATGTTATATTCAATATATTTACGAATATTTCTATTTCATTTAAATGTTTATAGTTTTGTAGATATTCGCCTAGAAAATAATCTCTGTACGGTTGATAGAACGGACATTTAAGTAAAAAATGACTGATGTCGTCAAGTTCATTTGCATTACATATTGAACAAATGACGTATTTGTTACCATTAATGTAAATTCGTAAATAATAACAGTTACCAGTCCTAAGTTGACTAATCACTCTATGCTTAATAATATTACCGCGAATGCTGAGGTGATCAAGACCATTTATATTAAACTTAACTAAGCTATTGTAGATGGGATTATAATGTGACTTCTGAAGGCATTCCAAATCCCTTACGTGCATTAAATCAGCATAGCGTGTAACAGCTTCATTTACTTGAGTTCTAGTTGCCACACTATTCCTGTAGTCCAGTAAAAATTCCATTTCCACAGTATTTAACAATGATTTTAACTGTGAATACAAATTGCATTCGGTTTTATTAAGTAACGATAAATCAAGATCATAGAACCTGTGATAGAATTTAGAGATAAGTCTTGTCTCAGGTACTTGTGTTAAATGCAGCCAGTAAGAAATCATTTTTTAAATATTTTAATGGAATAGTGCTGACGACCACTTTCTAGTCGTACCATAAAATTCGATGTTGACTTAGCCAAGTATAACATTGTCTTGATAAATTTAATTTGAACACTTTCAATTTTATCAAAGTAATTAAATGACCAAATTTCAGCTCCATACAACAGTGAAATATCAAAAAAATTTGGCACATTAAATTATTTATAGTTTGGTTGTACATGTCATAGCTTTAAATTTAAAAATATATTTTATCAAAAAGAATTATATCCCTGTTATCACCATCCAATTCTGCACTTTACTCTATTTTGGCCAAAATATCACTTGTACCCCTTGGCTTCTCAATCCCTCATATCTAATTGTAAGTTGGTAACTGTCTACAATACTAGTACAATTTTTAAAAAATATTTTCGGTGCAGACTCGGTCTCGTTACAGTTTCATTTTTTTTATAGATTAAGAAATAATAAAATTAAATATTGACTTGTGTAATCAACATAAGAATGGGATTCGATATTTATGATGGTAGCGCTGAGTATTACTACTTCTGCTTTGCATTTTATTTTACGTTTCCGAATTGCTGATTCTTTTTCTAAGTATTTGTTTTTAAAAATTCCTAATTAAATGAAAATTTAGGAAAGTTAAAAGATTTTCCCTTGAGTAGAATAACTTTCAATAGTTAATGTAACCAAACAGATTATCTCTTATTTGTAGAGTGAAATTTAAGGCGGTATAAACATTTTGTATCGAGTCGAGTTCGGACAATTAAGGTTTCACATAGTGGGCTAATTAAGAGACCATGTATAAGTATTTAACTCTTATTCAAAGCTTGTCAATGTGATAATTGAAAAATACATGAATAGTCCCACATTCTACTGAAGTGTTATAGTCCAAGCGAATTAGACATAATATTATTACGTTATCTTTGATTTTTATTTTCATTTGTTTCAAAATATAACATATCCAAAATACTGGACGTTTGTCTACTTTGTTCCAGTAATGAATCTTATTCTAAGACATATTGTACACACACCGGCAGAATTAGCGGAACATACAAAAAATCTGTAAAAATCAAACAAACCATTTAATTTCAAGAAAATATTAATCTTATTTAATTATTCACTTAAAATTACATGTTCACAAGTCGATATACCTTTATTTTCGGTAGCAAAACAAGTAACCATATAAAATGGCAAATTTTTGGAATCTTATGTCGTCTAAGAATAATTTAAGTTAAAGAATATTTAACAAATAGAAAATGAAACAGCGTTTTAATCCCGCCTGGTTCCTCCCGTGCTTTTATCAAAGCTTCCATTCGTTTTTCTATACTCGGCATGATGTTGTCTATAGTTTCTTGGGACAGTTTTTGCCATTCTTCAATTACAGCAGTTTGAAGCTCGACCATATTGAGAAAAAGCAGCATTTGAATTCGAAAGTGACAGACCTCTTAAAAAGAATTGCATCAATAAAAAATAACAACAATTCTATGGAAAGTCAATTGATTCGTTACTTTAACATTATTTTAAATAAAAATGAAAGAATACCCGCCAACTTTGTTTAATAAATATGTTTTTATATTTTTCTTATGTTCCGCTAATTATGCCGGTGTGTGTATTTAAGTACATATCAAATATATATGGATCCTATATTAGCGAATTTCGAAAACTCGAAATTCAGCTATTACAGTAGGTGTCATGACGCAATCTGAGTCCGGGACTATGGCAGAAATCTGTTTTGAGGTCCCTAGAATACGAAAATGATATTCACTAAAATTTATATATATATATATATATATATATATATATATATATATATATATATATATATGTGTCGCCACGATAACTCTCGAACGAAACGTCTAATGCTTATGAAATTTTGTGTGCGGACTGGATTCTGAATTCGCTCGGCTAAGTTCGTTAGCCAGACACGTCGGATGCCCAGAAGTAGGTTTTCTGGCCATTTTTTATCATTCGATCCTATCATAAGGCAGTTCAATTTTTACATCGTTGAAAAGCAAAAAAAAAATTATGAAGAAAATATTCTTATAATTTTCTTTCTATTTTAAGTATTTTTCGAGAAAATGTAAATTTTCACTTTTATTCTTTCTTTGTTAGTCTAATAAGTAATTTATATTTATATCTCAGTTCTTTATTAAGTATAAAAATATTTCACTTTTTTATTAAAGAATTTTGTGAGAACAAGTGAAAACTATTCACATATATTTGATATAACACACATACATGTATAGAGTTTTGTTTCTCATTTATTGCATTATAATTAGCATGGTTCTATCCCATGTTAAAAAATGTAAATTAAACAGATTTTCTAAGCTAATGTAATGAAGAATTTTATTTTTTTTTTATTGAATTTTTAAGTAAACAAGAAACTGAAGATTATGTTATGATATAATATTATTAAATATATGAAAAAAAACAAAATATGTATAATGTACATATTATGTATGCACGGAAAAATATTTTGAATCGATTTTGAAAATTTTTTCACTAATAATTAATAATGTTAAAGAATTAAACCATTTCAAATGTATTTAAGGTATTTTATGTGAGGTCAAGGTTTTCGGGACCTAAAACGGCCAGAAATTAATTAACCAATCGATTTTAAAAATTTTTTCACAGTTAGTAAGTTAAAGTATTTGAATTAATTAATTAAATGATGTCCGCAAGAAGCGTACGGACTGCCATAGATTATATGAGATCCTTAGAACCCTTTTCTTACTGTTAGAGTACTAGACTTGTATGAGTTTCGCCAGGATTTACTGATCCCATAATTGTAAAAAATAAACTAAACGACCAATTTTAAAAATTTCTTCACTGTTACAGAGCTAAACTATTTTAGATAGATTTAGAATACATTATGTAAGGTCCGCCAGGGTCCACAGGACCCAAAAGTGTCAAAAATAAACTAACTGACCGATTTTGAAAATTTTTTCACTGTTACAGAGCTAAACTATTTTAGATAAATATCGATTACGTTATGTAAGGTCCGCCTCGGTCCATAGGACCCAAAAGTGTCAAAAATAAACTGCCTGATCGATTTTGAAAATTTTTTCACTGTTACAGAGCTAAACTGTTTTAGATAAATATAGATTCCGTTATGTAAGGTCTGCCAAGGTCCATAGGATCCAGAAGTGTCAAAAATAAACTAACTGACCGATTTTGAAAATTTTTTCACTGTTACAGAGCTAAACTATTTTAGATAAATATAAATTACGTTATGTAAGGTCCACCAAGGTCCATAGAACCCAAAAGTGTCAAAAATAAACTAACTGACCGATTTTGAAAATTTTTTCACTGTCACAGAGCTAAACTATTTTAGCTAATATAGATTACGTTATATAAGGTCTGCCAGGGTCCATGGGATCCAAAAGTGTCAAAAATAAACTAACCGACCGATTTTGAAAATTTTTTCACTGTTACAGAGCTAAACTATTTTAGATAAATATAGATTACGTTATGTAAGGTCTGCCAAGGTCCATGGATCCAAAAGTGTCAAAAATAAACTAACCGACCGATTTTGAAAATTTTTTCACTGTTGGGGAACTAACTATTTTAGATAGACATACATTACGTTATTTAGGGTCCGCCAGGGTCCATGGGACCCAAAAGTGGTAAAAATAAACTAACCGACCGATTTTGAAAATTTTTTCACTCTTACAGAGCTAAACTATTTTAGATAAATATAGATTACGTTATGTAAAGTCTGCCAGGGTCCATCGGATCCAAAAGCGTCAAAAATAAACTAGCCGACCGATTTTTAAAATTTTTTCACTGTTGGGGAGCTAAGCTATTTTAGATACATATAGATTACGTTATGTAAGGTCTGAAATGTCAGTAGGACCTAAAAGTGTCAAAAATAAAATAACTGACCGATTTTGAAACCCTTTTACTATTACCAAGGTAAACTATTTTAGATAGGTACAGGTTGTGTTATCTGAGATCCACAACTGTCCTGCGGATGCAAATGCGGCGTAGAATGCTACACAACGGGTTTTGAATATATATATATATATATATATATATATATATATATATATATATATATATATATATATATTACATAAAGTCCGCCTAGAATATACGGTCGAGCTGATTTTTTAATGAGGTCCACCGGGATCTTGCAGATCCGAAAACGCCAGTAATAAGCTATCGAACCGATGCTAAAAAATTTCTCACTGCTAGAGAATTAAATTATTTTAGATGGATACAACTATGCTGCACAAAATTCGTTCGGGTTCTTGGGTCCCCAAAACTACCAAAACTAATTACCCAGCTGATTTTAAAAATTCTTTTACTCTTAGAAAGCTAAACTATTTTAAATAGGTACAGGTCTTAGATGAGATCCGCCAGTGCCCAAGATTTGGAAATTCGCTATGTTATGCAGATGCTGCGACAGGGGTATTTAACAGATATTGACACAAGCATGAAATGAATGAATGGTTGAGTGACAAATATATAGTTAGATAAATAATGTGGAACTATATATATATATATATATATATATATATATATATATATATATATATATATATATATGTATATATATATATATATATATATATATATATATATATATATATATATATATATATATAGCTGTACGGCGCGATGCGACTTGGCGTTAAGGTGCGTCCAGATCAACGTGCCACATAGTGCAGAATGTTCACGAACGTCCGCAACCAAAATGTGCTTATTAAACAGTTGAAAAGCTATCTAAACTGTCGCGTCGCGTCGTGCAGTCCAAAACGTTTGCGAGCGTTGCAATAACAGTCAGTTTGAACGGGTATTCTCTGCGTGCGAATCGTGAGAATCGAATACAGAATCGAATACGTATTCGAATACACAAGAAGTATTCATATATCCGAATACTTCACAATGTATCCGGATTCTTTTAAATGAATACTTTATATCGAATACCTCCGTATTCAGATCGGTTGTATTCGTTGATTCATTTGTTGTATTCATAATTTATTATTGTATTCGGATGCTTTTTTTTAAATTTTTATTTCTTGGAATTATATAATAATAAAATATTTACATATATTTTACAAAGGATTTTACCGCTTCTAAACTTCAACAAATAAAAAGGAAACCTTAAGTGTTGTTCAATTGGATAAAGTGAGACAACATATTTTTTTCCTAAAAATAATATTAATTTTGAATAGTTTTATTCATAACAAAAACAAACATACAATTTATATAATAATAATGGAAACATTAGTCTTTTTCTTATAATGACAATTAGAAAAAATAGTTTTTTTTTTTTTTTGAAAAACAATTATTACTAAAATTAGTAGATAAGAATAAGAATATGTGAGTTATATTCAAAAACATTTTTTTTATTTTCTTCTAAGGGCAAAAAACGTACCAAAAATTTCATTTTACATTTTTAATCCGAATTGCAAGAAACCTGTTTATAATATCTATGTATTTAATGTCTCTATTAGTAAAAAAGAGAAAATATTCAATATATGGAAATAAAGTTTGGTGATAATAAAAGCGTCTAATAAATTCCTAGAATTGTCAATGAAACATTAATGATTGAATTTTTAATCAACCAACCTGGAGAAAATGTATCAGAAATGACAATGTTTAACCAATTACAGATAAGAGCATTATTCTGAAGTTTAACACTTTCTTCTTGAGGTAATTCTACTGCCTCATCTATTTTAGGAAATAAACTCATCCACTCAGAAAAGTACCTATTACTGAGTACTCAAGTGTTGTGAAACAAATTATAAAGAGCGAGGGAAGAGGTTTGACTAGTACAAATGAGAATGAGTATATTAAGTATTCGAATTCGAATATATTATGTATTCAAATACATGTATTCATATACATATTCGAATAGAAGTATTCGAATACATGTATATGAATACATGTATTCGAATACAGGTGAGTATTCATATTCACAGTATTCGATTCTCACATCACTAGTGCGAACAAATTTGATCCAGATAATGTCGGTATTTCAAAGGAGTCTACCCGCTTCAACATATTCAGTTTGCTAAGTGTGTATAAACGTCCAAATAAACGAGCCATGCTGCCCTAATATATTTTTCCGTTGCTTTGTTGTAAATAGGGTTTAGCAAAATACTTTTAATAAAATCCATTTAAAATAGGAAACTTAAAATGGTAAAATGGAAAACAATTTTGCTGGACATATTTAAAATAGAAATTAAAAATGTTTTGTTGGCCATTATTAAAATTTATTTTGTAAACTCTTTTTTCCTTTTTTTAAAAAATATTTCGAATTTTTCCACAAAATAAGTGCCTATATAATATGGTGAAGGCAATGTTATAATAAATAATAATAAAGTTGTTATTTGAAGTATTTACCGACATTATCATAAACAACTTTGTGCGCAAACTGTTACGGATGTATGCGTTTGTGCGCGCATACACGTCCAAATTGACCTTTGCTGCAACGTTCGCAAACATTTTGCACTGTGCGACGCGTTGGTCTGGATGCACCGTTAAAGCTATGGATACTGAACTGTACAATGTCGTACGGTAATAATAATAAAATGACAGACTGTACTGTATTTGTGCATATATACTTTCACACACACACACACACACACACACACACACACATATATATATATATATATATATATATATATATATATATATATATATATATATATATATATATATATATATATATATATATAGTTGGAGGTAGGCAGTTATTTGAGAATAAACTGTGCCATTCAGTCATGTATTCATTCCCGATTTGACGCCACAGTGTCGCTTATCGTATCCTTCCTTATATTTTATTACGTATTCATATGTTTTTAATTCTATCCTGGATGGACATCCATGTATGAATGTATGTGTGTGTATAAATGAGGTGTGATCAGTGGACATAGTTCCAGCCGCACTAAACTAAACAAATACTTAGAAAATTATAACGAAGTCTCCTGTGTAATTACATATATGATCCGTACACTATTGTTGAATTATTTCGTTAAATTATAAATAAATATATTATCTGTTTTAGTGTTATAATTCTTCTTGCGGAATTCGTAATAATAATAAATGAATATTCAAACTAAGAGTATATTAAAAATAAAATTTCAGTAGTGGGGTCTGTCTGTCTGCGCTGATATTAGAAGTACCAAACATTGTCACAGTACGTGTATCATCTGTATTCATGGTCCAGGATCGTCAGTAAATTATTCCAGGCGATAAAAAATAGTACCATTTTCTAATAAATTAATAAAGGTCATATTACAACATTTAACAGTTGTTCATTTATTTTAAATAACGTTCACACAAATTAAATTCGCTTACAAAAAGGGTTAAATACGAAAATAAATTTTTCAATTTCTGTTTTGCTGGATTATTCCAAATAATCCTTGATCTTTACATTTCGAAGGTTTAACAAATATTTCTCTTAATTTGGTTACATTTCCAAATAATTCTATATCTCTCAGTTCCCATTATTTTATAACTTAATTAGCAGCCCATCGCTCAGGTGTCTATTTTGTTTTCACTTTGGTCTTTCATATGATTTCCTATATACACATTTTATACTTTACAACTGTTATTGTATAATATTTATAATTGTATAGTCCATGGTTTCATCTACAGAAAAATACCTGAATTATGGGTTCAATTACTTTTCAGTTATTCCGAAATTCTGTACGAAGTGTTATTTATAGTGATTGGCTTCGCTCGCTAAATGACTCTAAAATAGAAATGCCGCCGAAAATAATTTTTTGTCCAATTCCCTTCCACTGCGAAAGGGAGGGGTTGGAGCTAGTAGCTGATAAGGAATTAACATAAGTATTTATGAATAAAAGCCAAAACAGAACGCAATGAAAAAGACCACTCCGCCCAAACGTTACAAAGAATCTAAATTTATTTTGCGATTATATGATCCTTAATCACTATTACTTTACTACCTAGTGGTCCATAATCACTACGACGTTAATCACTATTAATCACTATGATCTTACTACATAGTGGCTCATAATCACTCTGATCTTACTACTCAGTGGCCCATAATCACTGTGACCTTACTACCTAGTGGTCCATAATCACTATGGCCTTACTACCTAGTGGTCCATAATCACTATGATCTTATTACCCAAGTTCCGTCTAGCTGTTTATTTCAAGCCTCATCCTCACCGCTTTATTTACGCCTTTAACATCTCAATAACCTTTACAAAGCAATATTCAAGGTCCTTGAATTAGCTCAGTTTTTAGTCGAATTTTTCTCTGCAAAAATTAGATTTATACAGCCTATACGATAAGAACGGGACGAGGCGATAGTAGGGGCGCTATCCGTTTTCGGACTCGTAGAACACGATTCCGAAGAAATGTCTACATATATATATATATATATATATATATATATATATATATATATATATATATATATATATATATATATATATATATATATATATATATATATATATATATATATATATATATAGGTGGCCTAGAATTATGTACCGTAATTGCTAGAACTGATAGTACTTTCAAAAATAATGGTAGCTTTTCATCTACACTTTTTTCACTCACATAATTATTATGGAAATTTCACGTAAAAGATATGTAAACTATTAGAAACCATTACAAACTCAATTAATATAAATTAGTTTTTTATTTTATTCTCATATGCCTTTTTAAATCAATACACCACTAGATGGCTGCTTTGCTCTCTTACTTTATTTTTAGCATATTTTTCTCATCTCTTGCTGCCTCTTATTATACATAATTGTACTATTTTGTTAGATAACAATTCAAGGTAATAATATAATAATGATCGAAGAAATATGATAAAAATGTATATATTTGCCAGAAATTTTTATTTTCCGAAAAAAAGAAGAGAAAAACACGAAACGAAACGATATATACCTAAATAAATAAATGTGTATAGGTGAGGCATTATTATTATATCGTTATGGCAACGAAGTTGTTATTGAATTGTGTTTGATGAAAATTGGTTATTTTTAATACTAACAAAACGTATTTATTGCTACTGAACTGCAGAACAGATATGTAGGTAGATATCTCCGTAGGTATAGATAGATAGATGTTCTTATCTATCCAGTGAATTTATGCAAATATCTACAATATTGGTTGTCGATATACATATACATGTACATAGATTATGTGTATATTTTTCTATATTTTCTCTTCTCGTATACATATGTCTTTGAGAACGATAGATATGGTTTTATTTAATAAATTGTTGCGAATTTATCTATCATAAATGTGTCATTTGCAGAAAGGTATTTTCGCACAGTGGGTATTAAAAGCAATGAATAGCAATAGTAGTAGATTTCATTTTATTGTAATACATTATTCAGTTTTTATGCATATTAATATTATGTATTATTGCATTGCTAACTTAACGTGGTATTCTAGTCTAGAAATTTGAAACAGTACAGTTTTTTATTAAATAAATTTAATTTTGAACTTTTAAATACAGACACAGTAATATTATTTCAAAAGGATTCGGGATGATAATTCATAGACAAATCATCAGTTGAAATAATTTCCTTATTTTGAAAATTCAAACAATTATTCGACTTGATTTTTAAAATATCTTCTTTAGTTGATTAAAGTAAATGCTTAAAGTATGTTTGTAAACTTATTAAGTATTTTTTCAACTTCTCAAATCGCAAGTTGGCGTATACATAGGAGGTAATTTGTCGTGTGAGCAACACTTACATTCCTAGGAACGTAAGTAATCGCTTACTGTCAACTATAGTAAAGCGAATTTTCTGTGGAAATAATTTTTTACGGACGCCTACTAGTCATTTTTATTAAATGGCATTTTCAATGAATTTTATTATTTTTCACTCACCACTGAAATTATTAAATTAATATTATAATTAATAACTATACCAAAATTTTTTTTAAATATTTAAATATCACAAGAACTAGACAGGATAAATACAAACTTGATTCAAGATACTGTTTGAAACCCCAAGTACTTGTTGATCCACAATACCTTTTATTTTGCTTCCAAGATTACTATAAAGTAGCAGAAGCATTGTGATCACTTTTGAAAAATAAAAAATTTTTCCCTTCCCAAATAAAATATTTTACGCACATTTTACGTTTTAGAGCTCCCTGAACAATTTGGTTTGGTGTCTGTCCGTCCGTTCGTCTGTCTGTCCGTCTGTGTGTCGCCAGTTTGCACCATAACTTCTAAACTATTCGATTGTTTTAATGAAATTTTCAGAAATTATGCAGTTTGGTTTCTAGATCGTCCCCTATGAATTCAATAGAAATCGCAGTAACAGTAGCTACGCTGCTATCATGTCATTCCATTAATATACTAAATTGTACCAAGTGGCATAACTTCTGAAGTATTCAATTTTTTTTATGAAATTGTCAGAAATTATGCGGTCTGGTTCCTAGATGGACCGCTACAAATTTCATTGCATTCGGAGTAATAGTATCCACGACGCTACTATGAAATCCCATTAAATGTCAATAACTTATTTACTGCTAGTCCCACTTCGCTCAAATTTTTAAAGTATTTTGGGGGTTAGTTTCTAAAATATTTTTGCTATTATTTTATACGACGAAGCTGTGTGTCACACCCCATTGGCAGCGTATTTTAGTATCTTACTAGTTAAGGCTGTAAACGCTTGTTGTACACTACAGCAAGCATTTTGCAAAATTACTAATTGATTCTTGATTGATACTTACTTGCTATCTTGCCCGTGAATTTTGTTCGAATGTACTTTGAACCATCTAGGGATGAAAAGTAAACTACTCCCCTTGAAAATCATGAGATAATTTTCAAATGACTGAAAATCAACCTCAAGGTCGACTTCAAGGTCGCCATCAAGTGCATCACTTTAAACTCTAGAACTTTGGTCTTTTGCCTTTTTTTCTGAAAAACTATCGTTTTAGAAACAATTAGCTAAAACTGCCTATCTCCATGGGTTGAGGGGTGTTTTTATCCCCAAAAATCGTATTTACCCGAAACGAAAAGACACGTACTTAATATTTTTCGCTATTTAATATTAAGTACTCATGTGTATCAAGTCCCATAAGAATATTGTAGTTTTTCCACTTTTACCGTGGAAAAAAAGTTAGGACAAATTTGTAGAGCGAAGAAAATAGTACACAACATTTAATTGGTTATTTCACTGTAGGTAAATACGATAAAAACGAAACAAAAGTTCCTATTGGTAAATTTAACTGATTTCAGAACCATAGTAACACTGTATTAAATAATAATATGAATTATACTAATTTATTTTATTCGTTAAATTATCTCACCGTATTACACTTGAATTATATATTTTTTCTGAATAAATTTGTGTTTTCTACAACTCAAGTTTCTTGCCTAAAAGTAATTTAACTCGAAGAACTCTCAATCCAAAAACGCTTCAGCTTCACTGTCGCCTTTTTGTTAGTTGACAGTTCTCGTTAAATTGCTAGGCAACAAATTTTTGTTCGACAAACCCAAATTTATTCGAAAAAATAGAAACCTCTCATGTAATAATACGTGAAAATTACTTTTAGTATTTAGGTAATTCAAAAAAAAAAAAAAAAAATAATAAAAAATAAAAAAAAAAAAAACAAATTTAAGTAACGTTCTATATAAAATTGAAAATTGATCTTTAAATGTCGCAAGTTAAATGTTGGAAACAGCATATTTTCTTTTCAGTTTATTATAGGTTTTTGATATCTCTCTTTTAATTTCCGATAAAATTAAAGTTGCATAAATGATAGGAAATACTATTTTAAATGTTATGTCATATACTCTAAAAGGGATTTCATTTTATAAAATTACTTATATTTCACAAAGAATTGAAAATCGACCTAAACCCTTTTCTCATATAATTAAATTTTTTTTATATAGCTAATCAAATTTTTGGCCACTACATTGATTTAAATTATTTATCAATTAATGCAGCTGTTGTACTTACGTTTATTCTATTTTTCATTATTCCTGCCAATCATTTAAATTCAGAACTGTCCTGTATTATTTTTTCAGTTTCTCTATTCAAATCTATACTGCATATTATTTATACTTGTTGTCGAAGAAGTTACACAGTGTTTTTATTTCTCCAATATATTTATAGTTGAAAGTAATGGCGGGGGCGGGGGGTTGTTTGGGGGGTTTTGAGTGCGTTTACATACCTAACTCCCTCTGTGCCTCCCGTTACTCGTTGTTATTGTTATTGTTGTTGACATGTTATATGATATACTTGTCGCATTGATCCTTCTTAGGACCAGTGTTTATTATTTCCATAAACATACAGTTATACTATGTAGGTATACTACGGTGGCAGGAATATGTATATAGAGACAACCAGGACGTAGTGTGCTTCGCTAGTGTTTGTGACAACTTTATTTCATATCATATCGTCATATTTATTCTTATATTATTTTGAAGAAAATATTGTGTTGTTCAGAAATGAAATGTTATTCTCATTCCATCAGTGTATGTATATTGTTGTACTGTTGGTGCTTCTTAGCTCATACCACCGTTCTGGTAACCTTGTGATACCTGTATGTATTGTGTATCTATCCTTTTTGTATTATGATGTATCAATTCACCATTATCTTTATTTCGAACACTTTAACTTATACCGAATGTTTCGGTGATATTTTTAATACTTGATGACTGCTTGCGGAACACCTGCGTTCCGCAGAACACAATTTGGGAAACACTGTTCCACACCATAAGACCTTTATGTAAGTACCCGTACCAGTAGTTTAGAAGTATTTCTATTTTACTCCCTTCTTGGGGCACCAAGGCTTTCGGAAATTATTTGAACCTCACTTTCGTCTTTTTCGAAGATCTCAATAATTCTCAATATCTTTTTAATTTGGACTGTATTTGGTTGCACTGACGAACAATTTTTACCACACGTTCATTTAAGTTTGATATTCTGAAATTTTGTACAAAATCAGTTCCTTAGCTTCGTCTGCTCGCCCAACGACTCTAAAGTAGCTATATTAGTATTTAGTATATCTATTTTTTATATTTTGAGATCTTTTCGAAGACCCCCATATTGATAACTTTAGGAGAACTTTACTTTCCGATCATTTTTAAGGTCTCAGGGCTCTGGAAAAAGTTCCTGAACTCGCGTCAATTTGTTTTGGAGTCTCAATTAAATTTGAGCAAAATTTGATTAAGATGTATGTGTCCAGTCGTTTATTTTGGACGTTTTTTGGATCTCCAGGACTCTAGGGGGGAAAATTTGATCAAGATCCGTTCAACTATTTGATTTGGGTCATTTTCGGGACTCCTAAGACCGTTGGAAATCAGTTTAAATGTAACACTCAGTTTTTCCAGAATCTTGATACTATTTGAATAGAATTTGGTAACGGTATGTCGGGATCATACGGGACACGAGTACATCGAGTGTCGTTTATCCATCAGTAAACAAATTTTGATATCGGTTTAATATTTCTCGAGGTTAGCTCTGTTGTACACACCGACAAAATCACAAATTTTACTTCTTTATTGTATTCGTATGATAAAATTGAGTTACTAATCTCATTGTAAGAAGTTATATGTTTTGGTATTACACCATATAAATAGCTACTGTGTTAATAAATATGTAGGAGCAACCTACAGCAATAGTAAAGTTACCCGAATTCTCCTAGTGTACGGAAACATAGTAAAAAAAATCTTATGGGTGTAACTCAGACTCTGTAGTGAATATGGACAGTGATGATGAGAACTGTGAAACAGTAACGTTGACGGGCAGAATTAAAATGCACATTTCAATAGTATAGTAGCCAACTGTCATACATATGAATAAAAGGAAAAGTAGGAATTTGCTCCACAGAAGCCATGGAAATTATTATAGATCTGTTATCGGTGCATCTGATGGTTAAAACCGCCACGAAAAAGGCTCTCATTAAAATGATTAAGGACGAGAACTGATGTAGTTTAATCTATCCGATTAGTTAATTTACATTTTTCAAATGTGTATATAGTTTACAAAAATATTTTGGTTTTTATCTGCCCTTTCGGAGTTAATACTTTTTTCGTAGGGAAATGAAATTCTTTTATTTATTTGTCGTGGTCAGACCGTACATATAATAAATAAGAACTTTATTGGGCCAGAATCCATCCTTTTAAGAATATTGTTAATGTTTCCTTTTAAATTTCTAGTCGTAGAAGCTTGATTTTGAACTCAATCTCTCGTAAACAAAAGATACTAAAACGTATACAAAAGT
Organism: Brachynemurus nebulosus; assembly: GCA_035578155.1. Lineage (NCBI taxonomy): Eukaryota > Metazoa > Arthropoda > Insecta > Neuroptera > Myrmeleontidae > Brachynemurus > Brachynemurus nebulosus. Next base: position 6,293,655 of record JAPWDM010000006.1, on the reverse strand, counting down.
TAGTATCAACCATTTCATATACTCAGAGAAATTACACATCAAATATGTGTTCTCCCAACCAAATTGTATTGTCCTATATGAGCAACGAAATCATTTGGTTTTAGAAACAATATGAAATTTTTTGAATTACATTGTTGTATTAACATATAGAAATTGTTAATTTTATCATTTTAATTTAGTTATTCCGTTCATACTAAATCGTTGTCACAACACACAATTTTAGTTAAATCAGCTATACAATATATACGCTTTAACAATATTACCATGTTGTAACAAGGCGCTCATTTATTTTAGCGAAATGAGCATAAGAGACAATCTAAATAAATGATAGAATTGAAGCAATAAATTTATATTATTAAATTACCATTATCGGTTAATTAAATTAATCAATAAAAATCATTACTTTAATTATATACTTTAATTCAGAAAACTATTTAATATACTTACCTATCAACTATCCATAACCTGTAATAACACTCAATAAAAAAAGATGTCATGCTTAAATTATGTAAATAAAATAACCAATAAAAATAGAAAAGTCGTAATTTATTCATTTTCATTGAAACTACCAGTATTTCTTTTAAAAAATCACGAACAAACACAATATAAATAATATTCTTTTTGTTTAACATGTGCAGAAAAGCCTTTTCAAACGTAAATGTAGTTAATTTTTTTCAAAATATTTGCAATTATTTGTAACTCGATCTGGAATACTTCCTCCTGGTAATGTTTATTTTTAACTCGATCTGGAATACTTCCTCGAAGTAATGTTTAAATGAGAGCGTCTTGATTAAGGTTAATGCAAATTCATCATAAAAACTTCAATATTAGCGGTTGCCTAAAAGAAAAAAATAAGACAAAAAGTAAAAGCTTTAAGTAAAATAAAAAAATTAAAAATATAAAAAAAACGCCGTGAGCAGCGGAGCCCCATCACGGAAGTCGAATTTTTCCTTTCATCTTCGGTATTGAATGTCTACAAGCGAAATGTAATTGAAAGTCCACAAGCGATTTGCCATTTTGATGGTTTCAAAACTGATGATGAGTGTCCGGTTGATCGGGGCTTTAAAAAAAGGTTTTAAGTTTTTAAGGGCTGAATCTCAGTAGGGGAGAGCGGGGCTATGCCGTACACTTAAGGGAGAGCTGTTATTGTTCATCTAATATCGAGTATAAAATTATAAGAAAATTAGCAATATATAATTTGGACAATTGGCTACTGATTTCACACAAAGAAATTTGAATTATTCTACTGTTTACATATTTAAATTAAATTACAAAAAAGTGTCTCTGTACGAAATAGCCCCGGGAGTCGGAACTATTCCGTACGGTAGGAGGGGCTATACCGTACAGTAAAAAAATCATCTTGTTAAGGAAGTAAATAAGAGTAATGCAATAAATTATTGTAAAAAAATCATCTTGTTAAGGAAGTAAATAAGAGTAATGCAATAAATTATTGTAGAAAACACATTTTATTATTTATTGTCGACTCAACTAAGAAACAACATAACGTAACTTGTATTATCGGTATATTTAGTTCAGCTTATAAAAGTATAAAAAGTGTTAGGTTAACTTTTATCAAAAAAAGTGATAAATTTTAGAGAACGAAAGTATTTTATTTAAAGTTTATACATTTAAACAAAAATCACAAGTAAAATTTATTTGCAGACTCGGCAGACTTTATTGTATTTCCTGCATCAACTACAATTTATTAATGTTACCATATTAAACCATTTGGGGCTAAATCGTACACTTCTGTACGGTTTAGCCCCATCCTGTACCTTGTGGGAGTTTCATAACCTAACCTCAAATTGCGTCGCCTAACTAGTTTTCACTAGTGATCAAGAGAGAGCTTAAGAAAAGTAATTTCTCATGATCTTATCGCTATTAGCTCATAAGTAAAGGTTCTCCACCCAACTCTTATTTGGCAGTGCCCCAAAATTATAAGAGAAATAATAAAAACAAGTTTTTTCACCGTCATATTGGCATTTATACGCACAGCGCAACGAACTCAATCCAGTGATTTTCTGCGGTCAGGCGCTAGGTTGCGACAACGATTGGACTTGTCTAGCTTGAAATCCAGACACGAAAAATGAGTGTACGGTTTAGCCTCGCTGTACACGGAAAAAAAGAGATTAGTTCAGTGAAACGAAACTGCGTGTTTGGGAAATATTATTTCGTCCAAATAAAATTTTGATCACTAAAACATTTCTCTTATTTTCAGGAATCAATTATTTTGTTTGTGTTTTTTGATAAATTTCAAACAATCACATTATTTCAGTTTTATATATTGTTTATTTGTTTATATTTTATTTCTGTGTATCATATTTAGCTTCATGCACACCAAAGTTTATTTGGCTCAAACAATTAGTTTGTTTGATTCAAACAAAACAGTTACGACAAAAACAAAATAATTACAACGCATGCGCGGAAATGTGGTCACGTGTAGAAGCCAAGCCAAGCCAAGCAATGTTATACGTAGGCCTAGTTATACGATTTACAGTACATAAAAATATTTATTAACCGACATCTTGGATCTTGGTTGAAAACTTTTAATTCGAAATTAAATTTCACTATGTATACCTACATTGTATAAATTGTTTTAGACGTATTTAGCTTTTGTTTTAATATATTATGTAATAATTGTTGGTACGACGGATAAAAAAAACTGAAAGAGATTCTAAAAGCTGATGTTTGAAGAAAATAACCTATATTTGTTGGTAAGTTTAAGTAACACATTAATTATTTTAATAAACAGTAGATATACTAAGCGCCCATATTGTCCATAATAAATTGTATTGCTTTTTTTCAGACAATATACAACATTGAAAATAGCACTGCCGCAACAAATGACATATTTGAAGGCCTTGGATTGGAATTTATGTTTGTGTTTGTGTTAATTGGGTTGTGTCCTTGTGTTATGTGATACTGATAAGTTAACGTTAATTTAGCGTTTATTTATGTAATACTAAAAATATGTGATTCAAAAAGTATTAAAAAAACAAACAACCAAAGTTTTATTAAAGTATTTGTAAATTTGAAGAATTTCATTGTTTAAAATTTATTTTTGAAATTTTTTTATATGGTTGTTTACGTTACCTGTTTGAATGTATGATAGTTTGCTGTTTATGTACTGGAAAATGCATAAATTATACTACATTTTGAACTTGTATGTTTTATTATTTGATTGTAATAATTAATATTAATAATAATAATAATAATATGAATTACGTATTAACAATAAATAATAATCAGTGTGCTGATAAATTGATTTTCGTTTATTATATCCAATATATATTTATTTTTCAGGTAAATAAAAATAAAACTCAATTCAAATAGAAATAAAATTCAACAGAGTGAAAAATTATTTGATTTAAATAAGAAAACTGAGTGCCCTAAATAATAAAGTGTTTAATACAAATAAAATTATTATTTGCAATACAATATATTTTGTTTCTACTGAAATAAAGTAGGAAGTTCCATCAGAACAACGTTCAAGTTCACGTAAATAACATTTTTATTTGGTGCAAATTAAAAATTTATTTAAATCTCAAACGAAAAATTTAATTCATGGAAATATGAAACTTATTTGACGGTATACAAACAAGAATTTTATTTGGTTTGAATAAAATTTATTTGATTGAAATAATTCTTTTTTTCCGTGTACGGTATAGCCCCGCTCTCCCCTAAATTTTTATACGGATAGCAGTTAGCAGGAAAAAAGCCAACACAATTCGTACGAAAGCATTCCTACCCATGCTTATCCGCCAATTGCCTTTGTGTTTTATTTTTAAGTATTAAAAAAGGACCTTAAATAGTAGACTAGAAGGCCTTTATGAAGATATTTTTTCTTTCCAAAAAAATCCAAAATTTTTATTTTATAAATAATAAAAATCCAAAATTCCTAATTTATAAATAAACAGTGACTTTAATAACATTTTTAAATTAATTAATATGTATGTATTTCATTTGTTAAAAAATTATATTCACTTTTTTTAAATTTTTTAAAATTACTATTCGCCTACTTGTATTTAGAATAAAAAAATGCATTTAAAACACATTTAACAATAGCATTCAATTCCGATGTAAAAATGGGAGAAGTGGGGGGAAAAGTAATGTGGACTCCCTAAAAGGTACTAGCTGGATACTAACTGAATACACGTACAAAATTTCAGGCCTGTAGGTTTCCATCGAAACTGTCTAGACGTGTTAGAAAACAAGCAAAAAAATTAAGGAAATATTGGCGTAAAAATCGTGGGGGTAAGGGTTAAAAGTTGAAACCCCCAAAAAACAGTGTCTGGCTATTAGCTTAACCTGTACACAAAATTTCAGCCCTCTAGGTTTATTTGGGGAGATTTTGACCCGAACGAAACTGTTAAAAAACAAGAAAAATCATGTTCTTTTGGGTATAAAAATGGTGGCGGTAGGGTTTGAAAGTCGAGACCCCCAAAAGGCACCCCCTTGATACTAACTCAATCCGAATACAAAACTTCAGCCCTCTAGGTTTATTTGGGTGACCTGTGCGAGTGGTACAAACTTCGAAAACGTCGAAAATGCATGAAATTGTAGCTTAAAAATGAGGGGGGTGGGGGTAAAATATTAAAACCTCCAAAAAGCACAACCTAGGTACGAACTTTATCAACACACCAAATTTCAAGCCTCTACGTTAATTCTGGGGGCTGGGGGCCTGTTAGATCCAGCGAAAATCGTTTTTCCCCCCTCTACTCCCACCAAATCATCCTAGGAAGCTGAATTTTTGATATGTTGTAGATAATTGACCGAAACATTATTTAAAACCGGTTTGGAAAAGTTTTATTGCTTTTCCGGCCCCCACCACCCCCTTAAAAGTCGGGTCAGAAAAAAAATTTGCCCAAAATTTGATCCCACTTTGATAGTATGAGGTGCCTCGAAAATGAGCCCCATTTACCAAATTTCATCTCTTAACTTCCATAGGGGGGCCCTACACAAATTAAAAGGTGGCGGGAATATATATATATATATATATATATATATATATATATATATATATATATATATATATATATATATATATATATATAACTATATATATCAGACATTTTTTTTTCTACATATTCGTGTTCTACGGGTCCGAAAACGGATAGCGCCCCTACTCTCGCCTCTCGCAGCTCTTATCGTATAGACTGTATAAGTCTAATTTTTCGGAGAAAATTCGACTAAAAAACAATATTACGTTTTAAGTAACAAAAAATTAATTTTAACAATTATGTTTAAATACATGTCAATAATTAAACACGTCAAAAATTATTATTGCTTTTAAGTGCCTGAAACTTGAATACAGTTAAAAAACTGTGTCCTTAACCTCATTCTGTGTAAATATTTAAATACTGTCCTAAAAAAGAAAAAATTTTAAAAAAATATCCGTATACCTAAAAGAATAGATATCAGTTCTGATGACTCCGTTTTAGCTAATTTTCAATCTCTGACAATATGGATTTCGTTGTAAGCAAATTGTAGCTAAGCGAAAAGCTATCCATGCTCTCAGCTCTGCATCATTCATTTCACGAAAATTTTTTGTTGAAATTGCAACTGTTAAAATAAGTCAAAAGAGTAAAAAAATATATAAATTTATTTAGAAATGATCACGTACCTTTCTTAAAAAGTCAGAAACATATATATAAAATATTTTTATTAATTTTAATTTTAACCTGTAAACGTCTTAACACAAACGAAATCAAACAAACAATAAAATAAAATGGCCGCTGAAATAACACGTGATCAAAAGCTAACAAACAACTTTGACAATCTGTATAGATATGGAAGTTAATACAAACTTATATGTATTGTTGTTAAATTAATATAGTTAATTAACGTTTTTATATTGTTAGTTGATAAATTTTAATGGTTGTTGCATCCAGTTCGTCAGTGCTTCAATTTCAGTCATATTATATAGCATACTCTACCAAACATATAGGTAGTCCAAACATATATTTCAATTATTTCATGTCTAGTATTTGGAGCAAACAATATTATTGAACTGAAAATATATTTAATTCTACAGACTATTTTATAGTCAGTCCAAATAAATATTTCTAAACATGACCATATCGCTAATTTTACTATTATATCGATTTCTCTGAGTGTATACAAATGTTATGACAAAAAAATAAAACTTTAATTCCTTGGTGAATTCCTTCCTTTACTTAGTAAGAGTATCAATTCGAACGAAGTAAGAATTCGAATTTATCCAGAGCTTACTTTGATAAAAGGGATTTTGCTACCTTACCTAAACGGCCTGTACAATTTTAAACTTGTCAGATGTAAAAATGTTTATTGCATTATATTTTCGTTAAAAAATATTTATAATTTTCACATATTTTATTGTTATGAAATTCGAAGGAATTTTAAATAAAAAAAAAGTTCGAAATACTGTAAAGAGCGTACTAATAATGTATCATATTTTTATTACAAAAATTTCTTTGTACCTATACTCATATTTCATACATAATATACCTAGCCGCACAAGTACCTATTTCTCTAGATAGGTATGTATACTTTTGCCAATTTGCTTTTTCGCTTCTTTATATTTTGAATTTTCAAACACGTCGCTTATTATACGTGTATTACTTCTGTTTGTATATTTATTTATATAATTCCCATAACATTTCTTTGATGCTGTTTACTAAAAAACGTTTGTTTCTGAGAAATGTTCAAATAATTTTATTTTCAATCGAATCTTTTTTTATGAAATTATTAGTTCATTAATAATTGGTATTTGATCATAACTTTTGATAAGTATAATTTCTTTATATATGTATATATTTTTTAATATTTATTTTGTGTGATTGACTGCCTTATATGTAAATTTTTTTCCTTCGAGTAAGTGTATTATTTTTATTGATTTATTTTTTCCTTTGATCAGTAAGTTTTAACGATGGGTATTATTGACAGGACAATTATAGACCAGTAATGTTGTCTGAATGGTTCAAGTCTAAATATGGTGGTCTCAGTTTATTATAATTTGTGGAATGTAGAACTTTAACGGACAGTAGAAGTTTTGATACATTCTAAAATTCATTTTTGGGTATATATATATATATATATATATATATATATATATATATATATATATATATATATATATATATTTTTTAAGTATTTAATACACAAAAAGTGATCAATTTGGACGCACAGATTGTAAGATAAAACTTTTTAAAAATTATTTATTTAATTGTAATACCGAACTAATACGGTGAAGCATCAATACACTAAAAATCGACGTTGAATCGAAAATAACTTCTGTTAGAAACTGAATGAAAAAATTCAGAAATAAAACGAAATTTATGTCTACAATAAGGAATTCGAATCAAAGTGAACATCGATTTCTTGTTATTATGAATTTATTTTTTAATTATAAAATGAATTTCCTAACGTAATTTCAGATCTTAAAAAAGTACCTAAATAAAAATTAATATAATTAAAAATATTTTAAAAAATAAAGAAAACAATTTTCGAAAAATTTCAAATCAGCTAATCTTAATTAGCAACAGAAATTGACAGACATTAAGTTATTCAATTCCTAACGGGCCAACCATCTTAAATCAAGGATTCCCAAACAGTTTAGTCGATACGGGACCGTGTTTTAATAAAAATTGGTCCGGACGCGGTTGGCCACAATTTCACATCTTAGAGTCAAGACACACGTACCATGCGACGACCACTTTTTTGTCGTTATCGTGTGGTTTCGTTCGTGTGTCTTAAGACGGTTCTACACGATGCTACGAACACCTTCCAACATTGGACGTTCGATGGTTCATCGCATCGTGTGGCCGTTGTTCGAACCTACGAGTGTCCAATGTCGAGCGTCAAACATTCGCATTTGGCCATGTCCCGCTCGATGGTATTCTTGCACCGAGTCAAAGGGACGCTTCGAACGTTTGAAGGTCAATGTTGGTTGCGTTGGTTGGTTCGACTCAGCAGCTGCACGACTCGTTCATGTGAAGAGAGACAACATCAGTGTATAACATTAGAGATAACATCAGACAGATAACAACCTCGTACACTGAGTACCAACACATCATCATTCGTATTGGATCAAACATTCGATTCACCGTGTAGCAGATACATTCGTCGCACCAACTATCGAACTTAATTGCCTCAAACGTTCGATCGAACGTTCGTAGCATCGTGTAGAAGCCGCTTTAGACGACGACTTGCGAGTCACTTTTTAGTGGTCGAGTAACGTACAATCACTGCGGGGCGACATCAAAGCCACTAATACTAATTGTCATATACAGTATCTGCATTAAGTATTTGTACAATAATTAACCTTTCAGTGAACAGGTGACTAAATGTTGTATAAACGCACGGGTTGTGTCTGTAAGACCCATTTTTGTCTCGAAAATTCTAAAACTTTTTTTTTTACAAATTTTTCTTATTCAGTCGTGTAAAATAAATAAAAAATAAAAATATTACAATTTTAACTAGAATTTTTAATTTATTAAGTTTGGAATTGATAGTTTTGAAAATACACATTTAGGAAAAGATACGCAATAAAATTACAAAAATATACAAAAGAAGAAAAATAAATGAAATTAATGAATGTATTTAATATTAAAATAATAAAACTATGTACATCACTACATATTTCCACACATTCATTACATAATGGCACTACATGTTCTAAGCATAAATAAATTTTACACTTGTTACAGCGGTAAGGCGTTTTTCTGTGTTTTTTGCATTTAGCACAGCGGCCCCGTTTATTTGGAGGAGAAGTTTGCACTCTCTCTTCAATTCCACATAATTTTTTGGCAGATGTTGTACAGATTTTGGTAAATGTACTTCAAAAGCTGGTTTTCATATTTATTGGAAGCTGGAATTACATATTTATTATTCCACAAAAAAAGAAAATTTCACATAAAAACTGAATAAAATTCATGCTTAGTTATTTAGTGCATTATTATTATTAGTCATATAAGGATGTATATTTAATAGTTATATTTTAATTATAATAAAAATAATAAATAATAATTAACATAATAATGAAGACATAACATTGCGTAAAATACCTACACAATATCCTTAAATAATATTGAGAAATAATATTCTTGAAGAAAATATGATACTAATAAGTGTGAGAAAATATACAAAAAAATACACTAACGCACGGCTTGGGTTTGACACACTGCAACAACACCAAACAAATACTCTTACTAACGCACGGGTTGGGTGTGTAAGACTAAATACAGCTATCTGTACTAAACTAAAAATGCTAGGTTATTAAAAACAAGTTCTAATTATCGTATACAACGACTTACGAAGGTACAGAAATGATTAAAATGTTATCATTATCGATTAGGAAGTATTTTATGAAATACATAAATGTTAACTGGGTCCAACCCAACCCGTTCACTGAAAGGTTAATTTATCGATACTGAAATTTAAGAAGCTTAAAATTTTGCAGCGTAAAGTAGGTACGCTAGGATAAAAATAAACATAATTAATCAAAGAACTGATACTTCTGTTAAATAATATTTTTGCATATTCAATTTTTAAAATTATAGGTACATTTCAAAATTTTTCACTGTTCCATTTTTTTGAGTTTCCAATTCCTTTCTATTATTCTAAAACTAAAAACGTTTAAATAATTATATAGTTTATTCATCTAATAGTTATCAATAACACAGCCACACAACAACAAAAAATTTTCTGACCTGGAGGTCTCACTATATATATTATATGTTTTTGGGGTCGCTGAATCCGAATTTGGGGTCAGTTTCATTCCAGTACATCTGGGTTCGGCCATAACCTCAAAAAATACCCTCAAAATTGCTATATTTGTTAATTTTGAGGATATTTTTTGAGGTTATGGCCGAACCCAGATGTACTGGAATGAAACTGACCCCAAATTCGGATTTAGCGACCCCAAAAACATATAGTACATATAGTGAGACCTCCAGGTCAGAAAGTTTTTTTTTGTGTGGCTGTGTAATCAACGTTCAAAGAAAGATCAGGAGAGTTTCTAGTACATAGCATCGTGCTTTTATTCTTAACCGATTGGTTTTTCCATTCCATAAAAATGTTTAAATTAAACAAAATTCATCTACCTATAACAATTATTTTTATTACCTAAATAATTATGCAAAAATTATCAATAAACAATCTTTAGAAGGATAAAGTTTACAATATCGGCACCTGTTCTGACATTAGTGTGCTCATTCGCCTCTGACTTCAAATCGTACATATACTTTTATTTATTTTTTATTATTTATTAATTATATTATTATACGACTGCACTTAATCATTTCGAATTGAGTATCAAACGAATCTTCATTAATAATTGCCATTTTGTTCGAGAAAAAAAAATAAAATAAACAATAAACAACCAAAAAAAGCCAAAAAAAGGTAAGAAAATTAAACAAAATAAAAGTTACAAAACACCTGCTTGAGTCGTATTATTGAATGATTTGTTGTAATATTCTAGAGACACTGTAGTACTAGTACTATGTATTTGTCGCATAAGTGGTACACTAGTTGCAAGTTTTAGCCACTAAAAACGGCAGTACGACGACATATTGCGACAGTGTCCGATTACGACGACAAGTTGTCGTCCGTGTGTCTTAAAATTTGTGTTTCCATAAAAAAAATTACATGCACACATAACGGCCACAGAACAGCCAAGATTTTGTCGCTGTCGCGTAGTACGTGTGCCTTAGCTCTTAAGGCCCCATACACGATGAGATCTGTATCGCTACATGTTACAGGTATCAGTATCATGATACAGATCTCGTCGTGTATGTGACTGTCTCGATATAATTGTATCAGTATCAGCAAGTATTAGCTCGTATCGTGCTTGTCTCAAGTATCGTGATAACTATGGTTGCATTTTTATTTTGACAGTTAATAAATTAAATAATTATTATTTATTTGAATGACCATGTCTGCAGATAGAGATTTTTGGGAAGATTTTATTAATATGTATAAATTATACCCATGTATATGGGATACAAAATGTAAAGATGCTTGTAATAGACAACTACGTTAATCCTACACTCTACCATTCCTAATAACTTTTGGAAAAGTGTTTCGTCCATTCGCAAAAAATTTATGAAGTCGTTTGGCTGGCTCAGTTTTAACTCTTGAATCAAGTTAAAAATAGTATACTTATGTCTATCTTTTAACCATTGCTCCGTCCATATTCTTTTATTTTTGTTTTTTAATTTTTTAAGCACTCTGACACTGCAATTCCAGTTGCCAATAGCACAGATCTTAGATCGCACATTTCTTTATTAATAAAATTTTTAATAAAATTTTTTATCTGTACTGAAGTTTTACGACTGAGTTTCAGTGTGTGTGTGCTAAACAAACGTGATACAAATCTCAGATATATGTATCGCTATCTGTATCGATAAAGGGGGGATGTTACAGAGGGGATGTGGAGAGTTTCTTGACTGTTTTTGTGTATATCTTCAGTACTAGTTATGACGTTGTCCTTCTGTCGTTTGTTATCTGTACAGTTCAATTTTCTCTTTGAATATTCTGTGTAGTAAGTACATCCCAAAAATTATTGTAGTTCTCTACGGTTAATAATGACATAAGTAAAATGGGCGCAAGCTAAAAAGAACTTTTTTATCTACATCTGCATTTATCTTTGTCTATCATATTAATAAATAGAATTTTACTCACTCACTCATATAAAAACATAATTACTTGGTTTGGTTGGTAACTATAGAAATAATACAATTTGTGTTCTCCTCACCTCAGTTTCGGGAGGTCTTTTGATTATGCGCCCATAATATAATTATTATTTATAATTAAATTTTGAATATCTTCTAAAGAATTTACGTATTGGCCAATTTTGGCATAAAATTTCAGTTTTTATTGTTACAATATTTATTAACTCCTTAAATAATTAAAATGACTTAACTCGTTCAGCAATACGACGTCTCAAAATACTTTGATATATAGTTACATACAATAATAACCGACAGTTTCGCTCTTAATATTATAATCATTCATGTACTTACGTATTAACAAGCGGAAATTCCGCCATCTGTGACAAGTGATTATAGAAAAAACTATATTAAATGAAAATGATTCACACCTTAAGAATGTAAAAATGCAATTTTGTCACATATAAAAGTTATTATTATATTTTCTACTATCCTTTTTCAATATATTAGATAGTAGATCTTGTGAGAGACAGCTATATTACGAGCGTGTCTGATACAATAACTTACGTGCATTCTTATTGAATGAATCATTTTCAGTTTATATAAATTCTACTTTAATTTTACCAGCATAGTTTATTTAGTATGTTGACATTACTGATTTGCTATCTGTTGTTGAATCTTATTTATAGTAATTGTCACTGGCTACAAAAAGTCCGGCATTTCAAGACAAAAATATTTTTCCGTGTGCTTTGATTAAAGGAGTTAATACTTAGTTTTGTAAATGTAAATATTACTTTTGAAACTATGAAAATCTATGTTTGACAAGTTGTACGGTTTTAATTTATTGTGACAGCTACAGAAGAAATGATAGTAAATGGTAGTCTTATCAAGTAAATTAGAAATTTAATTTGAAGATACTATAGAAAAATTATTTAAATGTGATATTTTTTATATATACTATTTATCTATGCGCACGGCATTTAAAATAGAGATAAAAATATGTATATAATTGTGCTCTGTGCGAACAGTAACGAGATGGGTAGGTTTGGTTTGAGTTTGTGGATGTGGATGTGGAAGAGCGGAGTGGAAAAAGGAATAGTAGTTAATAGAAGGAAACGTTTCGATCAACATTTGTTACAAATGATATGACAGTTATTACATAATCCTTGTTTTATTATATGCAATTTTTATTTATTTACGTTATCCTGTAGATACCTATGTTGTTGTTTTATACCTACTGTTTGCTCCTTTTCATCCGTTCATCGCAGGCTGCCTATATTATTTATTATTATTGTTATTATTAGTATAACATTCTTTTGATAGACTTGTATTTATAAATAATAATACAGACGGTATTTTTAAATTGAAAAATGAATTCCTTGATTCCTTGGTTCTTTTTTTTTCTGCTGGAGATGGCAGTTTATTGTATATCCATTTTCTATGAATTTGTCTGTTTCTGTTGTTTTATGATCGACATTAGTAGGTATAAGCCAGCGGCTCCTAACCTTTCTTCTCTCACATACCTCTTGAGAAGGTTTTTCATTAATGAGTACCCCTTCTATGCCAAAATTGGGCTTTCAAGTTTTTGTTTATTACAAAATTCACGATTCTTTTTGAAATTACAGTAGGTAGTAACATCTTAAATAACAAAAACGAATAATTACTAAATTCTTATAAAATTTCTCCTCTTTTGTACTAATCAGTTTCAAGATAAAACTCAATACGTATAATCAAGTGACACCCAATTGAGCTTTAAAATTATAATCTATACTTTCAGTCACGTTGTAAATAAAAAAACGTAACGAAGATTTAAAAAAAAATTTTTTTCTTTCATTTCCCCCTTTAAACCATAATTTTAATTTTTTGTGTTTTAATTAAACATCTTTTTGTTTTGTCCGCCATTACCAATAATGTTTTCACGTACCCCTAACAAATCCGCGGCGTATCCCTAGGGGTACGTGAACCCGAAGTTGAGAACTGCTGATATAAGTAATATTTTCTATATATTATTATATTGGATTTTTTTTTAAATTGTAGCGTATGGCCTCTGGTAAAATTTGATGTGTTGATAACTTATTATCTGGGTAAACATATAGGATAATTTTCACTGAGGGGAAATGCCTCATTCCCACAGAAAAATACGAAAACTGATTCGAGTAACAATTATGCGCGGGGACTATAATATTTATGTTACAAATTTAAATGAAACTTGGTAGCTAGTATTTTACGTCCAAGATAAACTCGTGTAGGAACGAAGTTGCGGCTACAATTAGTTATGATCCAAATTTGAAATATATTACAAACGTGAAGTGAGCTGCTCACGTTTGTTTGTCCTTAGACATTTTTTGTTCATTGCACAATAAAAATAGTCAATTTACAAACTTCAGATTGAGAAAATAGAAGTTGTGCTTAGTTATAATTTGAACCTCTTTTATTGTTGGCCTATTCTGCAAAATTTATTCAAATGGTATAAAAAGAGCTGTGAAGGTGTCTGTGAAGTTTACACGGTATTCTGTTACTTTTTAAAACACTATGATTGTTCCAGATGTGCTAGAACGTGAAGTTAGCACGTCATATTTTGAAATTGAGAAACATTTTTTAATATTGATCAGGAAAAACCAAGAAAACTGCTACTGGAACAATCATTCTTTTTTAAAAATTTTGAGAGTCAACTGGTGAGGAAATCATGATAGTATACTTGTGAGGAAATATTTCAAGCTCATTGGTGGCACTAATTCGTTTTGCTGAAGGATTAATGGTCTTCCGAAAAATCGTAATATCAGTTATGAATGAGCAATTTAGATTGTTTATATAAGTAAGTGTAAACTAGTATTTTTCTCAGTATCATAATTTGAAAATTGATGACCATAATATTTAGCTTGCCGTTCAGAAAACTTATTTTAATTTTTTTAAACACGCTTTGGTCCTGTATCAGAAACTATTTAAATTTTTTTAAAAATTTAAGAGCTTATATAATTGTTTTAAATTGTTGAAAATTAGGCCCGATTTACGTTAACACTCCGCTCTCGATACGATATCACTACGCTCCCGATTAGATAAAATATTCTTACACAATAAACAATGAGTGTATTTATATCATCGCTCTGATATCGGTTCGATATCAGTCACGGTTCGCTCCCGCTCGAATGCCACTCCAATATCAATACCACTCAGGTAATATTTTATCGGAGCGATAGCAGACTTGTTATGGCTTGTACCTATAGTGTAAACACTTTTTTGATTCCACTCCACTCCGCTTGCATTCAGTTGTTAGGAGAAATGATATTTGTATCAAACTGAGACCGATCTGGGAGCGTACCCAGAGCGGCATTATAATGTGAATAGAGAACGAATAGGTACCAGCATGATATCAGCACTGTAATGTGAACACAACAAGATTATATCGGAGCGAGAGTGGAGCGGGAGCGTACCGAGAACGGAGCGTTTGTAAATCGGGCCTTAGTTTATTGTGTGGAGAAAAAGCAAAATTTTCATTTAAAAAATTGTATTATTTATAACTGTTTTTATTTTATTTTATTTTTAAAACGTAACTATTATTTAAAAAGCTATTTCAAATTAAAAATAAGTTTCTAAACTTAGAACCGATAACGCGCCGACAGTTCCCGAGCGCATACGTGACGTCATAATGGTAACTTACCTAAAAACACAATGCCTTTTTATTAATTATTGTTGCTATGTCATTGCTTGCTATAAATATTTTTGTATTAAATATCTTACATAATGACGCCACCGACATCGCGATCCTTTGTAATGCTGTTTATAACCAAATAAAAAAATTTTTTAAGTTTTATTAAATAAGTTTTAATTATTTTCTTATTTACTATATAATATTTTTAAAAATTTTTTCGCTTCGATTATCAATATTATGTATAATATAGTACTAAAATAAAAAAAAATTACACATTTTTTATTCAAAAACCCAATTGCTTTATAAGTATATATTTTTTTTTCAAAGTACTTATTATGTAAATAATGAAAATTTTTTGTTTTATTCGATATATTGGAATTCTAGTTACCCGGAATCTATACTCTATAACGGAGTGTACCGTTACATATGTTGCTGCTGGTATTACGAACACGTTTGTTCTGTTATGGCGACCGTTCAAAGATAAAATGAGAATATTTGTGTAAGAAATTTAATCCATTTATTTAAGATGTTTAATTAAGCAAGTGTAAACATTATTTTAAAATAATTATCTAATTTTATGTGTAGCTTCCTCGATGTTGTTAGAAACAGTCAGTCAGTCGTATTATATACATATTTCTACGATAATACCATCAACAGTAAGTTGGTGTGCTTGTAGTTGTCTGAGATAGGCATAAGTTGAATGAATGTGATCGTTGCTAAGGCTCGGCTCGACTTTGGTATAGTCATCAATCTACCGAATACAACAATACATAATTACCGTAATAATTGTATGAAGTGTAGATTAATTTCCAAGAGCACAATTAATTAAACCACTTAATTCAAACATTTTCATATACGTACGAAGATATCTATATACAAGAAGATATAGCAAAAATTATTTTACTTACCTTTCTATATAGCTACTTGAATGAATAAATACAGTAAATTTGTATTCTGCTCTTACATTCTTGCATAAGTGAAACCTTAAATCAGAAACTAAGTCATTTTATATTATCAGGCGTTTATATTTTTCTTAATCAATTTTTGATTGGTATAGGCATTATAGTTAATGTTTAAAAGTTTTTCTGAAATTTTTGCAAATATTAGAATTAAATTTGTAGAACTCTAAATACTAATCTAATTATAAATGTAATAAATAAGTATTCAGGATCCACACAAAATATGATCAGTTTTATAGTAATATTTGCCAACGAAAATTTTTTTTAAATTTCTTTTAAACGTTGTCTGTCTTCCGCGTCTTTTACTAATTCAATTTCAATTTTACAATTATTCTGAATGAATGTGTTTTTCCATTCCAAATATTAGCTGCCCATATGCAGTCTCTTAAAATATATTCTATAGTGAATTGCAATTAATACGTCTATAAATTTAAACATTAAATTATTTTTAGAATTGAACGAAGAAGAATATCTCTTTCCGTGTGACCTTATGGTTCATAGTCCATTTTTTCGATTGAAAAATAATTTACTCATACTCGGCCCGTAAGTTTATTTTTGTAGCCGCGGATGCTTGTTTTCAGGTTTTCAGCCTCGGATTCTCAAACTTACGGTCCTTGCCAAGTAATATGTATACTATTTGATTCTAAATAAGTGAATAACAATAGAACCTAAAAATTAATATTAAACAAAAGCTTAATTGTATTTACCAATTTTTTGTTAATTTCTTTTAATTAGATAATTTCTCTTAATTAGTAAAAAGCTCATGATTTTTTGTTGGTTTAAAATTTTTAATCTGAATTGAGCTGACTATGATTTGAAAATTAACTTTTTGCTTTGTTCTGCGAAATTGTTAGTCCTGGAACTAACTTTGATTTACCTTAAGTATTTTTAATACAATTTATTCGCTGTATAAAAATTAAAGCGAACTGAAATGTTTCAGCGAAATCAGTCTTGTATAAAAAGGACGAAAACTGCCTCAAAATTATGATGAATCCAATTCAGGTTGAAAATTATGGATCGATGAAACCCAATAGTTAAAATGTATTTTTGACCACGATTAATTATAAAGAAAATTTTTGAGCTAGTGTAAAGAAAAATATGGAATTTAGATTTTATAATTTGTTCCGAATCAACGTAATAAAAATGATCATTTAGCAAAAAAATAAAAAATGTGGAGATATTCTTACTGAACGAGAAGAAAATGATGAATGTAAAATTGTCTATAAATCTTATGGAAATAGATTTTTTTTCTTTCTATTCACTTCAATATTTTAAAATTTGTTTTTAAATACACATATATGTATTACTTAAAATTCATTATATCATAAAGTATCTCTTAAAAAAATTGTTTATGGGCAAAAAATAAAAAGGGTAGGAGACAGCTGAGGAGTGTTAGTGAAATTTGACTAATTATAGGATAAAATTTTCCATTCCTATTATCAGAATTTGTACAAGATTTGTAAACCAGATAATATTGTATTTATATATTGCGTTCCTATATGTATAAAATCATATATTTTATATATTTATACAGTTTTTTTCTGTTGTTTCAGCACGCCATGCTGTATTTCTTCCATCATTACGAGTTGCCGCTAATCATTCAACAAGCTCAATTGCAGCAATTACTATTGCGTAATCGACATCCGTCGCCAGCACAGCAACAAGCGACTGGTACAACAGGAGCTACCGCTACCACATCTGGTGGCGCGTCAGGCAGTACAGGTACCGGTAATAATAACGGCGGTGATACAACAGCAACAAATAATAACAATTCACAAACAATACCAACACGTAGAATTATACCAGAGCCTGAAAACCGTACGGAGAACCCTAGACGTTTTCGTCAAAATATACAAATGATTTTAGCGGGGGTAGGTGGTGGACATCCTGCGCCAAATATATTACCGGGCATATTGAATCGGCCAATTGCCGCCCGTATAATTCGTTTACTCACACATTTTGGATTTATTAATCGCATTGCGATTGTCGCGGAGATGGCTGAACCTGTAATGCCAGGTCACCATCATCCATTGTTACAACCGCAGCAACAACAACAACCACCACCACCACCAACAACAACAACAACAACAACAACATCTACAGAATCTGCGACGCCCTCGCGGTCTTCAACTCCAGAGCGTCAATTATCTCACGAGGAGTTAGTTAGACTGGCAACAGGTATAGATTATTTAGATGATAATATACGTCAACAAATATTAACTTCAAGAAGAGCGTCCGATGACGCTGGTGAGAGTAGCGTTCTTACGCATAGACATACGTCGTCATCGTTGCAAATTCAACGGCAACAACGTGACACTGGAGATACTGAAAGTTTAGTTCATGTTGATGATATCAATAATTCTTCTTCGACAAATATTAATAATAAAACAAATGTAAGTAATTTGTCTACTTCAAGTGAAGTGGAACCATCTTCTTCAACACCAGCACGGTCCTCGGACTGTAGTACATCCTCGTCGTCATCTTTGAACGACGAACATCATAATCGATAAGTTAGCTGTTATTTTATTTAATAATATACATACCCCCTAGATAGATGAGATATATTAATTTTGCCATTTTTAAATGAATTAATAATATTTCAAAAAGTTAATGAAATCGGGGTTGTAAATTAAGACTATCGACTCTTCTGTAAATCTACAAAACTGTGTCATTGAACGACAACAACTTTATTCTCCTAACACATCTTACAGTGACTACTAACAAGGAAACCGCAAGAAGTCGAAAATTCAAAAAAATCTCAAACTTCGTCAGCACGTAGAGAGTAACTATCTAATAACATAAAAAATATCAGTTGTTGCTAAGAAACTATTTTACGGGATGAAGCGCCCCCTCAAGGTTGAAATTAAAAACTTGAAAAATTAGCGAAATTTTATTTGTGTATACTTTATAGAGTTTTAGTATTAAATATAACTGACAACTTGTATCCATTTAAAATACTCGTATGTGGGTATCATAATTATCATTATATTTATTACTAGGCTGCTGTGTGGTAAGTACACCTATTGGTAAATAAAATTTCGTCAAATTTTAAAATTTTAAGTACACAATTTTAAAAAATGCCTCCAGTTTTTAAAAATGTATGAACATAAAAAATAATGTGATATTTATTACTAGAACTCTATATAGTATAGGTACATATATAATCACAGTTTCGCAATTTTCTGGTTTTTATGTAGTCATTGTAGACATTTTAAGGGGTGGTTTCATCCCTTAAAAATGTGTGGAGCAAAATTAAATGTTACATTTGTTACTAAAACTCTGTATAGTAAACAAACATAGTTTCGTCGATTTTTAAATTTTGAACTTCCCATAAGAAGTTATTGTAATGGGTCCGAATCGCTAATTTTGACATATCTCCACGTTTCAACGTCACTAGAATCCATCGTTTTTAGCGTGATGTCTGTGTGTGCGTTCGTTCGTTCGTCCGTGAATTTTTTTTCGTCTCGCATATCTCGAGAACAAATGATGATATCAACTCCAGAATTTCATTAGATGCGTAATCAAAAAATGAAGACCGGATAAAGTTTTCAGCAAATTCGGATTAGCGATTTGTTTTTTGTGGTAAAAAAACGGAATTAACTTTATTAAGATAACATAGATTATATGGATTTTTTAGCATAACATTATTATATAATGGCCTAAGGACCTACCTTGATGTTAAAAACGCCAGTATTTTATTACAAAATTAAAAAAAAAGAAAAAAAAAACGAAATAAGGAACTTGAAAAAATTAGTTTTTAGCCAAAATATATTTTGTCTCACATATCTTGAGAACAAATAATGATGTTATCATTTGTTTGATAAGGGTGGAGCCCCCACCCTTAGGTACACAAGGTGAATCCTCCGGTATGGTGCTTACCCCGCTAAGGGGTAAAACCTCTATCGGGGGTCCAGGGAAGAGTCGCCTGAAATGAAAAAAGAATTATTTATGTACAGTAGTCTCTAGTCTTTAAGGACATCTAATGGGAAGTTGACAGTGTGGGTAGACTTGCCCCCAAATTTTTAAATATATAGTTGAAGGGATAGTTACACATAATTTATTACTAGAACTCTGTAAGGTACGTATAAACAAAATTTCATCAATTTTTAAATTTTTGAGTTTTAACGTTAAGGGGATGTTTTATCCCTTAAATTCGTTTTTTAACAGCAACTGATTTTTTTATGTTATTAGATAGTCACTTTCTACATACTGACGAAGTTTCATATTTTTTTGAATTTTCGACTTCTTGAGGTTTCCCTGTAAATCGCGAACTTTGTCAAAATATTGTTGTCTCTGTTCCACTTTTCAATTAAAAATCGTGCAGAAATGTTGTAATTAATTTATTAAAATGTATGTAAATAAACCTTATGTATTATTGAATATTAGAAATACATTTTTTATAAGTTTGAAATTACTATTATTAGCCCTATTTTCATTAAAACTGTCCAGTCTTCTCCGTTAATTTGTATTTTTTTTATTTTTTCTTATATCTTGTTCAGTTATCTGCAAATATACAGGCAATTTTATATGTTTACTTTCTATTTTTTATTTTAAATTATATTTTCGAATTAGTCTATCAACGAGGTTTAAATAAAATTTTCTTACTTAATCCTTTGATTATCAAATTAGTTTAAAATTCAAGACCATTGGGGTAAAATATTTTGTTGTATGATTTTATTTCCATTTTTTCTTAAAAATCGTATTTTCACTAGACTCTGAAATTGAAATACCAAATCCTAACTCTAGTTGTTACTAGAGTTAGGATTTAGTATTTCAATTGATCAAGACTGAACGATTTTCAACACCCTAACAACACACACGGACGGACGGACGGCCGGGGGGTTGATTGATAAAAACAAAAAAGTTAGTTACGAACTATAACGAATTTCATTCAATTCCAATCTAAAGATTTATTTATGAGATGAATTAGAAATTCCGAATCCTAGTAATTTTACTCCTTGATTATTTTATCTAAACAATCAGATTTTTCTGTATATACTTGTATATAATATTTATTAAATGAATTTTCACTCTGTTAGGTGGTTATAAATGTAGTCGTTCGATTGAATTTTTTGAGAAATTCTTCACATTAGCATTTATTTTAATTTCAGTTTTACGTTTAAAATAAAAATACAACTTAAATAAATATTAATTTATAATAAATAAGTTTTCTAATAAATTTTAGTTAAATTTTTAAAATTGATTTTACCTATCGATATTAAATGAAGGGTACAGAAAAAAATTAAAATTTTGATAGCTCATATTCTTTTTAAGGCGGACTATATACGATCAGTAATACTGTCAGTATTTTCTGACAATAATAACGAATTATTATTTTTGTAATATAATTTCTCTATACGGTTACTTCAACATTGGCAATACACGGTCAGTAAGAATGTCATTTTTTGGAAATACAGACAGTATTACTGATCAGATCACAAACCGCCATAAAAGTTCTTTTAAATTCTTCTATTTTTTCTTTTATTTGATCATTATTTAAAGTTCAATTCTACTAACAAATGAATAAAATAAATTAAAAATAAAAAAAATGGAGTTGTCATTTTTTTCTGTATCTTTTGAATATTGGATGTGTATAAATCAATAAAATAATTACCTGAAAATTGAATGTAATTTTGACTTATCCTAAGTTGGTAAGAAAAAGTTCTTTCTATCCAACAATAAAAGTGAATTCGTTGATTAACATAATATGTAATAAAATTGACGATATTATTTGAAGAACTGACCAGAGTTATTCTAATAAATTCCTGTTTTGTATTTTACTTCAAGTTATTCTAAAAACTTCTGACAAGAAATAGCGAAATTCTTATTCGAATACTTTTACTCTCCTCAGAATTATTAAATGACGCACTTAACTACTTCATCAACTTAGGATATGCAATCTATAATCTACTAGACTATATGTCCATACATAATGTCCATATATATATATATATATATATATATATATATATATATATATATATATATATATATATATATATATATATATATATATATATATATAATGTTACTTGAATTGATTGTAGCTATTTATTACGGTGCTTCAAAAAAAAGAAAAATAAAATCACTATTGTTCAAGCTAGTTTTTCGATGATTGAAAAGCCTTATAAAATTAAACACAAATCATTTATGGACACATTATATTTACTCTTTTTTTCTTGTTAAAATACGACTTTTGAAAATACGTTTTAATTTTTACTTTATTTTAGTTAATTTTTTATTATATTTTTAAAATGAAAACAATTTTTTTTTTTTTTGTAAATTGAACATTCTAGTCTATTGTAAGTAGTAATTAATTCAATTTCTGTTAAATACGTCATTATTTTAAAATTGAATAGTTTTTAAATCAATCACATCCTTATTTTACATCATTTTACACTTAAATTTTTACATTATGTTCGTTTTAAAACAATATTTTAAATAAAAAAAGTCCAGTGGATGACTTGGAAAATTTCTAAAAAGCCGTGTATCATGAGACATTGATTTGACTAATTTTAATAATGTACTTACATGAGAAATTATTCCAAACTGACTAATTGTTTCGATTACAATAATTTATTGAAGAATTATAAAAAAAATTGTTAAATTAAAAATTATGTGTAAGGTTTTTTTAAAAAAACAAAACATGATCCAACATCAAATAACTTGACGATGGAGATAAACTTTGATATTTAACTAATAATTTTTTGGATCAAAAATGTAATTTAAAAAAAAAATACTCTATGCCACGAAAATATTGAAAATACAAATCCAATATAAGAATGATCTATTTTTAATGATTTCTATGCTCCTCCAGTTCTTGTTTCAGTGTTCATATATTGGATTTCATATGTATAGTGTATTTTAAGCGTAAGTTGAAAAATAAAATATTTATCACAGTAGATTTTTTTCTTTTTTCTTCCAAAATTCCAATTTACTTTTTTAGTACTGTTTTTTCGAAATGCAAATTTTGTACAGACAATTGATGGCCCGCAAAGTAATTTCGTCGTGAATAGCCAGAAAGGATAAATTGTAAATTGTACCACGCTTATGCATCCCATTTTCCAGTATATTTTCAGTTAGTATATTTACCATGAGTAAAGAAATATTTATTAAAATATACAACAAATATATTCCTATTATCCTGTTGTATTCCAAAAGCTGAATACTGATACAATATTGAAAAATTAAAACTCCTAAATATGAAATTATAATAACAAAAAAATGTCTCCTGACTTCAGTTACAAAAAGAGAAGCAAATACGTGTAACAATCTTTTTACACGAGATTCTATGGAGAACACTAAAATGTACACCCCCAATTTTGCTATTACTAAAGTAAGGTTTATAAGGGAGGTGTATTGGGAGAATACACTTTCCAAATGTAAAACATTGGGAGAATAGTCAGAGGTTTAGAGTCACGCCTACCAATAAAAAGTGTCGAACGAATAAAACGCAAACACCGAGACCAAGATAACCTGTATGTCCCAACTCATTCCGTAAAAGTTATATACCCTTGCAAATTTATTGTTACCGCTTCAGGTCTACATCTATAATGTCGCTTGTAACATAGAATGTTTTATTCAAAATGTAACAATGTGCAGAAAGTGTTTACGTCTTGGACACATTGAAGATTACTGTAAAGGAAAAAGAAGGTGTATAAAATGCAGGGGCGCCTTTGAACCACAAACTTATACCTCTTACCAGTTGTCCGGTGTGTTTACATTATAAAAATTCTCATGAAGTAGGTGCAAAAGAATGCCCAGAATTTGGAAAACAAAAATTGCATAAAACTACAGACAAAGTTTCTGGACAAAACCGTAGTCCATGTTTGACACATTAAAAAAACGCAACGTGTATCTGTATATCTAATAAGGAAAGGTCTTGAAGTGATAATTCTCGATTTTGATAAGACTTGGTAAGTATGTAGAACAAACAAAAATAACAGACACGTATTTTTGAGGGTCGTGAAATTAACCCTCAAAGTTAAGGTAAACGGGGGCAAGGCACTTGGCTAGTTGCCAAGAGATCCTGAGTTCCGAGTCCCAGCCAATCTAATTTGATAATTTTACAAGCACTATATGATTTAATTAAGACATGTTTTATCAAATAACTATTTGGGGATTTCTTAATATATTTATTTATTTATTTATTTATTTTTTGTAGTTGGCAGTAGCGCTATTTTTAAGATCGCTGCTAGTAATATTCTCTGAGACACGTGGTATTTACGTTAAAAAGCACAAAAGAAAATGATCTTCAAGCTAAGGAACATACAAAATAACCATACACAATCAAACATACATACATATGTACATATATGTATGTATTATGTATATACACTTGGACTGTGTATACATGTTCTGTTTAGAGCTTATCATAAAATTGTTTTACCACAACAATGCACAGCTGTTACGATCGTCAATCAAATGAATGGACTAACGAGTTAACGAGTGCGTTCAGTTTGGTTTAACCGTATACTGGGGTTCGTTATTGTGTTATATGTATGTATGTGTGTGTTGCTACCAAACAATACAAATAGTGTTGTTATCAACCATCTTCCAATATTTCACACTTTTTAACGCACAATTTATAAGTTTTTAAGTTGAACGATTTGTATGATATGATGCGATACGTACGTCGTAGCGTTCAACATTAGATTCTTTCTATACAGTCATCCACCTGATGATAAAACAGCTGTTAATATTGTGAAGTTTTACTTTCTTATGCCAAATCATAACCAAAAATTTATATAATATCAAGGTAATATAGGTACAGCCATAGGCGGCATTTGGGGGGGAAGTGCAAGGGGGTGGGGCAACTGCCCCCTCCAATATTCATGTGAATAAAAATTTGAACAAGATTTATTAAAATGATATGACAGAAATTAAGTCAAGCATTTGTCGAGCTGAACTGGTTTGCTATTTTAAGAATCTCCCAAGGTGATTTTTATATTAAATACTTACATTCCTTCTCCCCCCCCCCCCAATATAAAAAGGGTTATTGGTTTAGTCCAACAGAATTTTAGGTGGCTAAACCTGATAAATGAGTTATTTTCTGAAGTTTCGGAAATTTTATAAGCCTTGGTATGATTTTCGCATGACCTAATTAATCCAATTGCCCATGTCAATAATTGTAATATTTCTCTCGAACAGGGACGGATCCAGACTTAGTCGTTATTGCAAAGGTATAGTAAGATAAGCATAGGAATATTTATTTTGCAGTAGGACCAGCTGAAATATTATCAAAAATATTTTTAAATGATTCGATTAATGTAATTATAAATGAAAATAGTGATGATGGGGATTGAAATTATTAGTAGGTAAAAAAAATACACATCTTCTAAAATTAGAAAATATTGTCTTTGTGGTTAGTACCTACCATACACTCGGTAGATTAATTATTATTCAAAAAGCGCATCTTCAATTATGATGAGCTTTGGTGTAGTATAAATAGATAGGTACGTTAAACAATATACTGTATTTTTTGAACGGTGTAAGTATACTAAAACCGTACCGAAAAAATAAAAATAAATTTTATTTTTAAGCATTCTCCTCTACGGTTAATATCTACCATATACTCAATCAACTATTTATTACCCAAAAAGCGCCTCTTTCATTTTGATGAACTTTGGTATGTTCTAAATAGATAAGGTAAACAATATTCTGTATTTTTTTTGAAAGGTGTAAGTATACTAGAACCATACTAAAAAATAAAATGAATTCTTTATGCAATTATTTTGAACTTTTAAAATTTAAGGAAAAATTTAATATATACTAGTCTCAAATATTACCTAAATTTTGGCGTCGGTTCTGTTTTTCTAGGTATTATAGTTTTTGAGAAAATTGAATTTGAAAAATCACAGCACTCACACATATTTTCGTTGATATCTCAGGGATAAGTCAAGGTTAAGGGTCAATGACCCTCTATTTGGTAATCACCTGGAGTACCAATGTCACTATATACTGGGTGTCCCGGCCGGATGTATACATATGTACGATTTACATGTTAATTTTTAACATTGGATTCCCATAAGGAAAAGTTATGTCACAAGAGTGCTTTGGATAAACAAATTCCTGTTTTTGGTAATTTTCTTTTAAAAACTAATTTTTTTCCACCAAATTATCTGCACTATTTCTTCAACAGAATATTTTTTTAGTATTTTTATTATTTTAATATTTATTTTCAAGAAAATAAAAAAATGCCTTTTTGAATTTACAGCAATGACACAAATATTTATTATGTAAAAATGTGAATTGCTTGAAAATTGCGACATTCATTTCTTTATTTTACTGCATTATTTTTAAAGCTATAGTAACAGTAGTTATAATATTAAATTAGTATTATTAGCTTACTCAAAGCACTCTTGTGACATAACGTTTTCCTTATGGGAATCCAATGTTAAAAATTAACATGTAAATCGTATGTATACATCCAAATGGGATCCCTGGTATATTATTATAGACATCAACCATGGGGGCCAGTTTCCTATGCTTATCTTGTAATACCCTTTAACAAAGAGTGCTCAAATGTGCATGGAATTTTCTTTATGTCTAAACACATTGGAATCTTTATGTCTAAACACTTTGGAATTCAAATTGGAATCTTTATGTCTAAACACTTGAAGATTTCATAGGCATTTTTTAGTCGAATTTTCTCCGAAAAATAAGACTTATACAGTCTATACGATAAGAGCTGCGAGAAGCGAGAGTCGGGGCGCTATCCGTTTTCGGACCCGTAGACCACGAATATGTAGAAAAAAAATGTCATATATATATATATATATATATATATATATATATATATATATATATATATATATATATATATATATATATATATATATTCCCGCCACCTTTTAATTTGTGTAGGGCCCCCCTATGGAAGTTAAGAGATGAAATTTGGTAAATGGGGCTCATTTTCGAGGCACCTCATACTATCACAGTGGGGTCAAATTTTGGGCAAATTTTTTTTCTGACCCGATTTTTAAGGGGGTGGTGGGGGGCGGAAAAGCAATAAAAATTTCCAAACCCCCCAGAATTAACGTAGAGGGTTGAAATTTGGTGTGTTGATAAAGTTCGTAGCTAGGTTGTGCTTTTTGGAGGTTTTAACTTTTTACCCCCACCCCCCTCATTTTTAAGCTACAATTTCATGCATTTTCGACGTTTTCGAAGTTTGTACTACTCGCACAGGTCACCCAAATAAACCTAGAGGGCTGAAATTTTTTATTCGGATTGAGTTGGTATCAAGGGGGTACCTTATGAGAGTCTCGACTTTCAAACCCTACCGCCACCATTTTTATACCCAAAAGAACATGATTTTTCTTGTTTTTTAACAGTTTCGTTTGGGTCAAAATCTACCCAAATAAACCTAGAGGGCTGAAATTTTGTGTACAAGTTAAGTTAATAGCCATCCACTGCTTTTTGGAGGTTTCAACTTTTAACCCTTACCCTCACGATTTTTACGCCAATATTTCCTTGATTTTTTCTAACACGTCTAGAAGCTTTCTAAGAAAACATACAGAGCTGAAATTTTGTACGTGTATTGAGTTAGTATCCAGCTAGTGCCTTTTAGGGATTAAACATTACTTTTCACCCCACTTCTCCCATTTTTACATCGGAATTCAGTTGTATTGTAAATGTGTTTTAAATGAATTACTTTTATTCTAACACACAGTAGGCGAATAGTAATTTTAAAAAATTTAAAAAAAAAATGAATTTACTTTTTTAACAGAAGCAATACATACATAGAGGTAGTTGCATACATGCATATTATATTACATATAGGTAATTCTATAGAGTTACATTATATGTCTACGTTACGCTTGTAGACATTCAGTACCCAAGATGAAGGGGAAAATTTGACTACCGTGATGGGGCCCCGCTGCTCACGGCGTTTTTTCTGCTTTTGATCGAACGAATTATATAAGATGGGGCTCTATTTTTGTTGAGGACATGAAAGTTTCGCTGAAACTACTTTTGAAGCGTTCAAAGAGTTTTTGAATAAGGAAAATTGTGTGGTGTAAAAGAGCAGTGTTCCTTTTACTGTTGTTGGTGGTGATCTTTGCCTCGAACAAACCACAAACAGATCGTAGAAGCGTACAACTGGTGTAGTAGCGGTAACTAGCAGAAAGTGCTATGTTACCGAGTGGGAACTGATCTTCCACACAATTCTTTCAGTCTATAATCTTTACCGTGTAAGATATGATAGTGTAATAATTATACAGAACTCGCATAGAAAAATAACACAGGCCCGCGATGGTTTCCCCCTTTAAAATTTGACAACTGACTTTTATAGATTTTAGGTCGCTGATTACGAAAAGAATATTCAAAAAATTCTAGCACGTTAGAATTTTTATATATTAGGTATCAAAATTTTTGACAAAAATTACCTAGCTTGACCAAGTCAAGAATAGATTATGCATTTTTATTTATTTTGTATCTAATAAACAGTCATTGCATAGTTGTAATTGGCTTTTGGGAACACGTTGTCATCAATGGTTTCATTAAATAAAACCTAATTAACTAAGTGACATATCTTTATTTTGGGAAAAAGTAGGTGAATTTTAAGATCATTCGCTAATGAGCTTACTATTGAGGGTAATTTGTTATTTTCTATTCAGTTTTAGTTGATAACTAGAACAATCATCAAATTTACGGTGCTAACAGGACCGTACTTATAAAAACTTAATAAGCAGGTAGGTATAAATACACTTAAAAAAAAAAATTATATCGATATATTCTCTGTTAGTCATCGGCTGTTAA
This sequence comes from Brachynemurus nebulosus, assembly GCA_035578155.1. NCBI lineage: Eukaryota > Metazoa > Arthropoda > Insecta > Neuroptera > Myrmeleontidae > Brachynemurus > Brachynemurus nebulosus. The sequence continues at coordinate 6,264,640 of JAPWDM010000006.1, read as the reverse complement.
TAAAAATTAGTTTAAAACAACTATAAAAAAAAAAAAGTTGAAATTCATTTAAAGCCCAGATTATAAAAATATAGTGAATAATATGCTCAGCAATTTACATAAACTGGGTTGCAGTAAGAGTGTAAAGTTACATTTTCTGTAATTTCATATTGACTTCCTTCCTGAGAATCTTGGTGCAATAAGTGAAGAACAAAATGACCGCTTCCACCAAGATATAAAGGTTATGGAGAGCAGATACCAAGGAAGGTGAGACGCAAGCATGATGGCAGGCTACTATTGGATGTTGAAGAGGGATGAACCGGATAGAAAGCATAAGAGAAAAAGATTGAAGAGGAGTTTTGAAGAAAGTAGAAAAAGATATTATAAGTCCTTTTAATTTACTTAGTTTCTTTAGCATTTTGTTCAACTAATACTGTTGGTTTTTTGAGTAAAAATTTAATTTTAAATTCATTAATATTTATATTTTCATAATAATTATTAAAAAATTTTAAAATATGCATGTCATCAATAAAAATAAATCTCAATGTGTTAGAAAAAAAACAGATCTGTATTTGAATTTAACATACCTAGATATTTAAAAAAAAACCATGATTATTGGAAGGGGGAAAGAAAAGTCAAATTTCGCAGGCCTGTGTAATTTTTGCATAATGGTTGCGCATGCTCAAAATGGTTTTTCTATTTTCGCGTGGGAATGAGACATTTTCCCATAATAAAAAGTATCCTCAGTGTTGACGCAGGTAATAAGGTATTACCATACCAAATTTCATCAAAATCCTTTAAATAGTTTTTGCATAATGTGTGCACATGCTCAAAATAGTTTTTTCTATTTTCCCGTGGCAATGAGAAATTCTCTCGGAGTAAAGAATATCTTGGATGTTGACCCAGGAAATAACATATCACCATACTAAATTTTATCAAAGTCCAATAGTCTTTGCGTAATGCGTGCACATGTTCAAAATGGTTTTTGTATTTTGCCGAGGGAAGGAAACATTTTCCCGTAATAAAAAGTATCCTAGATGTTGACCCAGGTAATAAGTTATCATCACACAAAAAAGTTAATTTAGCTCGATTTAAGAATGCTCACCAAAAATTTTCTCGATAAAAAATTTTTTAAGGGTCGCTCAAAACTTTTTAAAATTTGAAAATGGGCCAAAAATCGATTTTTGTTTTTCATCAAACTTTTTTTCTCATCCCTGCATATGTTTGTACATTGAATAATAAAAAATTCCTCCAAATGTTAACTCAAAAAATTGATAATAAAAGGTCGCTCAGGATTTTAAAGTCAAAATATTTAATATTTTTTAGGGGCGCTAAAAAATATTAAATATTTTAACTTGAAAAACTTTCAGAACTCTTGAGTGACTTTTATTATCAATTTTGTGAGTTAAAATTTGGAGGGATTTTTTATTATTCAATGTACAAACATATACAGGCATGAGAAAAAAAATTTGATAAAAATCAAAAATCGATTTTTGGCCCATTTTCAAATTTTAAAAAGTTTTGAGCGACCCCTAAAAAATTTTTTATCGAGCTAATTTTTGGTGAGCATTCTTAAACCGAGCTAAATTAACTTTTTTTCCTATGAGACAAAAAAAAGAAAAATATATGGTTTTTTTGCGCCACCCTAATATATATATATATATACATATACATATACATATATATGTATATATATATATATATATATATATATATATATATATACATATACATATACATATATATGTATATATATATATATATATATATATATATATATATATATATATATATATATACATATACATATACATATACATATATATGTATATATATATATATATATATATATATATATATATATACATATACATATACATATATATGTATATATATATATATATATATATATATATATATATATATATATATATATATATATATATATATATATATATATATATATATATATATATATATATATATATATATATATATATATATATATAGTTATGTTCACTCGTTCGCGAGGTTGATTATGGAAGTTGGTTTCGATATGCCCTCGAACCACTTGTCCGCAAGTTTAACTACTTTACACGAAAACGCGTTACAGATCCGAACGACTGCGCCAGTTATGTTCACTCGTTCGCGAGGTTGATTAAAAAATAAATTTTATTTTTCGTTTTATTACAATATTTATTATAAAATATTTAATTGTTACAAATTTCAATAGTAGAAACCTCACGTCTAGCGAACTTTGAAATTGAATTGAATAATAGCGAAACTAAACTCGTTGAAATTGACTTAAACGCTTGTATTTATACTATCTCGTAATATTCTAGAAAAGTGCATTTAGCTGACTAAGAAATGAGGCTTCTAATAACAATTCTTAGAAGTAAAAAGTTAAAAGCTGATATAAGCTGTAATTGATATTATAAAGTGATTACATAAGCATATGATTGAAATATGATATATGTGTGAATGGTATGTAAAGAATGTTAAGTAACTAATACATATTAGATAAAATATTATATAGGGTGTCCATAAGTTGTGTCCATTACTCCTCCCTCCTTAAGACGAAAGCGGTGGCCATAGAAGTTTGACTTCTTGGGACGGCGCTTTTGGTTGGTATTGTACTTGAACTGAAGAATCCTCTTGAATATGTGCTTGAAGTGATGCATTCTCTTGGAACGGCTTCCTTGTGTAACGAATAATGAATAGGATACTGATGATTAACATGGTTGCAAGAATAAAGTAAGTAGTAGATACGTGAATAGTGCCATGTGTCCGCAGTAGCTGGATTTCTTCTCGATTTTTTAAATGATAGTTTTTTAATTTGTTGAGGTCCAGTTTTTCTTCCAATTTGGATATGTTGACCGGAAGATTGTATGTTGGTTGCAAATCGATTTTTTCCCATTTTCTTAATATTTTACTATCGTAGGTAATGTCGTTAATTTTTACGGAACAGTTTTCAAAGCGTATTAAAATGGTTCCCATGATGGTTCGATTTTTGATGCCACATGTTGAACTAATGACAATTCCATATGAGTTCTTGATGATGATGTGGTTGCTGTAGATTTGTTTGATTTCGGTTATGTTGTTGTAGTATTCATAGATGCAGGTAGGCGATTGATTGGAAAGTAGATTTCCGATGCACTTTGAATTTTTCAGTTTAATTGCTGCAGTTTTGGGCTCGCATACGTAGATTTCCTCTATTTTGGGGCACGCATTATCGACCTCGTACAACTGATATTCATTGGAAATGGTATATGGTTTGGGAAATTTTATTGTTTTTAAATGAACATTTGGTAAAGGTTCTAATTTGTTTAATTGATAGGTAGAGGATTGGAAATTAGGTATCTGTATGTTAAAAATTATGTTGGTATCGTTGTAATAAGCCTGCAGTTTAAGGAACTCGTATATTTGGATTGTATGATATCTTTAATGTGGTCATTAAGTGTCCCAATATTGAAATTAATTCTGTACGCGTATTGTATAATTTTTAATTCGCTTTGTTCTTTTTGACCGATGTTCGTATATAAAGATTTCAAATATCTGTTTATAGAATTTTGCTGATCGTTTATGTGTTTGGTGATGTTTTCAAATCGTTCGATCATTTGGGAGTTAATGCGGACCTGCTTGTTTAATTGATTCACAACGTTATTTTGATTTAGTTTTAAATTTTCTATATTTTTATTAATTTCGATGGCATCGTTATGATCCATGTTGCCAGTAATCTGTTTAATGACTGTTCCTAAACCATCTATCAATCCTCGCTTAGTAATTTTTCTTGGTAGTAAAATTTGGAGATTTTCTTTCAATTCTTTAAATTTTAGCCGAATAATTTCCTCGAATTCTGTATTAGGGAGTTTTTGTGAAATGAGATTGATTGAGTTTTCAATATTAAATAGATTTTCTTTGTAATTATTAAGATTAATAATGTGAATATAATGGTCATAACTATTCACGACTCGTGCTTGGCCTAGGTTCATTACTAGGATCCCTGGATTGTTGGTCTGGTCTATTATTTCTATTTTCTGTGCTGTTACCGACAGCATTATCCTGCAATTTAAGTGGACGTCTTAATTTTTGTTTGTTTAACTTTCTATTCTTATTATCTAATATGGTTATTTTATTATTTTTAGATACAGCAGTTTGTTTGAATTTAGCATGTAGTTTGTTATTATGTTTGTTTTCAGTTAGATACGCGTTTGTGCCGGGTACGTAATTTAGGGGTTCATGTCTATCTCTATTTAATTTTACAATTTTTCCTTGTTTCTTTTCTAACACGTAGTTATTAACTTTGTCGTACAAGTTTTGTTGTTTTTCGTTTATGTCGTTCAAGTCAGGTTTTAGGCTCATGTCATATGTTCTGCCAAAGAAAAGTTCAAAAGGAGTGTACCTAGTAGTTGAATGGACCGAATTATTCGGGTTCCATTTCTCTATTTTTGGGATCTTTATGGATAATTCTGTAAATTTCTAACAGTGTCGAGTGAAATCGCTCGATGGGTGAATTTGAATTTGAACTTCGTACCGAAGTAATGTGCAAATTTATGTTATAGTTATCACAAAATTGACGAAATCGAATAGAATCAAATCCTTTTTCAGAATCTACAACTAGTGTTGTAGGTTTTCCATATGTGGCTATAAATTTTGAAAATGCTTCTATTAGGTGTATGCTATTTCTACTAAGAAGAATGTACCCTTGGGCAAATTTAGAAAATTTATCAATTATAGTAAATATTACAAGTTTATCGATATAAAATATATCTGCATGTGCGATTTCAAGTGGACGGACTGGTGTAGGGGTTAACTGAAATTTTTGTTTTGGGGGTCTCCTATCATATTTATTTTCTTGACATGTTTTACAATTATTAATGTAATAAGTTATTTTACTTTTTAAATTTGGAAAATAGTAATCTCGTTTTAAGTGAGCCAAAGTTTCATTAATTCCACGGTGGTTACTAGTCTGGTGATAATCTGAAATTATGCGGTCTTGTTGTTCGTCATCTTCAATATCTTCTAATAATTTTGTGCATCTTATAATTTTGAATTGTCTACCATGAGAAAAGTATTGGTGATAGATTTCTTGTACTTTATTAAACAAATCGTCATCGGGGCAGTATATAGCTGTACGTTTGTTTGGTGGTAAGAACTGTCTAAATATTTCAATTAAAATTTCGTCAGTATAATTTGGACCTTGAAAAGTTTGTCTACGTTTTGTTTTAAACAAAATTTTTAATTTTCGGCTTGTCGTTTTTAGTTCTGGGTTAATAAGGAGAATGACTTGTTGAGTGAAATCATTTAAAGGATTTTCAGAGATTGGAATAAATAATGTATCGTCATCGTCAGCACTATGTACAGTACTGTCTTCGTCGTCGGTGTTATTTGTTCGAGTAGAAGTATGTCGTGTTACATGGGTTGAAGTATTACTACTAGTTTCGTGTGAGTTAATCTCTGAGATAATAACGCGTGAAAGAGCATCAGCATTTGTATTACTCTTGCCTGATTTATGTATGATTGTATAATCGAATTCCTCAAGTTTGAGGCGCCACCGAACCAGTTTACTATTCGGTTCCTTTAATGACATAAGCCACGTAAGAGGCTTCTGGTCTGTTATAATTTTAAATTTGCGGCCAAATAGGTACGGACGGAAGTATTTTGTGGCCCACACAATAGCCAGAAGTTCTTTTTCTATTGTGCTGTAATTTTGTTCACTCTTAGTGAGTGTACGGCTGGCATAACAGATTGGGCGATCCTTGCCGATAGGTCCTTGCGAAAGTATCGCGCCTATAGCACAATTACTAGCGTCTGTTGTTAGGTTAAATTCTTTACTAAAATCAGGATATGCAAGTACTGGCTCATCAGTGAGTAATTTTTTGCATAGTTCGAAAGTCTTAATATATTCCGGGGTTAATTTAATTTCCTCTCCTTTTCTTAAACATTGGGTTAAAGGCTTAGTAATTTTCGCGAAATCCTTAATGAATTTACGATAGTACCCTAGTAAACCGAGAAAGCCCTTAATTCCTTTTGGTGTTTTAGGTAATGGAAAATTTGTAATGGCTTTGATCTTATCCGGATTTGGTTTCACACCTTCTGAAGAGACTATGTGTCCAAGGAAAGCGACCTCTTTATGTAAAAATTCACTTTTATCAAGTTGTACTTTAAGATTTGCTTTTCTAAGTTTTTCAAAGACTCTACGTAAATTTACAATGTGTTCGTCTAGCGATGTGGAGAAAACTATGATGTCGTCCATATATACTAGACAAACAGTGCCTTGTAGTTCTCGCAAAACGTTGTCCATAACCCTTTGAAAGGTGGACGGAGCGTTTTTTAGGCCAAAAGGCATTCTCAAATATTCGTAGTGGCCATTCTCGACGCTAAAAGCTGTCTTGGGAATATCTTTAGGATGGAGTTCAATTTGGTGAAAACCGCTGGCCAAGTCAAGGGTAGTAAAGTACATACATTTGCCAAGTTTGTCAAGAATATCAGTGATGTTTGGTAATGGATATTTGTCATCGACTGTCTTTTCGTTTAAGCGTCTATAATCTACTACAAGTCTCCATTTTTTCTTTCCACTTGCGTCGGCTTTTTTGGGGACAATCCAAATGGGGGATGACCAAGGAGAGTAGCTTGGTCGAATTATACCTTGTTTTAACAATTGGTCAATTTGTCTCCTAACCTCTTCTTTATGAATTTGTGGATACCGATATGATTTTGTGTGTATTGGGATGTCGTCTTTAGTAATGATACGATGTTTGATTTCATTCGTAAAAGTCAGGTCTTGTCCTTCGCGATAGAAAATATCGTCAAACTGTTTACAAAGGTTGATAATTTTGGACCGTTCTTCCATATTTAAATGATCGACTCGAATCAAATTGTCGATGCTATTACAAAAACTATTAGTTTGTGAGTTAATTTGGTTTTCCTTAAATTCGACTAATTCGTGATTTAGAATTTCTGCCTTAATCGGTTGTTCTATAAAAAGAATTTGTTTATCGTTTGTTAAATTTATGACTGTACAAATGAAGTGCCAGTCGTTTGCTTTATAGATACCTTCAGGTATCAGAAGTTTATTGTCAATAAAAATGTTTTTTAAAATAAATTCTCCTGATTGGATATCAACCGGTAATTTAACTATCATTTTTGAAAAAGGTTGTAATGTAAATTTTCCAGACATAAAATTTGGTTTTGATAATAATTTTAATGTAGCGTTTTTTGTTTTAAAATTTGATTAACAACGTCAATCTTTGCGTTAATCTTTTTCAAAATATCTAAGCCGATTAGACCGTCAAAATATTGGTGAAATTGAAAAATTAAGAAATCAATCGTATCGTTTGGTTGTCTAAATTCTTTAAACATGGGTAAGGTTATTTTTTCCTTTAAGTGATAGGTGTTCAGTACTGCTTTAATTTCTATTGGTTTAATTTCTTCGCAATAATTTAGATCTACATGTTCAGAGTTTATAAATGAATTTGAAGCGCCAGTGTCAATAAGAAATTTTAGATACTTGCCGGATGGGGATTGAATATGTACATAAGGAAGTGTGTTGCCGTGAGTGTTCAGGTCTAGGTAACCGAATTGTGGTCCCAGGTTGACTGAAAATTTGAATCGTCTAGTTCGTATTCGGAACTGACAACGGACATAGGATTTGTATTGTTTTCGTTGTCTTGTTCGTCATATACGTCGATATTTTCAACAATGTCAGTGTTTGCAGTTTCAAAGATGTCTAAATTTTGGAAATCTTGTTGTTCATTATTATGTAATTCTTCACTAACAAAAGTTGGTTTAGACATAGGGGCGAATACACGATTAGTATTTGAATTATATTGTTGTGTTCGTGGTTGTGCCCTAATACTTAATCTATTACTACCTATTTCCATAGGTTCCGGTTTATATCGCGTTAATTGTTGCGGAGGGAATCTGGAAGTTGGTTGTTGTGGTGAATTTGTTGTTGGTTTATACGTAAATTGTCTTTGTACCATTTGTGGTCTATAGTTCGTTTGTTGCGGAATAAATGTACGATGTTGTGATTGATTCGGAACTAACCGATTGTTACTAGAATTAATATGTTGAACTATTGGTTTTGGTTTATTAACTATGTTTGGGGTTTGTGATTTGGTATAGTAGATATTCTGTTCTTTTATGCAAAAGCTGAAAGCTTCTGATAATGTGCTTGGTTTCATTGCGCGAATGGTGGATCCTAAAGGTTCCCGTAATCCCGATAGGAAAACATTCAAACACATTTCACTGTATAAGCTTAGTTTGGAAGCTTGAACATCTCCATTGTTTTCATGTATTTTAACATCGTTTGATATTGTAGACAAAATTTCTATTATACTACTGTAAAATGTCTCAACAGTTTGATTACCTTGTCTAAGGTTATGTAAATCTTTAATTAAACTGGTTTCATTTCTCTTGTCCGAATAATGAGTAATTAAATTATTTTTGATTTGGACCCAATCGATAGGTGTCCCATACATATTGAGTATTTCATTAGCCTGTCCAGTGATTTTATTTCTAATAGCTCTAAGGAGAAGTTTGTCGTAACTAGTTCCGTTAACATTAGGAATGAGACTTAAAATTTCTTCTACGTTATTTATAAAATCATACAATAAGCGTGTATTACCATCGAAGGTTGGTAAATCTTTAATAGCATCTGGGATTCTTAATGCATTAAAGACTTCACTAGGCGTTGACATTGTTAAATTATTTGAAATATTATTTGTATTATTTAGATTAATTGTATTTTCGTTTAAATTAATTGGATTGAGATTTTCAAAATTATCGTAAAAATTATTTAAAGAATTACTTAATTCAACACTATTCCCGTATTCTGCGGCGTTACTAGTGTTGGGGTAATTTTGGGTTTCAACACCGTTCCCGTTTACTGCGGCGTCAAAGGTGTTGGGAGAAGAGTTTCGCTTATAAGGAATTGCCCGTAGTAAGGATAATTTGGGTTTGGTATTAGGCATTAAATTTCCAATGAATAACAATTGAAACAAAATCGACTTACGTGAACAGCCAGAATGCGACCATAGTACGGATGGTTGTAGCAGCTCCACTGGATGATGTACCCTCACCGTAGTTCTGCGTTGTAGTTGCTGGTTCCTTGTATGCTCCAAGTCCAACAGCTGTAGGTTCACGAAGATCTGCTGGTGTCCGTGTTCCCGTGAAGAGAAACCCTCGAAAGCCAAATAAACCGTTTAGCTCCGGCAAATGTTTCGATATGCCCTCGAACCACTTGTCCGCAAGTTTAACTACTTTACACGAAAACGCGTTACAGATCCGAACGACTGCGCCAGTTATGTTCACTCGTTCGCGAGGTTGATTAAAAAATAAATTTTATTTTTCGTTTTATTACAATATTTATTATAAAATATTTAATTGTTACAAATTTCAATAGTAGAAACCTCACGTCTAGCGAACTTTGAAATTGAATTGAATAATAGCGAAACTAAACTCGTTGAAATTGACTTAAACGCTTGTATTTATACTATCTCGTAATATTCTAGAAAAGTGCATTTAGCTGACTAAGAAATGAGGCTTCTAATAACAATTCTTAGAAGTAAAAAGTTAAAAGCTGATATAAGCTGTAATTGATATTATAAAGTGATTACATAAGCATATGATTGAAATATGATATATGTGTGAATGGTATGTAAAGAATGTTAAGTAACTAATACATATTAGATAAAATATTATATAGGGTGTCCATAAGTTGTGTCCATTACTATATATATAAATATTTTCCCGCTACCTTTCTTTTAATATGTGTAGGGCCCCCCTATGGAAGTTTAGAGCTAAAATTTGGTAAGTGGGGCACATTCCAATGCACAACAATACTATCAGAGTGGGGTCAAATTTTGGGCAAATTGTGGATCCGACCCAACTTTTAAGGGGGTGGTGGGTGGCGATAAAACAATAAAACTTTTCCAAACCGGTTGGAAATAGTGATTCGGTCAATTATCTACAACATATCCAAAATTCAGGTTTCTAGGATGATTTGGAGGGAGTAGAGAGGGAAAAAAGTATTTTGGATGGATCTAACACGCCCACAGCTCCCCAGAATTAACGGAGACGGTCGAAATTTGGTGTTTGATAGAGTTCGTACCTAGGTTGTGCTTTTTGGAGGTTTTAATATTTTACCCCCGCCCCCCTCATTTTTAAGTTACCAGTTCATGCTTTTTTGACGTTTTCGAAGTTTCTACCACTCGCGCAGGTCACCCAAATAAACCCAGAGGGCTGAAATTTTGTATTCAGATTGAGTTAGTATCAAGGGGGTGCCTTTTGGGGGTCTCAGCTTTTAACTCTTAACCCCACCATTTTTATACCAAAAAGAACATGATTTTTCTTGTTTTTTCACAGTTTCGTTCGGGTCAAAATCTCCCCAAATAAACCTAGACGGCTGAAATTTTGTGTAAATGTTGAGCTAATAGCCAGCCACTGCTTTTAGAAAGTTTCAACTTTTAACCCTTACCCCCACGATTTTTACGCCAATATTTCCTTAATTTTTTGGCTTTTTTTCTGACACGTCTAGAGACTCTCTAAGGAAACCTGGAGGGCTGAAATTTTGTACGTGTATTGAGTTAGTATCCAGCTAGTACCTTTTAGGGATTCCACGTTACTTTTCCCCCCACTTCTCCCATTTTTACATCGGAATTCAATGGTATTGTTAAATGTGTTTTAGGTGCATTATTTTTATTCTAAATACAAGTAGGCGAATAGTAATTTTAAAAAAATTTTTAAAAAATTAACTTTCTTTTATAACAAATGAAATACATACATATTAAGTAATTTAAAAATGTTATTAAAGTCACTGTTTATTTATAAAGCAGGAATTTTGTATTTTTATTATTTATAAAATAGAAATTTTGGATTTTTTTGGAAAGAAAAATTATCTTCATAAAGGCTTTCCAGTTTACTATTTAAGGCCCTTTTTTATTTAATATTTAAAAATAAACACAAAGGCAATTAGCGGATAAGCTTGGGTAGGAATGCCCTCGTACGAATTGTGTTGGCTTTTTTCCTGCTAACTGCTACCAGCACAAAATTGAAATTTACTAAGATTCAGCCCTTATAATCTTAAAACCTTTTTTTTAAATCCCCGATCGGACACTCATCATCCGTTTTGAAACCACCAAAATGACAAATCGCTTGTAGACTTTCTATCACATTTCGCTTGTAGACATTCAATACCGAAGATGAAGGGAAAAATTCGACTTCCGTGATGGAGCCCCGCTGCTCACGGCGTTTTATTTAATTATTTATGATTGTATATTTATTTAAGAGTTTTTGAATTGACAGGAAGTTTGTGGCATGATATTATATACAGGCTATTCATTACAAAATTCGGGAATTTGATGCAACTTCGCTGGTGTGTGGAATAGGCAAAAATAAGGGACTCGTATTTTTTTTTATCGTCCATCTTCCACGATTTCGGGGTGAAACCAGCTCCTAAATTGGAGGTTCAAATCGTATTTCGTAAGATTTCTTCAGAGCAAAACTTTAAATTGACGAAATGTTACTCTTTGAAAGACCTATTCTCCTGTATAGGTTAAACCAAGACCGGGTTCATCAGAGGGGCTGGAGGGGTGAAAATGAGGGCAAATGTATCAAATATTTGCCGTTATAAATAGAAAGAGCATCAAAAATTAGGGGATACGTACCCAAGCCATATAAGAAAGAGAAAAACAGGTTTATTTTCATCATGAAAATGTAAATTTTTACTTTTCGATAATGATTCATGTATTTTTCAGTACTTACTTAATTGATAATTTAGCCATGTGTATATTTGGTTATTCATATTCGATATTTTTTATACCTATTTCTACCAAAGTTCTCTGGTCTGCAAGTGTTAATGAATACCAGCAACAAGCAATAATCTTCCGTTCAACAACTTCCTTTATCTTCTTATAAAGATCGTTTTTAACCAGATAATCATGGTTTATTTCTTTCTCAACATTCAAACTATTTTTCTTATTTTTTTTGTATGTTTTATAGGTGTCAACCCCATTTCCCAAATCGCAAAATTTATTACAAAGCACCTGAACAGTGAGCGAAAGAGATTATTGCTTCTTGTCGAGCATTCATTAACACGAACACTCCAGAGAACTTTAACTTTTGCCGAAATAAGTATACGGGCACGGGTCCATCTGAGAGCAAACTATCGAGAGTTGCTATCGAGAGCGGTAATTAGAAATAGACACATAACTGATAGTACTATCCGATAGTTTATACAAAAACTCTTGGAGAGTAGACAAATTTCTAGTTCTCTCAATTGGACAAACATAAACTCGCCTCTCCCATATTTACTCTCAAAATTCGAAACACATTCGTATTGTGACAACATTCTCAGCTATATTTATATTGATTTCGTATATTGTTTTTATTTATACTAATTTGTCGCATGTAGGTACATTTTACTTTATTTAATAAAAATTTATTAAATTGAATAGGAATTTAAAAAAAATTCAAATATCAAAATTAATTACATATTCAACAACTTAATTTAAAAAAAAATAGAAAGGAATGAACTAAAGAAGAAACTACAAAATTAATAAAATATTCGTCAAAAATGAAGACTATTTTAAAATCCAAACATGAAAATTATAAAAACTATGATCTTAAAAATAAAAGACTTTTCAAAATTACATTACATATGAGTATTCAACATAAGAAGTCCAACGTAGCTTGGATAATTTGAGAAATCGACAGGATTTTTTTAAACGATTCATTCTTTTTTAAACTATAAATTTGACTATAAAATGAAGCAAATTTTTCAGTTGTCTATAACTTTTTTGACGATTACAAACAATTACATGAACCTGACATCTTAATCAAAATCTGACATTAGCTGTCATCTATTATAAGCCGACACGGTTCTGAGAGCACTGTCGGAGAATCTGCTATCAGACAGTTTTCCGGAGAGTGAAAGTTATTGCAATTACTTTCAAGTGGACAATGAACTATCAACTTTCTGGATAGTTACTTTTGCTAGCTACTCTCGAATGGACACCCACCTTAAAAAATATCGAATATGAGTAACTAAATGTACACATGACTAAATTACCAATTTAGTTAGTACTGAAAAATATATCAATCATCGGAAAGTAAAAATTTACATTTTCATGATGAAATTCAACATAAGAATGAAAAAATATAGACCGTATTTGCAATTAATAATAATGCAATATAATCTCTCTCTTTCTTCCTTATTTGGCTTGAATACCACACATATTTCGAAAAAACGCAAAAACACGTATCCCCTAATTTTTGGCGCTCTTTCTATTTATGATGGCAAAAATTTGATACATTGAATCATTCAAGCTGTACAAGAAAATTTTCCTCCATTTTCACCCCTCCAGCTCCTCTTATGAAGCCGGCCTTGGTTTAACCTATACAGGTGAATAGGTATTTCAAAGAGTAACATTTCGTCAATTTTAAGTTTTTCTCTATCTCTTATAGTTTTCGAGATATCTGAAGAAATACGATTTGAACCCCAAACTTTAGGGATTGGTTTCACCCCGTAAACGTGGAAGATTGCCGATAAAAAAAAATACGGGTCCCTTATTTTTGCCTATCCTAGACATCAACGAAGTTTCATCAAAATCCCGGATTTCACTCTGGGTGCATCTCCTTGTTAATGCAACAAATGACGTCAAATTTCATGACGCAATTAAACAACCTTGGTTCTATCAAACGGTGGATTAAACTTTCTGATGTGGAAATTGGTAAAATATATAAAATAATGGGAGCAAATCAACTGCCAACGAAATTCGCTTTATTGAAAATGAAAACAGTTTTATAATTAGAAATTGGATACATAATATTGCCGGCGAGATTCGACAACTTAAATGAGCAGATGTTTGCGTGGCTCCAGAACAATCCATAATTGGGTATTATAAATAATGGACCAATGGGACTAACTCATAAATTGCAATTCAAAATGTTGGATCTTCTTGAAATTGACTAAAGTGCGAGTTTTAATCCCGAATGTGAAGTTTGTTGCCAGAGGGCCTGTAAAGGCCCGAGGGCAAGAAATCACACGAGGGGTGAAAAAAAGTACTTTAGTCTTGTGGCGTATATTATACTATTTTTTGCAATTCCGGATAATTTAAAATTATAAAAATTTAAAAAAAAATTGCTTAAGTGTCATTCAAATTGTATGTAATAATATTCCATCAAGTATACTTTGGATAAATCAATCGAATTGTACAATACTATATAACTATTTGTCTTTATCTACAAGTTTGAATTTTTTTATTATTTTTAATTACCTAGCAACGCTATTTAATTTAAATAAAATTTTTGTAAATTGTACTTGCTGATTGGTTTAAAAGCGGGAGCAAAATAATTTTTTAGTCCCTTGGGACTAAAAGCGAATTTTTTAGTCCCTTGGGACTAAAAGTGGCACTTTACTCCGTATTATGAGGGAGTAAATCATGTCTATTAGCCCGTAATTGCAAAAAAATATTTTTTACGAAAAAAAAAAACAGTGTTGTCTCTTTCACATTTTACTGGAAGAAAAAAGACAATTGATACACATAAATCATTTATTTGTAACATCAGAAAATACCTTACACAATACATATATCGTATCTATTTGATCTAAAGTTACACAAACAAAGTTTTGACAAGAAATGTATGTATGGATATCTAAAATATATTCAAAATATACGTACATAAAACGGTATGTTCATAATAGGTATAAACCATAGAGTTCAGACGGAACACTGCTACTCTATACTACTGAAACCAGTGTAACCAAAAAAGGACAGAAAATATCCCACCAATATGTTATATATGTGCACTCGGTTTAGTTTGTGTTTGTGTGATCTATGTTGTGTGTGTGAGTGAGGTAACCTATTTTGCATACTCATATATAATACTACATACGTATGTATGTGGTATGTATACCGTGTGATACGGCGGTGGCAATAAAGACTATACAACAATCAAAACAATTGATTTACGCTCATCGACTGCCACCGAACGGGTGAATACTAAGTAGCCTACTTTGCCCAGAAGTGCACACTGCCGATTACAGAAAAGAGATAGTAGCGTTCCTTCTGATGTTCTGTGATGTAGACAATGATGTATTATTTATTCCTAAAATCGCATCAAAATGTTTTATCTAAAAAAAATAAACAATTTTTGATACCTTAAAAAAATAAAGACAATACTGCCAGCCTCGTGACTTTTACGGTCAATGATGATTACGTAGAAATAAAAACCAAGTTTTAATTGCCTGTTAAATGAAAAGAGAGATAATTAAAGTCAAGATCTGTGAGTAATCAAAAAGTCATCTCCCTATGTAACATAATAAAAATAATATATTAATGCCAAATATGAAACACTCCCACAATGTATGCACCTACCTTCATATTTTTATAAAAGCAAATTGATGAAAAGAGGAATGTTTAGCAAATTATATATTTATTAAAATGATTGGAGTATGACACGGTTCGGATGTTGGCAGTAAAACATTGATACATATATTCACGGTGCTCGAAGTACTCACTCGTTCGTAGATGAGAGGGATATTCAGTAAAGATTTCACTAGTTATTTTAAAGGTAAAAAACAGAATAACAAAATGAAAATATCTCAAGGCACGATAAATTCTACATAACTTGTTTTATGATGGAACAAAATATGTATATAATATTAAAAGAATCAAATTGATTTACAATTTAGTTGCACCTCTTTCTCCGATATCTTAAATTTTTCACCATGGATTCCAGTAATTAGTATATATACTTGCCCCAGCGTATGCTATGCCCCAGCGTATGCCCTCTCATAGACTATAGTCGTTGCCTTACTGTATCTCATAACGTTTAAGTAAAGATAGGTTTAAGATTCCGGTTCTGCTTTGTGCGAACTGTAACCAAGAGAAGGAATTTTTGAATTTGTCGTGTCTGAACCATTTTTTGCTTTGACAAGGAAAGGAACTCAGGTATTTTGATGAAATTTGGTAATCGAAAATCGATTAATCGAAGCTTAAAAAATCGATTCTTTTTTCGATTTTTTTCTTTTGGATCGATTCATGAATCGATTATTAAAAGCAAGAGATCGATAACCGATTTTTTCCAAGAATAATTTCATTTTATTTGTAATTCTACAAAGGAACATGTGTTAAAATGAAACAGGAAAAACGTTATTGTTAATTGTCACTTTTTAGTTTTGACTCTTTGTTATCAACGAACCCCCATGTGGCTCTGTACCTATAACTAAATATATGTATACGCACTATCTTGTCCAGTAGTCACAATAGTATCCAATAGCGCCAATATGTATATTGTATACACTTATACAGTATAATATATATTAAGTACTACTATGAAGACTATTAATACAAAGGAAAGCAAGACTACCTATTTGGCAAACCATCCCTTTCCCATATAAGCGATTTATGTATTTAGAAAACATTTTTTTGTCAGTTTGTTTGAAATTTTTGAATAAATTTGGTTCATTCCATGGTATTCTTCCTACATATTCAATTTCGTTGTTTGTTTTATTTATTTGCTATAATTATAATTGAAAAGTTAACTCATCGCCTTTATAAGTATAATGTAAGTCGTTTTTACACGATATTCCCCATGTACTATCAATTAAGTCCCTTAACAAAAATTATCAGCTAATTTTACTAAACTTTTCAAAATTTCGATTTTTTAGATCGATCTTACAGAATCGATTCTTTTTTAGCCGATTTTTTTTGAATCGATTTTTTTAATTTCGATTTAAATCGATCCAAAAATCGATCTTTTTCTTGGAGAATCGACATCTCTAATTTAAGGCATGAAGTCACTTTCACCGAGAGTACAGGTTAAAATTTGAATTCGGAATTTTCATTATTCGAAAACTATAGAAGATAGAAAAAAAATTGATTATTTGAAAATTCTTTATTTGAATTTTGTCGTTTCATTGAACTAACTACATACAATAAAATCTATCTAATAATAAGATATTACATATAAATTTGATACCTTTCAACGGAAAAATTTTTATCTATAATATAATCCGAATTATTAATTTTTTGTTTTTAAATATGACATAAATTATCTCAATGAATATGAGATTGTAGACAATCTGACATCGCGGGTCACATTTTTGGGACCGTATTTGGCCTGGGCATCACACTTTAGGACTGATACCTACACGAAAGTTGCATAAAAAATGGCATTTTATTGTTCAAAAATGTAATTTAAAATGTAGACGTTTATTACTGAACGTATAATTTGAGGGCCTTAAAAAAGACCAGATTTTACTTTGAAGTTTTAATAGTTTCGCTGTTTCAATAATAATTAATAATGATAAGAAGTAAATGCTCACTTCTTATCATTATTAATTACGTAATTATAAATACGTATTCACACATACCTATATTCTTATAACGATTTTGGTATGATAACGTTTTAACAACCAAAAAATAAATATACTACAACAGCAAAGTTTTGATGACGCCAGGTTTCAGGTTGCGCATTTCTTATTTGTGTACTTCTATTTGTATACTTCTTCTATTTCTTGTGTTATGACGGCAGTACTTTCTACTTTAGTGTATAGTAGGGTCGGCCACCCCTGGCCTGCGGGCCGCATGCGGCCCGTTGCAAGTTCTTGTGCGGCTCACCAAGCAACATAATTTTTTGATCAATTTGCTCTCCTTGTGCACAGTTGAGCATACTCTCTACTTTTTGTTTCCCGATGTTATTAAAAAAAAATGTAAATAAAATTGTTATTAAAAATTTTCCTCGTTTCGCCTGTATAATAGCAAAATTCTGTTTACAAAAATTAGTTTTTCTCGGAAACTAGTTTAGTGAATATCATTTTCGACTTCTAGGGATTTCAAAACAAATTTCTATTATGATCCCGAGCTGAATTCGCGCCGAAACAGTGGTTCTAAGAAATAAGAAAATTCGCTAAAAGGAAAATTAATTTAAGCTATAGTTTTTTCACCCAGAGAATTTCTAGCTACAAAACAAAACCACGTGACAAAATAAATTTTTATTGGTCGAAATTTCCAAAATGGACACATAAAGTACAGTTTAGTTGACGCCCAGACTATGTTTCAGGAAGTTGGTACAAGCGATTACGCAAAAACGGTAATATATGTATTGGGAGATTTTATAATTTTTTAATATTTTAGTATGAAATTGTTTTTATTATTTTTATTATTAAGGCAAATTTATTATTTTTAATGGATAATAATTAAGAATCTTGCAAATATTTTACACTAAAAACAAGCAGATATGATTGTATAGGTATATTGAACTTTTACATCTACTTATCTCTCAAGTAGGTATTGCTGATAATAATTAGGATATTAAATTTTATTGCTGTAATGCTCTTGTATAAAATTTATTTACTCATAAACCATTGCATACAAAAGTAGAACAATTAACTGTTTTCCTGGAATTTTAACAATTACATGTTATATTCTAGTACAAAGAAATAAAATTGAGTCCCTATGTTTTTTACAACATAGAGACGAAATAGGTACTAAACAAGCATAATAAAATTTTAAAGAGAAAAATTGCTATAAAAATGAATAAATACGTACACCTATTATTTATTTTGATTAGTTGCATACAATTTCATCTTTATAATGCACCAGATATTAAAATATCTAAATTAAGTATAAACAAGATTAATAAATAACACTAAATTTTAGTAAAAATTTAAATACTTATACAGTTTATTAAAGTTGTTTTATTTATTTTTCTGGTAATTATCTACTGTTAAAGTATTTGAATATATCGCTTCAGTTTGAACAAAGCACAATAACTGATGTTCTGTGGGAGTGTCCTACGAACTGTTTGTTGTTGTTTGATGTTTTGTATTTAGGAATTGTTTCCGTGAACAAACTATACATATTGCATTACAAAATATCTGACTGTGCGGCCCGCTATCCAGAAAAGGTTTCCGATCCCTGGTGTATAGTATATATATATATATATATATATATATATATATATATATATATATATATATATATATATATATATATATATATATATATATATATGTATATATATATATAATATATATATATATATATATACATATATACATATATACATATATACATATATATATATATATATATATATATATATATATATATATATATATATATATATATATATATATATATATATATATATATATGTTCCTATATGTGCACCAAACAGGAACATCAATTTGTAAAAAGAATTCTTACTTTCTTACTTTATCACAGTCATCTTATATTAGCCACCGTAACAACTAGGTAGGTACTATGGTAACTCTGCCGGCATTATATAGTGCTCAACTCCAGTGTGTTAAGTATTGTTGTGAATATATAGTAAATCGAAATAAGCTAATTAGCATCTATATTCTTATTAGACAATCAAAAAATATGTGGTGTTTAAAAAAACTGGTTTTATATCCGAAATTAATCTAGGCACTTTCAAATTTTTAAGTTTAATAATAGGTACTTTATGTATTTAAAGAGTTAAAAACAACTACAGTAAATAGAAATACTTACCACTGTCGCAGCATCCTCCATAACATAGCGAATTTCCGTTATAAAAATTAGTTTTTCTCGGAATTACAGTTTACATAGAATAATAGTTAAGGAACCTTTTCTATGTGATTTTTTTCTCTCCTTTCCAATGGCATAAAAAATGTCCCAAAAGGTTTGAATTTGGGGAAATTTTGGCAAAAAACTAATTTTTTTCACTAGTAGTGCCCAAAAAACCACGTTCCGGACATCGGACGTGTCTGGCTGAAGAACTCATCCAAGATTGTTTTCGTTTAACAAAAATAAGTTGTTTTCGTTCTTGCGTTATCGTGCGGACACATACATACATTTATATACATATATATTTATAAATTTTAATGAATGTCAGTTTCGGTTTCTTAGGGCCTTAAAATAAGTTTCTGTCAAAATCCCGGACTCAGGTTGCATCATGACGGTGGCTGTAATAGCTGAATTTTCAATTCTAAAATTCGCTAAAACGTGTGTATAAAACACATATCGCACCTCGGCAACAACATTTATAGAATTATTCTATAAATGGTGTGGCACTGTTGTTGCCGATGTGTAGTGCTGAATTTTTACTATGGGCACGCAGGGCACTGGCCCCCGGGCGACAAGCTATGGAATTGAAAATCGGGTTTCTTTTTTGCTCGTTACTTTTTTGATAGGAAAATAGGAAATGGGAGTTTTTTTTGCTCGTCTCTTATTTTTTATATGAAAAGAGAAAAATGTGAGAAAGTTATTAAGGGCGGGGTAAGGTATTAAAATAATTTTTTCTTTTGCTTTTTTTTTTTTATTTTTCTAACTGAATGCATCATATCTCAAGAATATTGTCACAAAATTTCAAGTTGATTGGAGCAAAATTGACGAAGTTATAAGTATTTTTGTCGTTACCTGGTAGATGTATCGCTCTCTATATATATCTCTCTCTCAGTTCTATTATAGAAATTTCAGTGCAAGTACAAACGTGTTTATACCTGTACTGTATATTTTGTCAGTGTAGAGTACAAAATTTAGTTTAGTAGTAAGTATTCTATATCAGTTTTATAAAAAAAAATTAAGTGTTCAAAACTTTAAAGCGTTTTCCCCACAACTCACGTTTTCAAAGTCGGTGCCCCTCATAACTTCAAAATTACAGTACCGATCCTTTTGAAAATTTGAACACTATTTCTGTACATAATTTACGAGGTAACGCTGGAGAGTTTTTTTTCAAATTTGTTAATAACTTTTATTTTACAATAACAAATTAGCCGATTTTCCGTTTTTCCTTTCTAAGTGTTCCAAAAAAGTGAAAAATTGAAATTTCGAAAAACCCTTCTAGCGTTACCTGAGGAAAACTATTATCTAACGAATGAACTTTCATTTTTTTTATTTCGGATGATCCAGCACCAAGTTATGAGGGGCACCGTAATTCTACTTTTTTCTGAGACACGTCCGAATAATTGCTGCCATTACTGTATTTTTTAGTATTTCTTCGTGAAAATTTTATACAATATTCTTCGAATATCATACTTTAATGTACCACTGGCTTTAATAAAGAGATTTTAACTGTGTCGTCACAAAAAATAACTAAGATTTTTTTTTCAAATTTTTGTTATTGTTTTACAAAAAAGCAGGGGCGGCAATTTTTACAGTGGCCCGGGCGGCACTTAGGTAAATCCAGACCTGCCGATGTGCGATATGTTTGAACCAAAGTGCTCAATGTAAAGTGCTCAAAGTGCTTGTAAAGTATTCAATTTTGCTTAGAACAAAAAAAGAATAAAAAATTAGTTAAAAAAGCTTTAATTCGAATATTCATTAGTAGAATACTTGATTTATTAGAACTATTATTAATCACGAATTCATAATATTCGCGCTTCGCGTTATTTACAACTTTCTTAATAAAATGGCACATTTGTTTATAATTAATCTTTAGTTCTTCTGACGCAATATTAGTTGGATTTAAAAACAGAATTGTTTCATACATTTCCCTTTTTTGAGCGCAAAGGTTTTTAATATAAGGAGTAATCCAACACTTGTTAGTACGATTATTACATTTTTTCATGTTTCTTTTAAATAACGGAAATGCGCATTCAAAGCAATGAAAGAATGTTTCATGAAACCATTCATAGGCCCTGTTGACATCAGAATAAAGAGTTATAGAGATTTACATTCTATCCACTGCTATAATATTTGTTATATATTGTATTATTATCACCACTACGTATAAAGACGGTTCTACACGATCTACGAACACCTTCCAACATTGGACGTTCGATGGTTCATAGCATCGTGTGGCCGTTGTTCGAACCTACGAGTGTCCAATGTCGAGCGTCAAACATTCGCATTTGGCCATGTCCCGCTCGATGTCGGTATTCTTGCACCGAGTCAAAGGGATGCTTCGAACGTTTGAAGGTCAATGTTGGTTGCGTTGGTTGGTTGACTTAGCAGCTGCACGACTCGTTCATGTGAAGAGAGACAACATCAGTGTATAACATTAGAGATAACATCAGACAGATAACAGCCTCGCCACTGAGTACCAACATATCATCAGTCGTATTGGATCAAACATTCGATTCACCGTGTAGCAGATACATTCGTCGCACCAACTATCGAACTTAATTGCCTCAAACGTTCGATCGAACGTTGGAAGGAACGTTCGTAGCATCGTGTAGAACCCGCTTAACATAACTTATGTTGATCTAGTGTAATTTTTAATAAAAAAAAAATACCCCTGTCGCAGCATCTGCATAACATAGCGAATTTCCGATCATAAAAGTTACTTTTTCTCGAAAACCCGCTTACCTTGAATAATAGTTCAAAATATATCTTCTGTGGTTTTCTTTGTTCTTTACCACAATGTAAAAAAAAAATTGGAAAAGCTTTTAAATTTTGGTAAATTTTTGCAAAAAACTCATTTTTTTGAGATTTTTGGAATTGGACGTGTCTGGCTGGAGAACTCATACAAGATTTTTGGACTTCCAACGTTTTATTGTTTTATTATATTTACATCTCAAACTAGTATCCTATCCTATTAATATAACAAGCTTCATCCCAAAATGAATTTCTGGGCAATATAGGCAATCAAATTTTTGAAATTTCTAAGTAATTTAAAATAGAGTTAGTCTCCAGAAATTTTGTATTATGGTAAATTTATTTTAATAAATGAGATGTATATAAGTACAGTAATTATAAAGTATTCGCATAGAACAATAGTTTTAAGTATACATGCACATGCTCAAAATAATTTTTGTATTTTCCCGAAGAAAGGAAATATTTTCCCGTAATAAAAAGTATCCTAAATGTTGACGCAGGTAATAAGTTATCACTACACCAAATTTCATAAAAATCCGTTCAATAGTTTTCGCGTAATGCGTGCATATGCTCAAAAAGTTTTTTTATTTTCCCGTGGAGATGAGACACTTTCCCGAAATAGAAAGTATCTCAGATGCTGGCTCAGATAACAAGTTATCACCACACCAAATTGCATCAAACTCCGTTCAATAGTTTTTGCGTATTGTGTACACATGCTCAACATGGTTTTTACATTTTCCCGTGGGAATGAGACATTTTCCCGAAGTAGAAAGTATCTTAGATGTTGATCCGGGTAATAAGTTATCAGTGCACCAAATTTCATTAAAATCCATCCAGTAGTTTTTGCGTGATGCGTGAACAGACAGACAGACAGACAAAAATTTTAAAAATCGCTGTTTACCTACATCGATAACTATTTACAGTAACAGCACAATTTTCAAAAAATATTCCATATACAGAAACGGTCTCGTTACAATTGTATTATATGTATAGATTACCTATTAATGGCTCTTTATTTAAAATATTAATTTTTTTTTTCAAAACAAATCGCCCCCTGTTCTAAAAAGTATATATTTTTTAAATTTCTATCAAATTTCTTATGAAAGTGAGCTTCTTAGACAATTTTATTTTCAGGAATTAAAACATGAACATTTAAATGGTGGCGCTATTAATGTCCGCGTTACTTAACTACTTTATTTAAAAATTCGAATAAAATTCCAGTCATTTTAATTTTTAATTGTTCAGAAACTTCAGTATCATAAAGGCAAGCAAAATAATATTACAATTTATTTATGTAGGTATATATATGATTAAAAGCTAAGAAAAGTAAATGTTTTTTTGGAATTTCTTGGTTAAGGTAAAATCGAAAAAACTAGGAAAATTTAATAAGTAATTAACTTTTTTTAAATATTTTTAGGTTTGGTTGTGAATGAACCTACTGTTGATCTTTCAATATGATATTGAACTATTCATTATTTAAAATGAAAAATTCTGTACTTATTAGATGATGAAAATAAAAAATTAGTAGTTTGAAAAACCGGGACAAATGGACGTTCTGAAAAAGTCTGTCGAGACACCGGAACAACGGAGCTAGAACCTTAACAAAACCAGGAAGACCAAGACGTATGGATACTTTACACGGATTGTAAATGTTATAAACTTTTAGTTTTGATTTTTAAGTGTATTTTGAGTGAAATTTAAAATTAACAACGTGTAAAATTTGACATTTTAGTGCATATAAAATATAATACCTACATGTTTTTATAAAAATGCAAATACAAATAAATGTTTTCTGTTTTAATTTTTATTTTAATTGTTATTAATTATTTGGCTTTTTTAATAATTTAGAATTTTTCTGTCAAATGAATAAATTCTGAAAATATGAATTTATGACATAATTTCAGTGAAAGTGAAAATGAAATTTTTCACCCACACTTTTGTAGTGCCAATGTACATCCCTGGATCCCACTTTTCAAATGGATAGATAATTTCAGTAGCGTAGAAACTAATTATTAAAAAATTGCAAACTAAATGTGTTTATATGATAATACGTACTTATCAAAAAAGATGTTTATAAACGTGTTCTTCCGAAATTCGAAAATAACTAACTTTCTCTCGATGAAGTTAGATTGACAAACATTTACATTAGGGATGTTATGGATATTCGTAACCGTAACTAAAACTACCGAGTTCCGAAATAATTAAATATCCGAAACCGAAACCGTATACGAAAATAAAAGTTTCGGATTTTTTTCGGATAATAATAGACAACACCCGTTAGAAAACTGAGTTTAAATCGAAGAAAAGTTTTGCTGGATGTATTTCTTTTCACAGATTTTCATTGATTCGTGTTTAACGTTCACAT
This sequence comes from Brachynemurus nebulosus, assembly GCA_035578155.1. Lineage (NCBI taxonomy): Eukaryota > Metazoa > Arthropoda > Insecta > Neuroptera > Myrmeleontidae > Brachynemurus > Brachynemurus nebulosus. The sequence continues at coordinate 6,239,986 of JAPWDM010000006.1, read as the reverse complement.
TTAAGTAAAATTTTCCCCTTCTTACTAAGAAAAATTTCCACTATAAAAAAAGATATGAAAAAAGAATATGTTAAAATTTTTATGTATAAGTGTGTATGTAAGCATTCATTTTAATTTTATTTGTCAAACAAAAAGGAAAAAAAATTGAATGCATAGAAGTAATAAAACTGAATATGTTGTACGTACGTTATACAAAATTATTAAAAATATGTTCAAAGGCGTATAAATTTACGTTGGTGTTATTTTTTGAATGTGTTTTAACGTAATTTTTATGCGATTGTACCAAAATGTTAATAGTTTTAATTCCATATAAACATAATCAAACGTCTTTAACATAAAACAAATTTTCTTGAGAATTTTTTACAAAAAAAATGGAACAAAGATATACAAAATCGTATTCAACCAAGAGAAATAGAATATAACTGAATCGTTAAATTGGATTAAAAAAATCATGACACGTCACTTATAAAGTGTTTTTTTTTTTTCGAAAATAGGATCGCCAAAAACGAGACAGAAAAAAAAAAGAATGTGAGTGCCAGTGAAATGGAGAATGACATATTTCCTAGTTTTTCTCGAAAAGTAATTAACTTAGAGCAACGCTGTAAAAACATTTTTTACGCATATTGCCTTTTACTTTGGCTTGGTGTAAAAAAATTTTGAAAAATTGCTTTATTCTAACAAAAAATGCCCGAAAAACCTACTTCTGGGCATCCGACGTGTCTGGCTAACGAACTTAGCCGAGCCAATCTAGTCTTCAGTACGCACACAAAATTTCATGGTCATTAAACGTTTCGTTCGAGAGTTATCGCGCGGATACATAAATATATATATATATATATATATATATATATATATATATATATATATATATATATATATATATATATATATATATATATATATATATATATATATATATATATATATATATATATATATATTATAAATTTTAGTGAATTTCATTTTCGTATTCTGGGGACCTCCAAATATATTTCTGTTATGGTCCCGGGCTTAGGTCGCGTCATGACATCGGCTGTAATAGCTGAATTTCGAGTTTTCGAAATTCGCTAAAAGAGTCCCACGATTCCTTTTGTATTAAATAATCAAAATAATTCTAATTTTCAGTGGTATATTGTCGTGTATAATACTGGTAATATTTTAAGTTATCAGTTGAAAGATTACAAGAGACACTTACTGCGTAATGATCGGATATATTTAATTTTTGTACGTCACTAAAATACTTTCCATACGGTATGTTTGTAAACACATTATCCAGAAGAATTTCATTTGTCAAAGTCACTCTTGTTGGCGAGTTGATAGTAGGGAACAAATTAAAAGATTCAAATAAATTATATAGTTTAATTATAGTTGGATTGACTTTTAAAAAATCACAATTAAAATCGCCAGTTAAAATAATATTATAATCTAGTTTGCAAACCTGGAATAAAACTTGTTCTATTTTATTTAAAAATACATTAAAATCTCCATCCGAGGAGCGATAAATACATATTACAATTAATTTATTTTCTTTACAAGATACCCCACAAACCTCAAAATCCATTTCGATATTTACATCAGTAAAAACCAAATTTTTGTATTTTAATCCCGATTTTACGTATATGACGACACCTCCATGTTTACTTATACATCTACGAAAGTCGGCCTTTAGGTCGCAATTTTCAATTTTAACATATTTTATTTGATCTTCTTCCATCCAGTGTTCACTCAAACATATTACATCTGGATGCATATAACTTAAAATCACTTCCAATTCACTAATTTTTGATTGTAGCGATTGAATATTTTGATGAATTATATACGTTCGGTTTTTGTTGTCATTTTTAATATCATGATTGACATTATTGTTATGTTGATTCCTACATGCACTAATATGAATACTTGTTGTATAGTCATGTTTGTTTAGAACGATATCATCACTACTATGGGCAGTTTTTGAAATCTGCAGTTTTTGTTTCTCGAAATAATAGGTATTGTTTAAAAACAGTACCTTCTGGCCAAAATTCTTCATTATAAAGCTGATCTTTAAGTTTTGTGTTTGTTTCTACTTTATAGCATCTGTAAGTAGTCGCTCTAGTTGGTATAGGTTCTATCACGAACTCTTCATTAGGGAACCAGACTTTGAGATATTTATGAACATCGATAGCTTCAAATTTGAGATTTATTCTTCCTAAGAACATCCAAATTTTACGCTCAGCATCCATGGATATTTCACTACCTTTACCTTTACCATAATACACAGTTTGTTTACGTTATTTGACAGTCTTAAAATCGTTATTATCTCTTTCTAATTGCGGTGTAGAGGGTGCTAGTTACGGTTAAAAGTTCAGCTCGGGTGCTGTATGCTGTGGCAGTTTTTTAACTGCCGAGGCATAGCTTTGCTGTATCGGAATAACTATGTTATCACGTACGTTCTTTATCTTCCACAGTGTTTTTGTAGATATTCTTCTGAGTTTTGCTTGGACAATCGTCGCTTGCAACTGCCGTTTTATTTTCATTTGGTTTTTGAATCGATTGATTTTTCACTATTTATTCCATTTCTTCCAGTTTTAGCGAATTTCCAAAAATGGAAATTCAGCTTTTACGGCAGGTGTGATGACACGACCTAAGCCCGGGACCATAACAGAAATATGTTTTGAGGTCCCCAGAATACGAAAATGATAGTCACTAAAATTTATATATATATATATATATATATATATATGTATATATATATATATATATATATATATATATATATATATATATATATATATATATATATATATATATATATATATATATGTGTGTGTCGCCACGATAACTCTCGAACGAAACGTCTAATGCTTATGAAATTTTGTGTGCGGGCTGGATTCTGAATTGGCTCGGCTAAGTTCGTTAGCCAGACACGTCGGATGCCCAGAAGTAGGTTTTCTGGCCATTTTTAGTTACGTGGTCGACAAATAACCACGTAACTAATGCTATCGTTTTAACCGGAAACCAAAAAAGGAGCCAATTGCGTGTGGTGTGGCACGGATGAAACGTAGGGCGTCCTATTAGGGGCAATTTTTTTAATTTTATACAAAAATAAACAAATTTGAACGGGCCCTACTAAATATTTAATAATCAAACGTATAAAATTTAAAAAATTAATTAGTTTTTTTGTTAATTGCCAAAAATATTTTCCTTTAATCAGTACCGTACAAAAAATTAAAAAAAATCATGGTGACGCCTTATTATTAGCAAGTCATTTATGTAAGTTCTGACGGATTTTTGAAACAAAAAATTAAGTAAAATTGTATATTACTTCATATTAATACTATGTTACTATAAAAATATTAATTAATAAATGTAATCTTTAATAAAATTTTACAAATTCAATTTAATTTCCATTAATTTTGTCATTTTAATATCTGTCCACACATTCATTATTCACATAACATAAGCGACAAAGGATCAAGACAACATACATACATATTTGTCATTTACGCTTCAAATGTTAATGCGCATGTTCAAAATGGAGATTATTTAGATGCAAAACGTCTGTCAGATTTTTATTTTGACAAATTAATATTGAAATAATAAAAAATATTAGTTTATATTTAATACTTTTTTACTGCCTTAAATTTAGAAATAATGTGTGCACCGTATATGCACCTATCTTAATTGCATATGTTTTTTTGGGATGTTCTTGGGGCGGTATTTGAAGTTTCAGAAAAATGCTAATTTAAAACTGGTAAGTATCTGAATTTAACTATAAAGTGAAATTTTAAAATATTGTTGTTCTAATGTTTCGTTGGTAATTATTATTATTACAGATAGTTTATTATTATTACAGATAAAAATCAGAAGAATTCAATTTTTTCGTATTCAACTTCGTACGAGATTTGGATGAAACAAAAAACCAACTTCACCAAAAAATCACGGAATTGCAAATCAAAGAAAGCTTCTTCGTATTGTATAGACGTTCACACAACATTTAAAGTGATTTTGTGTTTAAGTGTTTTGTGTTTAAGTGTTTCTTAAATTATTAAAGTGATCATATTATTAAAGTGATGTTTGATTGTTTGATGTTTCATTATTTATATATCTACAGCCTTTCTATCGAAAATCAGATGTGTATGTACTAGCATAAATCATTTTTTTGTACTTTAAGGGGTTATACCTAGTTAGAATTTTCAAAAAATCGATTTTTTTTTACATTTTCAGAATATACCTATTATTACTTTGTTATATTGAATGATGATAAACGCTCGTATTTTTTTCGACAAAATACATATGTTATGTCAATTTCATAATTAGCTTAATACTTGTTGTATATTACCTGAGGCGAAGTAGGCCTATTTAAATAAAGAAATAAAACGATCTTAAATAAACAGTGGAAGCTTTTATTTGTAGTGTGAGCCCTATTTCCCTCTTTTAAGTGTTAGGGTCGACGATCTTAACAGTTTAGATGTCTAGCCCCCTTTGGGTATATAACTTTAAGCGTACCGCTGTTGTTAGATACTCGTGGTGAATTCAAAATTTGGCGCTCGGCCAAAATCAACGCGCTGATTGTTTGTGGACTCATTCGCCAATATGGTTCGTAACGTGACGTTCTTAATTTTCGAAGTGTGTAAAAATTGGATGATAATCCTGATTTGGGGCGGTATTATTGCAGATGCCTTGCTGAAAATATGGTGTGAAACTATAAGGTAGGTGAATTAATAAAATTTTCGGATTTTCCTTTTAACAATTTATTTACATTAAATAAATAAAAACCAATTACCTAACTTAATACATTAACCAAACTTACGACTATTTAAACTACCTATTACTACAATTATAATATTATAATCTAACTAAGCCTTCTCTATTTTGCTTTGTACAGTAAATGGAAGGATGCCATAAGGTTTCACGTTATGAACTGGAGTAATCCCGAATTGCGAGAATTCCAGAGTAACGCCTGGATGGACCAATTCAAAAAAGGGCGGACAATTCGCCGGTAAGAGTTCGGTGAAAATTCAGAGACAGACAGACCAATCAAATGCAATGAGCTCAAAAAAGGTGTGGAGATAATGATTGCAAAAAAAAAAAAACAGTAAATTAATTAACAGTTTGGCCAAAATACGAAACATCTGTTGCTGAAAAAATCGTGCCCAAAATGGCGACGACCATTAGTTCGGGGGTCATGTGACAACGGGATGAATGAGAAAATGGCAGCTGTCTGAGTCGGTAACTAAGTTATCGCTAATGCACGTATGGTAATTTAATTGACAGTGACAAAATTGCAAAAAATATGAAAATCGGCTTTTACAATGATGATTAGCGCCCCATTATTTTCCTTAAAAACTAATAATTTATTAAAAGTAAATGAATCACACAACGATAAAGTTTCAGTAAGGCGTAACCAAGAAAAACACCTAGTTTTTTGATAATTGAAATTCGGAACGTTCAGGTATGACCAGTGTCATACCTGATTACAACGCTAGTGGATTCGCGGTTGATTTGATACAACGAGTTCAAGATTTTTCACCAAATTAAAATATTTGAGATATAATTTAACACAATAACTTGAATTGATTATGCAACATTCCGGAACATTTTAGAATTTTAAGGTAATTGTTAGATTATTATATAAGAACGTAACTCGAACTTGCTTATGGCAAAGCTATATTAAAAGTGAATTTTTTTTCGAGTCAATTTTTTGTTACTCGTGAGCAGGTCATTGATGTTCCGTCTTTTTCTAATTTAACCTGCCATTTACTCACTCGCGCATCTCCTACTGAGTTTTGATAATTTTAATTTTAATTTTTATTAGCTCAACATGATTTTTCGTATTTTGGCGCCTCTTGACAAATGTCATTTTGACAGTTCATAAAATATTAGTGTAAACTATTTTTACTGTTTATAATTCGAATGCGAAATACATTTTAAATACATGTTAATAGAAATATAATGTTTTTTTTTGTGTTTTGCTATTATTTTTTGTTGAAGTATTTTTTTTTATTTTTTTTTTTTTGTGTCTATTGTTTAATGTGATTTTAATTGACGTGGGGTACGTTCAGGTTCCGGAGGAGTTGTTGATTGGTGTAGAAGTGTAGAAAGGTACTTCGTTACATAATGAGAAAAAAAAGAAGGCTAGAACAGCCAAGTGGTGTGTTTTTAAAACTAAACTGTTGTGCCACTTATTGGCGACGTAAAGATATGACATTTTTTTCTTCAGAATCGTGTTCTAGTGAAAAATTTTTTCACTAATAATTAATAATGTTAAAAAATTAAACCATTTCAAATGGATTTAAGGTATTTTATGTGAGGTCAAGGTTTTCGGGACCTAAAAAGGCCATAAATTAATTAACCAATCGATTTTAAAAATTTTTTCACAGTTAGTAAGTTAAAGTATTTGAATTAATTAATTAAATGATGTCCGCAAGAAGCTTACGGACTGCCATAAGTTATATGAGATCCTTAGAACCCTTTTCTTACTGTTAGAGTACTAGAGTTGTATGAATTTCGCCAGGATTTACTGATCCCATTATTGTAAAAAATAAACTAAACGACCAATTTTAAAAATTTCTTCACTGTTACAGAGCTAAACTATTTTAGATAGATTTAGAATACATTATGTAAGGTCCGCCAGGGTCCACAGGACCCAAAAGTGTCAAAAATAAACTAACTGACTGATTTTGAAAATTTTTTCACTGTTACAGAGCTAAACTATTTTAGATAAATATCGATTACATTATGTAAGGTCCGCCTGGGTCCATAGGACCCAAAAGTGTCAAAAATAAACTGCCTGATCGATTTTGAAAATTTTTTCACTGTTACAGAGCTAAACTGTTTTAGATAAATATAGATTCCGTTATGTAAGGTCTGCCAGGGTCCATAGGATCCAGAAGTGTCAAAAATAAACTAACTGACCGATTTTGAAAATTTTTTCACTATTACAGAGCTAAACTATTTTAGATAAATATAAATTACGTTATGTAAGGTCCGCCAGGGTCCATAGAACCCAAAGGTGTCAAAAATAAACTAACTGACCGATTTTGAAAATTTTTTCACTGTTACAGAGCTAAACTATTTTAGATAAATATAGATTACGTTATGTAAGGTCTGCCAGGGTCCATGGGATCCAAAAGTGTCAAAAATAAACGAACCGACCGATTTTGAAAATTTTTTCACTGTTGGGGAGCTAAGCTATTTTAGATAGATATACATTACGTTATTTAGGGTCCGCCAGGGTCCATGGGATCCAAAAGTGGTAAAAATAAATTAACCAACCGATTTTGAAAATTTTTTTACTGTTACAGAGCTAAACTATTTTAGATAAATATAGATTACGTTATGTAAAGTCTGCCAGGGTCCATGGGATCCAAAAGTGTCAAAAATAAACTAACCGACCGATTTTGAAAATTTTTTCACTGTTGGGGAGCTAAGCTATTTTAGATAGATATACATTACGTTATTTAGGGTCCGCCAGGGTCCATGGGACCCCAAAGTGTCAAAAATAAACTAACTGACCGATTTTGAAAATTCTTTCACTGTTACAGAGCTAAACTATTTTAGATAAATATAGATTACGTTATGTAAGGTCCGACAGTGTCAGTGGGACCTAAAAGTGTCAAAAAAAAATAACTGACCGATTTTGAAAATTTTTTTACTATTACCGAGGTAAACTATTTTAGGTAGGTACAGGTTGCGTTATCTGAGATCCACAACTGTCCTGCGGATGCAAATGCGGCGTAGAATGCTACACAATGGGTTTTGAATATATATATATATATATATATATATATATATATATATATATATATATATATATATATATATATATATATATATATACAGTGAAACCTGCCAAGTTGGACACCTCTGTATACTGGACACCTACTCAAGTTGGACACTTTTCAATTGGCCTGGCGAAATTACATTGTTTTAAATGCATATTAATACTTATAAGTTGGACACCTCTATATGTTGGAAACCTGTCTAATTTGGACAGTTTTTTAAAATGATTTTTGATATTTTGACCTGTTTACGTTGGACATTCATGTATTTTACACGTGATCGAAACACGTGTTAGTTATGTTATGACAGTTTTGTTGTTAGTCATGTTAGTTTTGTTATGACGGTTTTAGTATTCCAAAAGCAAATGAAGGAGATCATAATGAACACCCTGATTCAGAACTTCGCGATGCAATTAAATTATTACCTCCAGAGTTTCAAAATCAGTTACAGACTGCTGAAGAAACGATCACCGCCGATGCCTACTTGGAGGTACACGATCATGTCTTCAATACACATCAAGACGTTCTTCAACATGTTTTACAACTAGACGAGGAACAAGAAATCGAAGAATCTAGTGACGAGTGCGAGAAAGTAGCGGAGAAACCAACAACCCCTGAAGAAGCTTTGAACGGTATAAATACCGCCATTAAGTATTTAACTGGAAACCCATGCGAACTGTTAGAAGATTTATTCAAAATTCAAAGCAAATTAGAAAGCAAAATTTTCCTAAAAATTGTATCCAAACAAACTAAGATAAGTGATTTTTTTACGAAAGATAATGTTTAAATATCTATAATATGTATGTATTTCAATGTATGTATGTATGTATGATGTATGATTGTTATTCGATAGTTTATTTCAATAAATATTGATACGTAGATGTGTGTATATGTATTACTTTAAAAATAATTAATTTTGCAGTATATTCTAAATTAGTGTTAACCTTAAAATTACTAAGCGTAGATGATTTTGGTATTTTGCATATGTTGGACACCTGTTTATGTTGGACAGTTTTTGATTGCACCGCGGGTGTCCAACTTAAACAGGTTCTACTGTATATATATATATATATATATATATATATATATATATATATATATATATATATATGTATATATATATATATATATATATATATATATATATATATATATATATATATATATATATATATATATATTACATAAAGTCCGCCTAGAATATACGGTCGAGCTGATTTTTTAATGAGGTCCACCGGGATCTTGCAGATCCGAAAACGCCAGTAATAAGCTATCGAACCGATGCTAAAAAATTTCTCACTGCCAGAAAACTAAATTATTTTAGATGGATACAACTATGCTGCACAAAATCCGATCGGGTTCTTGGGTCCCAAAAAATACCAATACTAATTACCCAGCCGATTTTAAAAATTCTTTTACTCTTAGAAAGCTAAACTATTTTAAATAGGTACAGGTCTTAGATGAGATCCGCCAGTGCCCAAGATTTGGAAATTTGCTATGTTATGCAGATGCTGCGACAGGGGTATTTTCTTATATTTTAAATTTTCTTCAGTAGTGATGGCCAGTTGTTTAACCAATGTATCAATCGTTTGTGGAATTTGGGTTTGATTATGCAGAACAAGATTTATTTTAACATACAAATCTTGAACAACACTAATGTCGACTTGATTTGCCGGTACTGTACAACTGCTTGAACTATTCATATCTTTGTTGTTATATTGCAATACAATTTTACACATCCGTTTAAATACTGTTTTATCTATTTTCATATCTTTTAATTGTTTTTCCGTGATATTGACACATTGTATGTGATATGTACCTTTACAGGGTCCCACACATGATAATGTATCATCACTTCTTAAGGTTTTTTTCACACCATGTTACCATAGGCCCATTCACACATTCATCGCTTCTAAAAGCAACACTTCGAATAAAATAAAATGTATCGCCAAATATTTATCTAATTCTAGTGAAAAATTGCGGGAACTAAGCTTAAAATCTAGCCAAGGATTACAATTCTTTTTTCTTTAAAAAGTTATGAGTTCCGCCCACAGAACAATGAACATTATTATATTATACTGCTAGACAAAGCGTAAAGCCAGATTGTTGGCATTTTTCTTGAAGCAGGTAACAGGGTGAGATGAGTGAGATTTAAGGAATATAATATAACGTCAAATTTTGAGCAAATGCGGGTATAATTATTGCAGGACATAATTTGTATACGTACGTGTTTTGAAAATGAAACGAATACCACTTTATTTCTTTCAAAATTTTGCAGTTTCTTCTCAAAAAAGTAAAATTTTATTATCAATATTAAATTACAATAATTATTTGAAAACATTACTACGGATACAATTAGTTATTGCATTGATTACTATATTAGAGATTACTATTAGGTCGGAACTTGGTCGTATCTGGCTGCCTCAATTGTACATTTATATAATTAATCTATATAATATAGTATATAATAATATGTTCATTAGTCTGTGTTTCTCACATACAGTCAAACCATAAGTAAGTCTACATTGTGATCCAAGCAAGTTATAGGTTTTGCTGTTTCTCGATACTTTGGTAAATAATAGTCAATAATCAGTAGCACAACAAATTGCTATCAGCCTGTAGAGAGAAAGCTATGAAAAAAGAAGCTGCTGATATTTTCTTTATTTATCGGAGTTTCTTGAAACAGTCAAGCCTATAACTTGCTGGATTTGCTCTACAATAGATCTCATAAGTTTTTAAGAGTAAAGCAGTCGTAAGTCTTGAATATATTTATAACATGAAATGTTTCTTTGGTGGGGTCTCAATTCTTTTTGTAGGCTGTTTTGTAAAGGAGCTAAGAACTCACAAATAACCTACTTTTGTTGTATATATCTGAAACTTTGCAAAATACATATTTAGTAACATAATAATAATACGAGTAGGTATGATACCATCATGCTAGCAAATTGCCGTAATTAAGCGAATAATTGAATAATTATGTATTTTTAGACCGTGAGTCAACGGTAGGTGAAAGGTTGTGATTTATTTTACCTGACTTTTTGAGAAGTGGTAAACCTCAATCGGGCCATGAAGATCATGTTCGCACATGTTCGCAGATTATATTACGGTAACATTCGTATTTGCATTAGTATACCTATACAAATATTAAAAATAAATATTCGTATTCAACAATATCAAGAATTTGACTTTTTTCAAAACTATTCAACTCGAGAATAGATGACACTTTACATATAAAACTTTTCTGATATATTGCTAAATTAAGCTCTGCCTTTAAACAATTAAAAGGGTACCTTCTAACCGTGTTCTATTCAGGGCCGTAACTAGGCTGGGGCAGCCGTGGAATTGTCCCGGGTCTCCCAGCCAAAGAGGGCCCCCAAGAGCACACAAGAAATTCCAAATTTTTAAATTTCTTGGCAAATTGTAAGGGCGGAATTTTTGTAAAATTAGGGCAGCAAACGAGCAAACGACTGACAAGTAAAAAAAGGTCGCCGCTTTTTTTGCCGGGGGACTTAATTTTAAGGGCGGTATTTTTGTATAATTAGGGCGGCAAACGACTGACGGGCAAAAAAAAAAGAAAAAAATGTCGCCGCTCTTTTTTGCCAGGGAGCCGCATTTTTTGTTTTTACCCGGGGCGGCGTAGGGGCCCCGAATGTACTTTCTGCCCCGGGGCCCCTGAAGACCTAGTTACGGCCCTGGTTCTACTATTTATAAAGTATGCCCAGATAGTACTATATATAACTTGTCTTCGAGCCAATCAACAACCATATTAATTGTTACGTAATTAAAGCATAAAAGCATTCTGTAATATACAGTGAGATGTTTATTATTTTAATGTTATGTAATAAGTCACTGCTCAAACCTTAAGTCCTAAATATACAAACGGAATTTAATATTGATATATTTTATTTTCTCTCTCACTTAGTTTTATTTAGTCAGATGACAATTAGACAATGTCGCAGAGATAGTAGATATTTAGTGAATATTTCATCCACAGAGGTCAGTGTGGGTTGTTTACTTGCATTTTCTGAAATATTCGGATTTTTAAATTAGTTTTCGGGAGTGCTACTGGCATTTCTTAACGTAAAAACTCAGTAAGTAATAAAATTTTTGAATTTTTAAATATAAAATTAATTTTAATACAAAGTTGAATACATATTTGATAGAAATTTTTTATACTGCTGTGGTTATGTTAGATTTAAGTAAACAAAATGCATGAACATATCATATGCATGAACATATTTTATGGGCTGTTTATTTTTTACCTGAAAAAATAAATAGACTGCCCATAATAATGATGTGTTCATTTCATTAATTAATATTTAGACATTAACTGTTTTACTTCATTTTTCGACATGTATACTAATGGGCAGAATAAATTTATTTTCAAATCTTATTTACAAACTACATACAGTTGAACATGAAAGTGGAGCTATATCAGTTAGGATCAGAAAAGAGCTATATCAGTTAGAATCAGATTAGAAATGGAGTTAGAATCAGTACTTGAGAATATAGTACGGTGCAATTAGACCCAAACCTCAACATCCAAAGTAACAGTTTCACTCCAACTCCAAATTATTCTATATAGTCCACATATTGTTTGGGAAAAAGTTACACCATTTAGAGCGTCGGGTTTGGGAGGGAGGAGGGTAGAAGTAGGCAAATTAACGGTTTTCGTCAGTTTTTTTTTTAAATATTTTGAAAACTAGGCAGTTTAGCGCAAAAAGTGCTTATACAAAAATAATCTACATTAAATTGTGAAAAAAAATAGTCCTATGCGTAATCTTGCTGAAGTGAAGAGATCCAGAGTTATGGAGGGTCTAAAAGTAGAAATTTTTAGTATTTTTAGATTTTTTGGAAAAAAATATGACACATTATCACTAAGGAAACTAATTTTTTTTTATACAGGATTGTGCTCTGTAAGAGGAAATTGCGAATAGTCCTCTTCAAACATAGCTCTTCTATATCTTCGTCTATAATGTTCGTATCCCTGTTATCACATCCTAGGCCTGAGCAATTACCGCATATGTTTGAGCAGTTTAGACCACTCTTTCTGCATTCGCAGTTACGGACGCATTCGTTATTGCAAACGCACACTATGTGGGAAAGTAATTCCTCGGGAGCTGCAGGACGTGCTGTTGTAATTCGTCTCAGGTGTTCGTCAGTCTTCTTCCACCCCCACTCGAGCGGATTCTTCTTCTTATTCAACCACTGCTACACCTGGTAATAGGTGCAGCAGTGGCTAAAAATACTAAAATTTGCTACTTTTACACCCTCCGTAACTCTGGAACTGTTCACTTTAGCAAGATTATGCACAGGACCATTTTTGTTCTCAATTTAATGTAGATTATTTTTGTATATGATACTTTTTACGGGAAACCCCATAATTTTCGAAATATTTAAAAAAAAAACTGATGAAATCCGTTAATTTGCCTACTTCTACCCCCCTCCCCCAAAACCCGACGCTCAAAATGGTGTAACTTTTTGACAAACAATATGTGGACTGTATAGAACAATTTGGAGTTGGAGTGAAACTGTTAATTTGGATGTTGAGGTTAGGCCGTTTTTTTGAATAACTGCACCGTACTAATATATATTACGTCGAGTAAATAAGTGCCTGGAAAGTGGAGAGCATTTTTAGCATTTACATTGAACAATAAAATAGTTTTTATCGTTTTTATCCTTTTTTGAAGTTTGTGTCGTGTAAATTGCTATAGAACAACTAAAAGTAAATTTTAGCGAATTTCCAAAACTGGAAATTCAGCTTTTACGCCAGGTGTCATGTGCGACCTAAGCCCGGGACCATATCAGAAATATGTTTTGAGGTCCCTAGAATACGAAAATGATATTCACTAAAATTTATATATATATATATATATATATATATATATATATATATATATATATATATATATATATATATATATATATATATATATGTATCCGCGCGATAACTCTCGAATGAAACGTCTAACGCTTATGAAATTTTGTGTGCGGACTGGATTCTGAATTGGCTTGGCTAAGTTCGTTAGCCAGACACGTCGGATGCCCAGAAGTAGGTTTTCTGGCCATTTTTTATCATTCGATCCTATCATAAGGCAGTTCGATTTTTACATCGTTGAAAAGGAAAAAAAAAATTATGAAGAAAATATTCTTATAATTTTCTTTCTATTTTAAGTATTTTTCGAGAAAATGTAAATTTTCACTTTTATTCTTTCTTTGTTAGTCTAATAAGTAATTTATATTTATATCTCAGTTCTTTATAAAGTATAAAAATATTTCACTTTTTTATTAAAGAATTTTGTGAGAACAAGTGAAAACTATTCACATAATATATGTGTAATAACACACATACATGTATAGAGTTTTGTTTCTCATTTATTGCATTATAATTAGCATGGTTCTATCTCATGTTAAAAAATGTAAATTAAACAGATTTTCTAAGCTAATGTAATGAAGAATTTTTTTTTTTTTTATTGAATTTTTAAGTAAACAAGAAATTGAAGATTATGTTATGATATAAATATTAAATATAAAACAAAACAAAATATGTACAATGTACATATGTATGTACGGAAAAATATTTTGAATCGATTTTGAAAATTTTTCCACTAGTAATTAATAATGTTAAAAAATTAAACCATTTCAAATGGATTTAAGGTATTTTATGTGAGGTCAAGGTTTTCGGGACCTAAAAAGGCCAGAAATTAATTAACCAATCGATTTTAAAAATTTTTTCACAGTTAGTAAGTTAAAGTATTTGAATTAATTAATTAAATGATGTCCGCAAGAAGCTTACGGACTGTCATAAGCTATATGAGATCCTTAGAACCCTTTTCTTACTGTTAGAGTACTAGATTTGTATGAGTTTCGCCAGGATTTACTGATCCCATAATTGTAAAAAATAAACTAAACGACCAATTTTAAAAATTTCTTCACTGTTACAGAGCTAAACTATTTTAGATAGATTTAGAATACATTATGTAAGGTCCGTCAGGGTCCACAGGACCCAAAAGTGTCAAAAATAAACTAACTGACCGATTTTGAAAATTTTTTCACTGTTACAGAGCTAAACTATTTTAGATAAATATCGATTACGTTATGTAAGGTCCGCCTGGGTCCATAGGACCCAAAAGTGTCAAAAATAAACTGCCTGATCGATTTTGAAAATTTTTTCACTGTTACAGAGCTAAACTGTTTTAGATAAATATAGATTCCGTTATGTAAGGTCTGCCAGGGTCCATAGGATCCAGAAGTGTCAAAAATAAACTAACTGACCGATTTTGAAAATTTTTTCACTGTTACAGAGCTAAACTATTTTAGATAAATATAAATTACGTTATGTAAGGTCCACCAAGGTCCATAGAACCCAAAAGTGTCAAAAATAAACTAACTGACCGATTTTGAAAATTTTTTCACTGTTACAGAGCTAAACTATTTTAGATAAGTATAGATTACGTTATGTAAGGTCTGCCAGGGTCCATAGGATCCAGAAGTGTCAAAAATAAACTAACTGACCGATTTTGAAAATTTTTTCACTGTTACAGAGCTAAACTATTTTAGATAAATATAGATTACGTTATGTAAGGTCTGCCAGGGTCCATGGGATCCAAAAGTGTCAAAAATAAACTAACCGACCGATTTTGAAAATTTTTTCACTGTTGGGGAACTAACTATTTTAGATAGACATACATTACGTTATTTAGGGTCCGCCAGGTTCCATGGGACCCAAAAGTGGTAAAAATAAACTAACCGACCGATTTTGAAAATTTTTTCACTGTTACAGAGCTAAACTATTTTAGATAAATATAGATTACGTTATGTAAAGTCTGCCAGGGTCCATCGGATCCAAAAGCGTCAAAAATAAACTAGCCGACCGATTTTGAAAATTTTTTTACTGTTGGGGAGCTAAGCTATTTTAGATACATATAGATTACGTTATGTAAGGTCTGAAGTGTCAGTAGGACCTAAAAGTGTCAAAAATAAAATAACTGACCGATTTTGAAACCTTTTTACTATTACCGAGGTAAACTATTTTAGATAGGTACAGGTTGTGTTATCTGAGATCCACAACTGTCCTGCGGATGCAAATGCGGCGTAGAATGCTACACAACGGGTTTTGAATATATATATATATATATATATATATATATATATATATATATATATATATATATATATATATATACATATATATATATATATATATATATATATATATATATATATATATATATATATATATATATTACATAAAGTCCGCCTAGAATATACGGTCGAGCTGATTTTTTAATGAGGTCCACCGGGATCTTGCAGATCCGAAAACGCCAGTAATAAGCTATCGAAAAGATGCTAAAAAATTTCTCACTGCTAGAGAACTAAATTATTTTAGATGGATACAACTATGCTGCACAAAATTCGTTCGGGTTCTTGGGTCCCCAAAAATACCAAAACTAATTACCCAGCCGATTTTAAAAATTCTTTTACTCTTAGAAAGCTAAACTATTTTAAATAGGTACAGGTCTTAGATGAGATCCGCCAGTGCCCAAGATTTGGAAATTCGCTATGTTATGCAGATGCTGCGACAGGGGTATTTACATTGTTATTGTTTGAAGTATTGTTTTGTTGGTTCAGAACATGTTTTGAACTAAAATATTCAGTAATAGCACTTAAGTTTTTGAAATAATTTGGTTTATGGCGCTATAATAAAAGATATGAAGTTTCCCCACAACAAAAATTATTTGACGCTCATGATATATAAATCTAATCACTATTTGTTGTATGCTGGTATTTTATAATTTATATTACCTATTGCATAACATCCAAACATTAAAATTCTCACTGTACATTTCTATACATGCGTACCGTATACAAGTAAGGGCACAATAACCATACAGTAACAATGTTATTTATGTCTTAGGGGTAAGTTAACATACTGTTTTGGTTATCTAATTGCTATTTATATGTAATGATGATAAATGATGTGAGAGAAGTGTTTTTATCTTTGTTGTTTACTTTGTTTTTGTAATCGTGTAACTTTGTTAAATACGGGGTCTCATAATTATTACTCGCGACATGAAAATCACAAACATCTGGCTCTTTTTTGTGTGTTTTGTTAGTAAAGAGTATATTTTTTTATTATTTATATTTATTTTGTTTTTAATTGATTTAGCCAGTTATATGCTAATTAGTTCAATTAGACTAATTCATTTTGAACGTTTGTAACTATTTTCTTTATTTTCAAATAATTGATTTTATCCAACAGCTAGCGAGTAACTGTCGTGCGTTATAAATAAACTAAGTATATGAACTTTGTTACCCCTTTCGGTGGTACACTGGACGCTACTCGACTAGCTTGGTAGAACTGGGGGGTGAGGGGTTATATCCTCTGAGAGACAAAAAAATTAACAAAAGAAATCTAACAATTAACCATGAAGTCTTAATTACTTTTGTTGAGCGCCACTGTATTTTGTACTAGAGAAAAAAAAAACACGGAAAAATCTCAAGTTGTTAACGACGATACCTACGCTGAAAAATTAGAACTGGAAAATAATAGTAGTGATATAAACAACCGACATTGCTATCTATCAAAATTATTATTAATGTTAGCTTGTTTCAATACATTTTTAGCCAAAAAATTTGTTGTACAATGATATGATTTATTTTTCTTAAAAGGTGATTAATTATTTGCATAGAAGTGTAGTAAATTGTATTATAAGAAGGTTAACAACAGTATGTTGAGAGAATAAAAATTCAATTGGACAACTTGAAACATATCAGAATGGAGCCTTCATATGAATGTCAAAATTACATGTGTCAAATAGAATTTCATTCATTCAAATTTTTAAAACGGTAAGTATAACTCATTTAAATAGCATATAAAAGATTTAACTGTGAATTTTCATTAATAATATTTCCTTTGTTTTAGGTAAATATAGCCGGCGTAAAAAATTTTACTTAATAAGAAAATTATTTTGGTTCAATTACAAGTTAACCTACAGTACATACATAAGTTTAGACGGAGCGTGCTTCTATCACGTACAAATTCTGTACAGGTAAGGTTACATATTTTTCTTTTTACCCGTATTTCTGATCAATGATCGATAGTAGCAATTTCCGTCCAAAGTTTAATTTAAAAATATGAATTAACAAAATGACTAGATCTAAAATACTTAGTAAATAACAAAAATCTAACAAGAAAAGTTCTACTTGCACTGAATTTTTTTTAGTTTATCGTTTTTTAGAACAAAACTTCAGTTTAACAAAGTACTCACTGAAATGACCCGATATGACGTGAACTCATCTTCCCATTATCTAAATTCGTATCTTTCACCATTTCAGAACACATTCCGGAACAGAAATTTATTTCCAACAGGAGATTTATTGAACCATGGTACCATTCCAATACCACAAACAACGGCAACCAGCCAAACAACGAAACTCGCCACGTGGTCCGGATTCCAATATAATTTTAAAGCAGTAATGAATGAATGAAGGGTTTCCGTAGAAAAATTCAGAAATTTGACGGAGCAAAAATTAACAGATAAGTTACAATTAACTTTTTACATACGAAACAATACTAAAACAATTTGTAGCTCCATAATCCCAATAACGGTAAAACTGATACGCTACAACAGCTTGTCCCTTCATATGTGTCGAAGGTGCCTCCTTCTTCCTGACCACCTTCGCCGTCCGGGTACCAGATACGAAAAGAGAGCTCGTCTTTTCAATTTTTTGCTTATTTCACCTCCGCGATCAATTTCTAGCTCTTTCGGTACTTCCACGTCTGCGCATTAGTTGCAAAGCTGATTTTGAGTCACTACTGACACTTCCGTCTAACTGCCATTTCACTTGTTTACATTTTAAGTGTCAACATTGTAACCTATTTTTTTTTTCACTGTAACTTTTTAGTTAATTTGATTTTAATTTCTTTGTTTTAATATATTTACAATTGTGTTGGTATTAATATTTTCTTATCAACAGTGATTTTACTTTACAATAAAAATTAATACAATGTTCTTAATTTTCCTTTTTTTTAGGGTCAAAGATGAACGAAACAAGCCCACAACAGGAACCAGTGGAAGCATCCAGTATTTTAATACAATGAGATTGTAAAGTTTTGTTCAATAAATTGATTTGCAAAATTGGTTGTTCGATCATTTAACCTATATTTTCCAGACGGGTGAGTTATGAAAGTGCGCTACTCAACAAAGTATAAAAAATCGTAACAACTTTCACGGGCGCGCGTGCGCATAACAGTCAACGTTTCATCGCAATCAGATGAATGGTATAGGAACGCATGCGGGATAAGCAAAGAAATATTCATTTATATAAGTCAAACCAAAAAATAGTCTGACGTCATTAACTAGTAAAGCAAAATAAGACGTACAGACTTAAGATACTATAGTTAGTCTAATATAAAAATTAACAAAAAGGAAAAGAGATAGAAAACTAGATACATCCGACTTATATAATAATATACAGAGTACGAAAGCGGTACAAACAGTTTACCGTAACGGTTTCCGAAGGCCCCGCGCCAATTATGTAAAATTAAAAAAACTTAAACATGATGCTTGAAAACGATATTTTTTTTTTTTTTTTAATTAAAATTGGGGTACTACTGCCGGTGGATGGCGCGGTCAGCAGCACCCGGCGGCATTGCCGAAAACGATATTAATTTATTTAATGAAATCAAAATTTGTTGTGGAGTTTTGTATTAGAAATTCACAGTTTTACAAATACGTACTACAATATTTATTTAGAAATATGTAATTTATTTGAATTGTATTTAAATTTTGTTACTATTTTGAAAATTATATTATCATTTAAACGATTACCATTGTACTTACAAAAAGATCTTTTTCAAGACTGAAAATAATAAAATGTTGCTCCGGATCTACCGTCAGTCAAGATTGTTTTACTTCTTCAGTAATTTTATCCCTCTAATTTCTATACTAAAAATAGCGTGGTCACAGCAGTTCTATACCAAAAGTAGTAAGATTACAGCGATTCTACATCAAAGTAAGGTTATGACGACTCTTCGTTCCGGCTTGAATCGTTAACGAAAACTCCAGTGAAATAGCAGCGAAATAAAAACACCTTTATATCTTTTCAATTGTCTTACTTTATTATTTTACTTACTTGCTAGGAAAACTAAATCAATGTAATAATTTTTGATTTTTATATTTTACACGGCAAACTATATGCCAATATTAAAATTTCCAAAATTAGGAAATTTACATTTTCACGGCAATCTTTGTGGCACAAAGTTACGGCGATTCTATACTAAAAGGTTTACGAAAGCGAAATAACAACCATACATGAATATTCGTTTTTTTTTTTTATTTTATTACAATTGTAACTTTATAATATAAACAACGAGAGCAACCGTACATTTTGATTCAAGCAATTTTTTAAGGGAATTTTCATATTTGCAGTGCAAAGATTATGCGCGGTGGCTCTGGTGGTAAAACCAGAAGCTATATTAAGTAAAAGATGTATATATGTATACCTTTAATTGGCATAGAAATAGATATGTGTGATACAAATTAGTTGAGGGTCATTAGATTTTATGTCGCTCATTAAACTAACAGAGGCGCGAGTGAGAATCTTTGCATCACCAATATAAGAATTTTGTATATGCCAAAATTATATTATGTCTGTAACTTTGTTGAACAACTGCAGTCTCCATAAGGATCTACTGTTTGTTCAGAATAGGCAAGTTGTTTCCATGTAGCTCATCCTATCACTAATGATAGGAGTCTGTCTAATGTAAAGCTAGCAAAATATAATAAATTGTTACATTGCTGTACGAAATTTGTTTCAAGACCCCGCAAGTTAACTTTATATCGGGCCCCGATTTTGGTCGGGTCGCCTCTGTGCATACATGTACGTAAGGGTGGATCCAGCCAGTTGAAAAGGGGGACTGCCTCTAATCCTAGGAGGAATTTTGGGGAATTGCGTGTTCTGAATTGTATGTTTAACTAAAAAAGTTACCTATTGTAGGTACCTCCCTCTCCTGGATCCACCTATGCATGTACATATATAAACATTTAATTAGTATACTATTTTGACAACTAATACACTTTATATGGAATTGTGACACGGTACAGTGCTGTGTCGCAGTTAGTCTGATTTGAATTGACACCGTACGGCATTCATGAACATCTACGTGTTAAACAATTTAATGATAAATATCAAATGTTTTGTAAAAGTTACACGAAATATGTAGGTAAATGTTATCGAATAAGAATATTCCCCAATAATTACTGCATTATAGCAATACGCAGTACCGCCTAATTTTTGAAGAATTTTGTTGATATTCGTCCAGTGGTATCAAAGATTATAATTTGTACTAGAGTACTCATGGTCACGTACATATTTATAAGGCAACGGCTCTGTAATAGTGTTAAATTAAATAGATTTTTCCAAAAAGGAAGACTTTTTTTGAACTGTGTAACTTCAAATGCATGTTAAAAACAAGTGTGCAAAAAAAGAGTTGGCGAAGAGACGTTAAAAAACGCTAAGCTATATGCGCTCACACTTCGCAGACTCTTTGCAGACATTTCCTCTGTACAAGGTGAGATGAAAAATAAGAATTGTAAACAATAGAGGGATTATTTTTACATATGAAAATGTTTTTGATTCATACTCCGAACAAATATATTCATCTTGATATACCAATACATATTATGTATTATGTATATATGCTATTATATCTGAGTTTTATGTATCATATCCGTAAGTTGTGCATTGTATATTTATATTAATTAGAGGTATTCAATATCAAAATTAATTAAATTTCCAGAATATTCAAAGTGAAAATGATATCTGTATATGACGTTTACTTTTTGAAGAAATTAGCTGCTTATATCAGCTGTACCGACATATTATGTACATAGATGTTAGGTTACCTACATAATATTATAAAAGAAAATCATTTACATATGGATATAGGATATGTAGATACAGGTAGTCCTCGCACTTATGGCCTGGTAGACTCCCGAATAATATGTTTGTATAAATAAGATGTGATTCTTTATATATGTACTTATATATTAACGCTGGAAACGTTTATGGGGATTTATTTCAAATTTCAGATGTAATCATATTAGTAAGGCACCTATATTAGTGCTAGAAACTCTTTGATATGAGTGTAGATCTTAACCTAAGAGATTTAAAAAAAAAAGGCTTGGCGAGATAACCACTAGCAGGGCCGGCCCGAACAAACGTGGGACCTGGTTCAAAGTCGACTTGCGGGACCTTGAAGCGAATTTAGTACCTACAACAAAATTATAATTAATTGTATTTTGCTATTTTAAACCTTGCATAAATTGGTATAGGAAATAGCGCGTAAGAAAACGAAACTACAGTACTTAAACAAAATATTTCACCCAAAAAATCGTTAATAAACTAAATAATAATAATTGCTTCACATACTAAAAGCCACCATCACTTTAAGGTTTAAGATACCACTTTAAGATTTTAAAATCTGCAGTAACACTCAAATCTATCAAATTTATTAAAAGCCGATTTTATATTTTTCCAGGTCATATAAGATATTATTTATTTATTGGGAGAAAGTTACATAAACGTATGTTTCTCGAGATTTTTTTACAAAAAGATGGGAAAATTTATTATATTGGGATAAAGCAAAGCTTAGAATATAGAATCTAATATATAATATCTTGGCAAATTTTTAAACAAAAGTATTTCAAAATAATGGGATTTGAAAACTTATTTTGCGTCCCTTGTTTTCATACGCCAATGTGTAGTAAAAATTTTGTTGTTCGTATTATTCAAAAATATCAGTAAAAATCTAAAAAAACTGCTGAAAAAACTCGAATCAAATACCGTAAGATCAAAGAATAGCATCAAAAAATTGTTTGACGTAATTTGAAACGACGGAATTAGAGGACTGTCTGTATATGAGTAGGGTGCGTGTGTATTATTCATTATTATTAGTACTAATATTGCCTAAGGCACTCAAATTTTGTTACGTATAATATACTGAGTTTGCAAAAGTCATTGCTGATTTGAAAATAAAAAACTGTAGGTAAATGTTATTTATTTTTTTGATATCGTATACAAAGCACTGATTTGAGCTTAAAAATAAAATATTTCAAAATTGTTAAAATTCAGTCAGTAAAGCCATAATATAATATTCAATACAGCATGTGCGTGCAAACGCACATCTTATAGGGAAGACCTTTGCTGTAAGTAAAACCCTAGCATTAATAAGGTGCTAGGCACATATTTGGATTTTTTTTTATAGAAACAAACGGGATTACTGTTCCAATGGATTCGGGGACTCCAGTTGGAACGCTGTCGGTCGTAACAAAAGAGAAAAGGAAAGGGGTCAACACAACCGACGAAATGGATCGTCAAATCTACCAACCTCAGGAACCATTAGAGCTACAGACGAAGGAGTAGGATCAAGATCGTCACCGATTCGGGCAAAATTGAACGGCGATCAGGAACAATCGGTTGCCCGCCGTGTTGTTTCGCTCAAGGAGGGTATAACCATACCCGCCCGATCCGAAGCTATTGGTGTAGTACATGTGGACCTCGATGGTGGAGCAGTTCTGGTTGAACCCTCGGAAATACGCATACATGGTATACGGGCAGCTAGCGTGGTCGACAACGTTAGCTCCAAAACGGAGGTTCGGGTGAACCTCATCAACGTCACGGAGGAGGAATTAAAGGTACCCTCCAAGACGGTCATAGGGTATGCGGAATTACTGCCCCAAGAGGAAAATACCAGGATTATCAGCCCGTTGACGGAAAGTGCTGCAGCAAAAGGATCTATGCAACGGACACACGCGCGTACTAAACGGAAATTAAAAGGGAAACTTATAAAAGAATTCAAGGGCGAATTCAATGGAAAATTGGAAAAAACATTTAAAGGTGAATTCAATGAAAAATTAAATGGGAAAATTCAGGAAAATCATAACAAAGGATCACATAGGAAATCTACGGGTAAACCCAGGAAAACTAAGGGAAAGCGGAATAACAAGAAGACCGATAGAAATCCAATAAATAGCGGAAAATCCTATTATACTATTCATAGTATGGATACTGAAGATTTTCAGTCAAAGAGATTTTCAGTTTTTTCGTTTGGCGAAATATGTAAATATGGGTCACTTAAGTGATAGTGACAAGGAAAAACTACTCAACTTACTAACCGAATATCGTGATATATTCCTGCTGGAAGGAGATAAATTAGGAAAGGCGTCAAACATCGGATCATCACGGAAAACGTCCACCCCATCGCCAAGGCACCATACCACCTTCCTCAGGCTCAACGCGTAGTATTAAAGGAAAATATAGCGGATATGTTAAAAGACGGAATCATAACACATTCCACTTCACCGTGGTCTGCACCGGTGGTAATGGTTCCGAAGAAGGCACCCAATGGAGAACAAAAGGTCAGAGTCTGTATAGAAAGGGACTTCTACCCCTTGCCAAACATTCAAGACACAATCGACATGTTAGGATACGCAAATCTATTTTCTACACTCGATCTCGCATCCGGATACTGGCAAATTGGAATCGATGAAGCGGTTCAGGAGAAGACAGGGTTGTCGACGTCTGATGGGCATTATCACTGCCAAAGGATGGCCTTCGGCCTCGTTAACGTCCCTAGCACCTTCCAACGACTTATGGATACCATTCTATCCGGAATCAAGGGAATAAAATGTCTCGCGAATTTGGACGACATAATTATATTAAACGGAAATGGGATAGAAGAGCACCTGGGACGCACACGGGAAGTCTTCGACTGCATACGGAAAGCCAACCTAAAACTAAAACCCGAGAAATGTACATTCTTACACACCGAGACTAAATACCTCGGGCATATAATTTCGAATACAGGAATGCGCCCAGATCCGACTAAAACGGAGGCAGTCAGGAACTATCCACGACCGAAGGATGTTAATGGAATAAGGGCATTCATAGGACTCGCAGGCTTTTACCGAAGGTTCATTCCACAATTCTCACAAATTGCTAAGCCATTGACGGAACTAACCAAGAAAGACGTCGCGTTCAAATGGACCAAGGAAACCGAGGAAGCTTTCCAAGCACTCAAGGAAGCATTATGCACCGAACCCGTACTAAAATATCCGGACTTCTCGAAATTGTTCTATTTACTACGGATGTATCAGCCTTGGGAGCGATATTGGCACAGCGAGATGAAAAGGGGTTGGAAAGGCCAATAGCATACGCAAGCCGCCAACTCAACAAGGTCGAAAGGAATTATTCTGCGACGGAACGGGAATGCTTAGGCGTCGTTTGGGCCATTAAACATTACCGATGCTATGTGTACGAGAGGAAATTTATAGTTATAACGGATCATCGGCCGTTAAAATGGTTACTCAGCATTAAGGACCCCAGTTCAAGGTTAGCTCGATGGGCATTGATGCTAGGCGAATACGACTTTCAGGTGCAGCACCGACCCGTGAAGAGTAATGGGAATGCTGACGCACTTTCACGGATTCCAGTGAATTACGTCGAAGCCACGGATGAGAATGTATACGAACCATACTGGGAGAGGGTCTGGATTAAGGCAGAACAAGAACGGGATTCCAGCTTAAGGCCAATTTTCCGGAAGATAGAAACAGACCCGGATTATAACGAGTTCTTTCTCGACAACGATGGTATCTGGTGGATTTACGTAGAATCCAGCATTTGGTCGTTTTAAGTTGGTTTGTTGAATTTAAATGTTTCCGATTATTTTATTTGTTTCGCTTGCATTCGATTCGGATAAGTCCGGATGTAGTCGTGTTGCTAAGTTATTATGTCGTATGTAAACACATAAATAAAACAAAAACAGTATTGAATTCGTCGTGGCTGTAGCGAGTCGAGCGCTCAGCAAAGTTCATTCTCATTTTTGGAATCAGTCGAAGGGTTTATTCGTTTTCGCTTATTATCGAATTTAAGAAGTGTTAATTAATTGTAATTCGTTTCTTAATAAATTGGTTATATGGTTTTTCCATTGTGTTCGTCATTTATTTTTTGGTTAATATTCGAGCCGGATTTCGCAAGTCAGTGGTCGTCGTTTGGAATTCATTGTCGTAGAGAAGACAGTATTTCGGAAAATTACGAAAAACCCGTCGAAAAACCAATTTTTCATCGTTTTTGGAGGGAAATTCCGTTGTTCAACGAACAAAGGAAACGTTCGGATATCTTCGTGTGGTTACGGACAGCGAAGATAGTCAAATCGTGCTTGTATACTTCGTGTCGAAGAAGTTACATCTTATTGTGCTGTGGTGTGTGTTTTTTAACAACGCCATTACGTTCTATTTGGAGTGGCTGTAGTTACTGCGCAGATGCGAACCAGAAGTGGCGAGCAACCAACGGTCCAAAGCAGCGACGAGCCGAGAGCAACTGAGCTGTGTCGGTCGTCGATCGTGTTGGGTAGAGAGAGACAGCGAGCGTCATCCTACCAGTCGTTTGTGAGAAGAGGAAAGCAACTAAGTGTCCACAGAATAACATACGTGTCATACAATAGTGTATAGGCGCATTCGTGAACTGGTCGTGAGTGATTGGTTGTGAATCGTGACATTTCGAATATTCAATACATATGTGCGTAAGTAACTGTCAACAAACACATATGTTTTCGTATTTTGACATTTTATATGGACATTAAGGTTATTTGATTATCTTTTATTATCATTTAACTGTTTATTCGAATTGAATTTGAACGGCTGTTGCATTATTTCATTATTTTTATTATTTTATCGATTAAATCGGAATGGCTGATCGATTGAAAGCCAGAAGGGGTGTCTGTAAGGCAGCACTCACTCGGACGGAGAACGCGGTTCTCAATTACGTTAATACGGACGTAAGCATTCATGAACTTGAATTGCGGAAAACAGCCTTTCAAAATTCATATGACGAGTATTTATCAATACAAAGCCAGTTAGAGGAACTGGATGATACGCATTCATCTGACAGAATTGCTGTTGAAAATCAATATTTTACAGTAATGGCACGCATTAATCAAATATTAGAAAATCGAAATAAAGTGCAACATGCACAACAATCGAACATTGTTGAACCAATTGTTGGTGCAACAATGGAAAATGCATTTATTGATCATTTTAACTGTGTTAAACTCCCGAACGTCCGATTACCTATCTACAGTGGTAAATTCACAGAATGGAAATCATTTCACAATTTATTTATAGCTTTAATTCATTCAAATAACAAAATTTCTTCGGTGCAAAAACTGTTTTATTTAAAATCTAATTTACAGGGTGAGCCTTTACAGCTAATTGAATCACTGCCTTTAACTGACGATAATTATCAAGTCGCATTAGATATTTTGTATCAGAGATACGATAACAATTTAAATATTATTAACGCTCATATAAAAACAATTTTAGAAATAAATAAATTGAATAAAGCCACTACTTCGTCGTTAAGGGAGTTTGGGGTCACTGTTCGTCAAAATGTAAATGCATTACGCATGTTGGGGGTACCAATAGATAGTTGGGATCTCATTCTAGTGTACATTTTATCAAATAAACTGGATTCAACCACCCATCGTAGTTACGAGTTGGATCGAAATTCGTCTGAATTGCCAACTCTGAAAGAGTTTCTCGAATATATCGATAAACGTGCCTTAGCTTTCGAAAATGTCGTAAGCGTATCGCAGTCGCTTAAAGAAACTAAAGTTTCTCATGTTACCATTAGGGGTAACGAGTCGAAAGGTAGTTCCGCGTCGGGGAACTCAAATGTTTCGCACGGTTCACAATATAAAACCGGTCATTTCGCGAACAAACGTAGTTCGAATCGATTTCCAAAGAGGAAATGTTATTATTGTCTGCAGCCAACACATTCGCTTTTGAGTTGTTCAGACTTCAGTCGTATATATTACGAAGATAAGATTAATTTCGTTCAGTCGAATCGGCTATGCGATAACTGTTTATCAAATAGTCATGCATTGTCGAAATGCATATCTCGGTCGTGTTGGATTTGCAATGGTAGGCATCATACGTTGATCCACCCAAATAAAAATTCGAAGGGAGTTTCTACGTCAACTGTAACGTCGTCACAGTTGAATCAAGTCGAAACGGTCAACGAGCAGTCGGCTCGTACTGACAGCGGTACTTCTGTAGCACTAAGTAATATTCGCAAATCGGATTTACAACTTAAACAAGTTAATTCGAATCCTATTTTATTAGCGACAGCTCTAGTAAATGTTCGTACAAACACTGGAGAATTCGTAATCGGTCGCGCACTTCTTGATTCTGCATTGCAGATTTCTGTAGTAACAAGAAGTTTCTATGAACGGACAGGTCTACCTAGCTATGAGGACGAGTTCCAAATTCTAGGTTTATCGGGTAACGCAACTAGCGGAAATCGGTACACAAACATAGAATTGTCATCGCGTGTACAGAAAGGTTGCGCACTTCGGGTAAAATGTGCAATCATCGATAAAATCACTACTCCTCTTCCACACTGCTACATAAATACGGATACGTGGAATATTCCGTCGGAAATAAAGCTCGCCGATGAGCAATTTAACAATCCTGGTCAAATAGATCTGTTACTGGGAGCAGATATTTACTATGCTGTATTAAAAACGAACGTTTTTCGGTTAGGTCGTAACATGCCGGTAGTTTTGGAAACTAATTTCGGCTATGTCGTAGCGGGGTCGATGCCACAGCATATAATTTCGGATAATCGGGCTGTGGCAAACGTAGCAGTGAATTTCTTGAACACGGAAAATCGTAGTGATGAATTATCACAACTTTTTCCAAAATTCTGGCAAATGGAAGAGGTTTCATCAAAACGTGTATTGTCGATCGAGGACAAAAAGTCGGAAGACCTGTTCCTGTCGAGTATCTGTCGTTTCCCGGGTAGGTTTCAGGTCGATTTACCATTCAAGTCGGTAGACAGTCCGCTTGAATTGGGAAATTCGTTCAATATCGCGCTACGGCGCTTTATATCGTTGGAGAAGAGGTTACATGGTAACTCAGAATTATTCGTCAAATATAAGTCATTTATTGATGAATACGTGTCATTAGGCCACGCGAGGTATATCGACGTGGATTTTTCGAGTTTAGAAAGGGAGTCGTCGGATTGTTATTTCGCGCCCCATCAGCCGGTTTTCAAAGAAAGTAGTTCAACTACTAAACTTCGAGTAGTGTTTGATTGCTCCGCCAAAACACATTCGGGCAAGTCGCTAAATGATGTTTTACTGGCATCAGCGCCGCCTCAACCTGATCTATTCGACATTTTGATTCGTTTCAGGTGTCCAAGTTCGTATTTTCATGCGACATTCAGAAAATGTATCGCAATATTCTGATCAGCGAAAAACATAGAAAGTATCAACGTATATTATGGCGGGAAAATCAGAATTCGGAACTTAATTGCTTGGAACTGCAAACGGTAACTTACGGCACTTCGTGTGCTCCGTTTTTAGCTGTACGAACGTTACAGTATTTAGCTGAAGAAGGTCAGGCGTCGTTTTCATTGGCGGCAAAAAGTCTCAAAGACAACTGTTATATAGACGACATTTTGACGGGTGATAACAATTTGAATCGTTTGATCGAACTTAAAGATCAACTTATCAAACTACTGAAATCAGGGGGTTTCAGTTTGCACAAGTGGTGCTCAAATTCCAATGAAATTCTAAGTAATATTTCAGAGGAATTACGCGAAAAATTGTCGGTTGACATTTCGAAAGGAGAAAACGTGATAAAAACGTTAGGGTTGATTTGGGATTTTCGGCCGGATTGTTTTCGAGCATCGGTTCCTGATAGTGTGGTAGAAAAACCAACTAAAAGGAAAATTTTGTCGTTCATTAGTCGTTTTTATGATCCGTTAGGGCTATACGGGCCAGTTGTTACGGCATTCAAAGTGTTCATTCAAAAACTGTGGTGCGCTAAGATTGACTGGGACGCTCCATTGTCGTCAGATCTAGAACGGGAGTGGTTAAAATTACGAAATAAATTCGCGTCACTCACGGAAGTAACAATCCCACGTTGGGTTTTCAGTCAGTCGTCGTATACTAGAGTCGAAGTACACGGTTTTTCAGATGCTAGCCAAATCGCGTACGGATGCGTAGTTTATGTTAGAGCGGTTTACGCGGATAATCAGGTATCGGTGAACCTGCTCTGTTCGAAGTCGAGAGTAGCACCGTTACGAAAAGCTACCTTACCTCGGTTGGAATTATGTGGAGCCGTGTTGCTCGCTCGCTTAACACAAAAGGTGCTTACGGTGTTACCGTTTAAAGTAAACGGAGTGTACTTATGATCGGATTCTACAATCGCATTGAGTTGGATCCTATCTGATCCATCAAAATGGACCACTTTTGTATCAAATCGAGTCGCGGAAATACAGGATCTTGTTCCTACGGCGAACTGGGGTCATGTATCTAGTGAGCAAAACCCTTGTGATCTATTAAGTAGGGGTATCGATGGAAGAAATTTTATCGGAAATCGGTTATGGTTCGCAGGTCCGGATTGGTTGTCGGAACCTAACTGGAAATTCGAGAAATTTAACATTTCGGCACAACAGAACGAAATGCTTGAAACGAGGAAAACATGTCTCGTTACGCTAAAAGACGAGCAAATTGATACGTCAATTTTAATGCGGTTTTCGAGTTTTACGCGTATGTTACGAGCAATAGCATATTGCTTACGTTTTTCAAAAATGTGTCGGTCGAAAACGAGAGTAGTCGATGAACTAACGGTCGAAGAATTGGAGTTATCACTCCATACTATCGTTAAATTAACGCAGCAGTCGACATTTCAAAGGGAAATATCGGCTTTGAAAAGTGGTGTACAATATCATAATAGTACATTACAGTCGCTCAATCCATTCGTCGATGACAATGGAATTTTACGTGTTGGCGGACGTATCTGTAACGCTAACATAAGTTATGATCAGAAATATCCGATCATTTTACCGTCGAGGAATCATGTCACTACACTGCTAGTAGAACATGAACACAAAAAATTGTTGCATGCAGGTCCACAGCTATTACTGTCGAATCTTCGTCTCAAATTCTGGCCAATCGGTGGCAGACGTGAAATTAAACGCATCATAAATCGTTGCCTGGTATGCTATCGTTTTAAAGCTAGTGGAGCGCAACAACTAATGTCAGCTCTTCCACCTGAAAGAGTTACAAAGTCGCGTCCGTTTTTAACGGTTGGAATTGATTTCGCCGGACCAATTTACGTTAGACAGTCACGAATTCGTAAATCAATTCAAACAAAAGCATATATTGCTTTATTCGTCTGTTTTGTCACTCGGTGTGTTCATATCGAACTTGTTTCAGACTTAACTGTTGATTCGTTCTTATTGAGCTTAAAGAGGTTCTTCGCTAGGAGGGGAATCGCAGACACCATTTACACAGACAACGCGACAAACTTTCATGGAACGAGAAATCGCCTGAAAGAGACTTTCGAATTTCTGAACAATCAAGTTGTCCAGAAAAAATTGAGTGAATTCTTCGTTACTCAGAGTGTAACGTGGAAATTCATTCCACCAGGTGCACCTTACTTCGGAGGGCTCTGGGAGTCGAATATTAAAAGTTGTAAGTACCACTTACAGCGTGCTATCAGTCAATCGGTCTTATCATTTGAGGAAATGACAACAGTCCTCGCTCAAATAGAAGCAATTCTAAACTCACGTCCTATCATACCCATGTCGCAAGATCCGCGGGATCTAAATTATTTAACACCGGGCCATTTTCTTATAAATGCACCTTTAACGTCGCTTCCTGAAAAGGATTATACCAATGTCCCTATTAATCGGTTAAAATTTTGGGAGCAGTGTGCCCAAATTCAACAGTCGTTTTGGCGAAAGTGGCATATCCAGTACCTGCACAATTTGCAACAACGCCCCAAGTGGGTACAGTTGAGGGCAAATATAATCGAAGGTACAATGGTTCTATTAATTGAGGAGAACATACCACCTTTGCAATGGGTAATTGGACGTATCGAGAAAGTCATTCGATCTAAGGATCATAATGTCAGAACCGTCGTGGTTCGTACCAAAAACGGTATTTATACGCGGCCTATTGTGAAAATAGCGCCCTTACCATTTCAATACAACTCAGAATGAGTTATTTAGTTCGTCTCATAAGTTTTATTGAGAATTCATGTAATCGTTTAAATTGGTCACATGTCAATTAACAATTTTGTTATTTATCGAGTAAAAATCAATTTGTAAAACTTGGCAGCCCGTCGCCCCAGAAATGGTGGATTTACGTAGAATCCAGCATTTGGTCGTTTTAAGTTGGTTTGTTGAATTTAAATGTTTCCGATTATTTTATTTGTTTCGCTTGCATTCGATTCGGATAAGTCCGGATGTAGTCGTGTTGCTAAGTTATTATGTCGTATGTAAACACGTAAATAAAACAAAAACAGTATTGAATTCGTCGTGGCTGTAGCGAGTCGAGCGCTCAGCAAAGTTCATTCTCATTTTTGGAATCAGTCGAAGGGTTTATTCGTTTTCGCTTATTATCGAATTTAAGAAGTGTTAATTAATTGTAATTCGTTTCTTAATAAATTGGTTATATGGTTTTTCCATTGTGTTCGTCAGTATCTTATATAAAGCAAGAACCCCCTCGGAACGGCATGATCGACTGGTAATTCCAAAGACGATGGTAAACAGGGTTATCAGGGATTACCATGACACGCCATTTTGTTGTCACGCGGGTCAAGCCAAAACTCTAGGGCTCATCAAAACTAAACTATACTGGACTAGCATGCGAAGTGGTGTCCAACAGTATATCGAGAGTTGCGGATCGTGTAAAAAAAGGAAAACACCGCCTAATCGAAAACGACCCCCACTACAATGGTTACCAGAACTCTCAGAACTATTCGAGAGGATATCGATGGACATTGTCGGACTACTAACTAGAACTCTGCGTGGGAATCAGTATATTCTCCAAGGCCTTTTCCAAAGTAGTCATTACCAGACATGTAACGCCGAAAATCCTCCTAACAAACCGCGGGACAAATTTTCTCTCCAAGGTCATGAAGGAACTATATACGACCTTAGGGATTAAGAAAATACAAACTACGGCCTACCATCCACAGTCAAATGGATTAATAGAAAGGAGTCATCGAGTCATAAAGGATATGCTGTCACACTATATAAGAGACGACCAAAGGGACTGGGATGATTGGCTCCCTTATGTCTTAATGGCCTACCGGAGTACCATTCACAGCGCTACTGGAGAAACGCCCTTCTTTCTCTTGCACGGGAGGGATATGAGGATGCCATACGACGACGTCATGCAGCCGAAGGCTCCAAAATATGACGCCGCCGATAATTACGTCATGGAACTGATGCAAAGACTATCTGTCGCGTACAAACAAGTACAGGAATCAAACAAAGCAGCCACAGACAGACAGGTCACACAATACAACGAAAAATCATCTCCTGTATCATATCAACTGGGTCAATTGGTGTACATGTTCAACCTAGCAATAAAACAAGGAAAGAAGCTGCGCAAGCCATGGGAAGGACCCTACAGGGTTATTGAAATTAAGGGGCCCGTTACTTATAAAATTAAGGAGACTCACACCGGTAAAACAGACGTTGTGCACGTCAACCGGTTAAAACCGTATCGAGGACATGACCAGGATCAAGATGAAGGACTCAGCCAGGTAGACGACGCGTCAGAAATGGGACCTAATGTACCCGCTGAAGAAACTCCGAAACTACAAGAAGAAATTATAAGGATGCTGGTAGAGACACCCAGAGAGGTGAAGGGAATGAGGTGATCATAGCCGATATTCATCCACCACCAATTGAAAGACAGATAATGGAGGATCCACCTGAACCAGAACCGCACCCACACCGATTGCGTAGCCGCGGGCGTGTTTCAGATCACCCATGGGTACTAGAACATAGGATATAAGAGAAAAAGGGAGAGACTTGTCTTCATCAAGTTATATGCAATAGGACATATTTATACTACTTTAGCTAACAATAAGTAAAAGAAAGTTTTTTCTAACACATGTATATACTAGGTATAGGTACATAACAAAGGTTTGTAAAGGGTTAGGAAGACGTAAGCGCCACTTTCGAAAAGGCTGGTTAATCAAATGAGTAACCATCTATTTTGCAGAAGGGAGTGTTGTTACGGACCGGTGTTTTGATTATTGTTATGGTAAAGTGTTTTGTTTATTATTGTATTAATAATAAAGAATAGCGAAGCACATATTTTATGATAAACATAAACACATCCTATTGACAAACGCTGATTCGCATGTTTGTAAAATCGCTGACTTAGCAGGTTGGAATTCACTATAAATGTACAGCTGTTTGTCAGTACAATCATCAAATAGTCACACGACCGTTTGACCGAAGGACGTTCATAAGCGCACGATCAACTATGGGTAAGGCTTCCTAACACTAAATTGCATTTGTAGCTAGTAATAAGAATAGATTAGTAAGTTAGCTCTATTATCACCAACCATTACTTTTAATTTAATAAATTACTAATATGTTATTTTTTAATCCTTCATTGTTTTAATTGTTTATTTCTCACCATCCGCCACAGCCATCACGGTTCATTCAGAACCAGGACTGCGAACCTATCCGCTCGGGGTTCAAGCCATCGCTAGTAGGTTTCCAACAATTAGGCCTCCCTATCGTAACACTTACTTGCTTTTCAGCTAAAGATTTACTTATTGTGGTACTTGCAGAGGGTAACAGCCAGCATCTTTTTCCATATTTTTCTTTCCGATAAAAATATGGTGGCGCTCAACTTAGAATAGTCTTTAATTGATTTAGTAATAGTCGTAAGTATTTTTTTCTCTTAAAGGATATAACATTTTCCCCCCTGCTCTACCAAGCTAGTCGAGTACGCGTCAAGTGTGTACTTCTCCCCAGTGGTAACAAAATAAAGCACTCTATAGCTTAGTAAGGAGCCACATTTTATCTAAGTGATTTGGGTTAATCTTCCTATTCTGAGCCTAGGATTCCCCAATTAAATATTTCGAATTATTAATGAAACCCCCTGTATCTATTTATTTTTATATCTGTACCTTAGAAGCATAACACTGTAATTCCATTTTGTACATTTTTAGGTTTTTACACTGTAGCCTTATGGTGTGTGGTTGCCTCGATAAAGTTATAGAACTGTAACTGAGCTAACCAAAAACTGTTGGAGATGTAGAATTTTATAATAACGTATTTCATTACAGAATTTTATAATAACGTATTTCATTACAGGTACATACGTGCTTTCGATCGTGTTCCACGACACAAATTATGGCTTAAGCTCCATGCTATGGGAATTAGTAATAAATTTCTAGCAATTTTAAAAAGTTTGTATGATTTCTCAAATTTAAATTATTATTAATGGGATATTATCGGAAACGGTTCCTGTCCACGAAGGTCTTTTGCAAGGACAGTCGCTTAGTCCTGCTCCATTTAATCTTTTTATTAGTGACATAGAAGAATTTTTTAGAATAGATAATTTTCAAGGCGTTAAAATTGATGGTTATAGCGATATTCTATCTTTAATGTACTTGAGGTTTTTTGAGGCAGCGTGACAGCTGTATTTGAGGTTTTCATAACATAATTCTATCGCAACTAAATTTATCGTTGAAAATTTCGAAATGACTGCGTATTATTGTTAGATATTATTTGAAATTCACAAAAAAAGTATGAAAAACAATAGTATATTTAGAAATTTTATAATTTCTTTTATATTTCAGTAAAGAAATGTCAATTAGTAATAATATGGTAAAGTTAGGAACTCCTCGACCTTTGAGCTTGTTACTGTTTTTTTTTTTTTATTTTTTTTTTTTTTTTATTTTTGACTAGTAATTTAAGTTTCTGGAAAATTTATTTATGATTTAGATCAAAGTTTTTTATCAGTTTATTCTATTGAAACAGTTAAATATAACTAAATTAGTTCCGTCTTTATTTTATTTAAATTTGAATTGAAAATTATGGTAAAGATAGGGTGTTTTACGGTACAGATATAATTATTGTTTGAATTTTTTATTACCTTAAATGAGTACTTAGTTTATTACATATTGAGCTTTTATATACCTAGGCCAATTTTTTTAAATAATCAATATTATTATAACCTATCTTCATGTCATAATTTTTTAATGCTTTCAGAATGAATTGATTCATTTGTATATTTCTTAAATAAAGTAACCTTAAATAAAAAAATATTTGAATCAAATGTGCGTTATGTACGTAGGTACATGTTATAACCATATTCATGAATCCAGCAAGGATTCTTTTTATAATACGACCTGATCAGATAGAAATGCAATTATATTTCTATCTCTTTTTAAATACAAATTCAGAATATACAGGTTGATAACTATGACTTGTGATTTCGATGTGTATAGAATACAAATTGATATGATAATTGTTTGCAATACATTTTAGTGAAAAATATTTAATAAGTTAAAAATGTATACTTTTATAAAAAATAAATGTATTTCGTATTAAAAATACATTTCATATTTAATACATGAAACATCCTGTATACAAAATTATGTTTGTAGTACATTCTTACAGAGAATAAAAAATATATTCCTTTCTTTCTTAAAAAGATTACGAAATATGTTTCTTTCTTTCTCGCACGTGTACTTTAAATAGAATCTTGTATTTTGTAAGTAGGATTGTTTTACAGTGCTTTGATGCTTAGAAAATATTTACAGATCTGTATTATCATTATACAGTAATATCTGCCAGGCATAATAAATACTACTATTACCTATTGTATATTTAGTACACACTGAATGCATTACACCTATGTCTTCTTAATACGGTATGTTATGTATATAGAGTAGTATCTACGAGTACTTGCTCTATAGTGGCAGAGGCGGTTCTGGGATTTTTACATTAGGTAGTCTATACCTATTATAAACATAATGGTACTAGTGACGAATTTCATTAATTTTGAAATATATTGTAAAAGGCGCGATTTTAAACTGAAGATCATTCTTTAAACATATTTCCATTAATTTATTTTTTATTTTTTCAAAATTTTTGGATAACCCTAGACTCCTTTAAAATACTTTATTTTAAGTAAATATACCTACTTTAAATTTTATGAGGAAACCAAAGTACGTGAAAATACTTTTGGGGACACCCATTAATTACGTGAGCTTAAAATGGGGGGGGGGGGGTGGTCGATAAAATCTCATTAAATCTCATTTAAACAGGCGGGGAGCATAATCGACAATCTCACATCAACTCTCAAAAATATAAATTATTTTACAGATAATAAAAAAAAATTATTTTGAGTGTTCATTTTGCCCCCTTAAAAAAATCTCATGGCTATTATTAAAATTATTTATTTTAAGAGTAGAAAAAAACTGAGTTTTTAAAATAAAAAAAAATTAGTGTAAATTTCACATAAGGGGAGGGGGGTATAGCCAAATCTCATTATATCTCACCTAAGGGGAGGGGGGAATCTAAATTGAATAAAACACAGCTCACGTAATTAATGGATGTCCCTTTTCTACAATCATAGTAGAAAGTAGGCTTTTGCGCTCAGTGAAGAGAGCGTAAAATATGTGTTTGCCGAGGACTGTTATTTTTCGCTTTAAAGTGAAAAGAAATACTGCTCAATACTGCTCAACATATATTTCAATAAAAATTTTGTAAGCGTTGTTTGTATTTTCTAAGACAGTATTTTTCAACCTTTTTCATGGCGCGACCCTCCTAGCATGGAAAAATATTTCGCGACCACTACTCGCTGCTATTTCTAACTTTTACTTGTTTTTATGTTGTAAATATCGAATCCGCTTATCATTATTGATTGTTTTCAGTTAGGTGTCAATTAAATATATACGTAACAAAGGATTTTAAACAGGCATATTTTTATATCGACATCGAAGTTGACGACTTATAGTAGCTTCTATGAACGTGTACGTGACTTGTGTGAGCGAGATATAGCGTGATGTTATGAGCGCTGCGTGGAGCATCAGGTGAGTAAAGCATGGCACTTTTGAATTCTTGTGTTTAAATTTATTGAATTGACTTGTTGCTTGTTTAGAACTGATCACTGTCTTTTATTTTTTAATATCCAAAATTTTGTGCTCATTGTAATTATTGAAAATGGATGAGTTTCCGGAAAGACATGCACAACCGTCAACTTCAAGTTCCAATAAGAGTAATGAAACAAAAGCAAAGAAAAAACGATTTTACTGTTACTGAAAATAAGCGGTAGTTATTTTCTTTGAAATTTTATCAAGTGAAAGTATGAAACCATTACATTAATGTAACCATTAACTAACCTTTTCTTTATTAAAGAGTGGTTTTATTGTTAAAGTAACTGCGACCCTCTTAAAACGACTTCGCGACCCCCCAGGGAGTCACGACCCACAGGTTGAAAAACACTGTTCTAAGACAACAAATAAACAGATTCTAAACTTCATATTATTTTTCTCGTGATTCTCAATTGTAACATTCTCAATTGAGCGGCAATGTACACTTTGCGCTCTTAATACACAGATAACTATTATTTTATACATACTGACTTTTATTAATTCATTTCTCTTTTAAGTTCTCGAATATTTTAGAGAAACGGTTCATGGAAAAATAGTTTGTTGATTTTAAAATCGTTTGCTCAGTCATACTATTTATCAAAAAATTTGGTTGAAGTTCTAAAATCTATCGTTTACATATTTTACTTGGTTTAACAAATTATGAACTTTAAACCGAGTTTTGGTGTTTCAGACCAAAATTGATTGATTTGATACCCCCTAAACAAGGAAAAGTATTAAGATTATTTTGATATTCGAATAAAAGAAATTTTTTGTTTTCTTGTATTTTCAAATCTATTTACTGTAAGGAGTTAGTAGATTAGAAGATCCAAAGCTGGAAAGAATAAGGTTGCTTTAAAATTTTCGAAAGAAGAAAATATCGGTGAAATATTTAAAATTACATACAGGTAAGAGCAATAAAAAATACATAGGGAATAATAAATTAAAATTTCGACAAGTGTTTAGTAGATACACATTGAATTAGAATTTCGTAGCTCAGTGACTAGAATTTTTCAAAAACCTTGATATAAAATATTTCTTGTATTTATTATTTGCTTTTAATTTGTTCATAATATAATCATCACAATCTTTTGTTTTCCACATAGGTTAAAAAAAACGCCGTGAGCAGCGGTGCCCCATCACGGAAGTCGAATCTTTGGTATTGAATATCTACAAGCGAAATGTGATTGAAAGTCTACAAGCGATTTGTCATTTTGGTGGCTTCAAAACTGATGATGAGTGTCCGGCTGATCGGGGCATTAAAAAAAGGTTTTAGGTTTTTAAGGGCTGAATCTCAGTAAATTTCAATTTGGTGCCGATAGCACTTTGCAGGAAAAAAGCCAACACAATTCGTACGAGGGCATCCCTACTCATGCTTATCCGCCCATTGCCTTTGTGTTTTATTTTTAAATATTAAAAAAGGGCCTTAAATAGTAAACTGAAGGCCTTTATGAAGATATTTTTTCTATCCAAAAAAATTCAAAATTTTTATTTTATAAATAAAAATCTAAAATTCCTAATTTATAAATAAGCAGTGGCTTTAATAACATTTTTAAATTACTGAATATTTGTGTATTGCATTTGTTATAAAAGTAAGATAATTTTTTTTTAGTCGAATTTTTCCTTGAAAAAGTTAGACTTATACAGTCTATACAACAAGAACGGCGAGAGGCGAGAGTAGGGGCGCTATCCGTTTTCGGACCCGTAGAACACGAATATATAGGAAAAAAATGTCTGATATATATATATATATATATATATATATATATATATATATATATATATATATATATATATTTTCCCGCTACCTTTTAATATGTGTAGGGCCCCCCTATGAAAGTTAAGAGCTCAAATTTGGTAAATGGGGCTCATTCCGATGCACAACAATACTATCAAAGTGGGGTCAAATTTTGGGTAAATTTTGGATCCGACCCAAACTTTAACGGGGTGGGGGGGGGGGGCGAAAAAGCAATAACACTTTTCCAAATCAGTTGGAGATAATGCTTCGGTCAATTATCTACAACATATCCAAAATTCAGCTTCCTAGGATGATTTGGTGGGAGCAGAGGGGGAAAAAACGATTTTCGCTGGATCTAACACGCCTCCAGCCCTCCAGAATTAACGAAGAGGGTTGAAATTTGGTGTGTTGATAGAGTTCATACCTAGGTTGTGCTTTTTGAAGGTTTTAATATTTTACCCCTACCCCTCTCATTTTTAAGCTACAATTTTAAGCTTTTTCGACGTTTTCGAAGTTTGTACCACTCGCACAGGTCACCTAAATAAACCTAGAGGGCTGAAATTTTGTATTCGGATTGAGTTAGTATCAAGGGGGTGCTTTTTGGGGGTCTCAATTTTTAACCCTTATCCCCACCATTTTTATACCCAAAAGAACATGATTTTTCTTGTTTTTTAACAGTTTCGTTCGGGTCAAAATCTCCCCAAATAAACCTAGAGGGCTGAAATTTTGTGTACAGGTTAAGCTAATAGCCAGACACTGTTTTTTGGAGGTTTCAACTTTTAACCCTTACCCCCACGATTTTTACGCCAATATTTCCTTAATTTTTTTGCTTGTTTTCTAACACGTCTAGAGACTCTCTAAGGAAACCTAGAGGGCTGAAATTTTGTACGTGAATTGAGTTAGTATCCAGCTAGTGCCTTTTAGGGATTCCACATTACTTTTCCCCTCCACTTCAACTATTTTTACACCGTAATTCAATGGTATTGTTAAATGTGTTTTAAATGAATTATATTTATTCTAGATAATTTACCGAAACATTATTTCCAACCGATTTGGAAAATTTTATTGTTTTTTTGCCCCCCAACATCCCCTTAAAAGTTGCGTCGGATCCAGAATTTGCTAAAAATTTGACCCCACTTTGATAATATTGTTGTGCATCCGAATGAGTCCCACTTACCAAATTTCGTCTCTTAACTTCCATAGGAAGGCCCTACACATGTCAAAAGGTAGCGGGAAAATATATACATACCTATATATATACCTATATATATATATATATATATATATATATATATATATATATATATATATAATATATATTTATATATACATATATATATATATATATATATATATATATATATATATATATATATATATATATATATATATATATATAATGAAAACGGATAGTGCCCCTACTCTCGCCTCTCGCCGTTCCTATCGTATAGGCTGTATAAGTCTAATTTTTTTCAGCTGAAAAATTCGACTAAAGAAATTAATAACAGTTTTTAAGAAATGAATATATCTATTAAAAGCCAACTAATGGGATATGATGGCAATGACGAATTTACAAGGACTTTGTTGTTGTATGTATTACGAAATCGTAAAAATATGTAAATGTGCGTACTCTTTTTTTAGCTGAATATACTTTACTTTTTTGCTCAAGATTTTAGAAATATACTTTATTTTCTTAAAAAAGAAGACAAACCTAGCTCGGGCTTACCTGGCCCATCCGTCAAAATCGCCACTGTAAAGTAGATTCTATTATTGTTATTTGAAATTCTACTTTATACAGTTTGTTAAATTGTTTGCATGAAGCCTTCCTTTTGTTTATGGTGCTACTAAGCTACTGATATGACAAAAGGATTCCCGCAACTTAGTTACATCCAGTCAGAAACAAAGACACACATTCCAGACGCATATTGTTATTTTGTGTATTAGTATTTTATATGTTCTCTTTTTCTTTTTAAATAACATGCCCCAGTACAGTAAATAGTAAAAGTGTTTACCTCTATAAAACTAGCTGTCCTCCCCCCCCCCCAAAAAAAATACCCCTGTCGCAGCATCTGCATAACATAGCGAATTTTCAAATATTGGGAACTGGCGGATCTTATCTAAGACCTGTACCCATTTAAAATAGTTTAGCTTCCTAACAGTGAAACAATTTTCAAAATCAGTTCAGTACTTAATTTTTGGCGCTTTTGGGTCCTCAGGACCCTAACGGATCTCATATAGTGTAGCATATATCCATTTAACAATATATTGTTATATTACATAACTACAGTTTTCGATTTTTTTTCTAGGTATGCAAATATATATAAATTATATTTTCTCTCTAAAGGAGAACATCATACAAAAATTTCCTTTCCATAACGTACTCTTAAAAAATTTGGCTAATTTTGATGAGACAGAGTTATTGTTATTATAACACATACATACATATTGAATAACTAACGGCCGGTTTTACATTCATAATTTGAAAGGTTCTTTAACTAAAGATACTTTTAATTTAAAGTCGACTTTATTTTTAGCATTGATTTACAATGATCAGGGGCCGTTTTCATAATAAATTTTAAAGACTTTAAATTAACTTTATCACTTTAAGTTGATTTTAATTTAACAGATATTCGCCTACTTTATTTCGACTTTATAATTTTACCAATTTAAATAAATTGACATTTGCTTATAAACAAATGAGTATCATATCAAATTTATTATGAAAATGAATTATTTTAAATTATAGATAAAGGCTTAAAGTTACTTTAGTTAAAGTGAGTTCGATTATGAAAATGGCCCCAGGTCTGCTTACTTTTGTTAAAGGACTTTTAAGTGTTGCATGGATAAAACGAACTATGTATGATCGCCGCCAATCTTACATTTAAAAAAAAAAAATAACTATAGAAACGAAAATATCAACATGATTGAATTTCAAAAATACGCATTTCACTCATTTCGCTATTGCCAGTGAGATTGGAATAGAAAACTACATTATTTCTTTTTAAAAGAAATTTATCATAAATACAATGAATCATAAAAGAAATCGCGGGTAACCCAGAAATCGTTCAGCCAGTTTAGTCCAAAAGGAATGTTTGATATGAATCCAAGACGTAAAAATAATCAAAAATATTATTGAAAATAAGAAAACAAAATAGTTATTTATGTACCAAGGGTATAAATAGATGTTTATGCCCTGAGGGCGACATGTTACAAACCCCAGGGCCTCTGGCCCGAGGGTTTGTAAGTCGCCCGAGGGTATACACATCTGTTTATGCCTGTGGTGCATACAAACTTTTATGTCATACTAGTTCGTTATTGCAATCCAATCTCAATACAAATCAGTATTTTAAAAAATCCGGTTTGAATTAATAACATTGCCATTTTATCATAGTAGACACTATCGTTGCTAGGTGAATGTTGACTAATTTTTTTCTCTTTATGCCCGCGCGGGCCATAAAGTGAACTTTATGCCCGCACGGCATAAAGTACGACATTAGATAGTTGGTAACTAAGCAATAAAAACACAATAACGAAATAGTATGACATAAAATAGCTATTTATGCAACAAGTACATAATGAAGATCTTTATGAACGAGCCGTGTTTATGGCTGAGCGAGCTTGCGAGCGAGGCCAATAAAAAAAGGCGAGTTCATGAAGTCAAATTATGTACAAGTTGCATACAAAGCTTTATGTACGACTGTTAAAATTCCTAGTTATTGATAAAAATCGAATTTATAAATCTCACATCTATACTTTAAATAAAAAATGTATTTTATATATAGTTGGCATAGACAAATTTATTGTGTTTAAAGTATACTTTGGTTATTATCTGTCATCTAAAGCTAATAAAATATTGGAGCATTTTTTAAAAGATTTTTCAACAAAACTTATTAATATTTAAAAAAGAAAAGAGAAAAAGCTGCCTGGAATAAATATTAATAATAGTTAAGATTGTGTAATTAATATTAATTATGCCAACATTTGTAAATATGGTATGCAAATAAAGTTAGTGTGTTTTCCGTTTATCGTTAAGTTGAAATTAAAATTTATCAAGTAGACTATTCTTTATGGCGCTAGTGCTTTTTGCTTTTCATTATGCAACTAGTGCCAAAAAGTAATACTTTTTATATCTCTTAGCAACGCAATAAAATAGGCTTTTATGATTCAGTCATACATAAAGATTTTTATTTTATTTATTTAAGGTACGAATATTTTATCGAAAAATTATGCTTATAAACAAAATTCAGTGATAATAATCAGCAACAACAAATATGTTCAAGCCGACTTTAACCAGTAAAAGTCGAGATAATTCTTACTTCCGTTTAAAGTCGACTTTTACACTAACGGAGCTTTAAATTTGATTGTAAAACAGTACCAAAAATAAAGTCAGTTTTAAAGTTGGCTTTAGTGTTAAAGTCGGCTTTAAGTGTGATTGTAAAACCGGCCGTAACACTTGTTTTATCTAAAAAAGAATTGCTTAAACGATAAGCATTTATTGTAAAAAAATTCAGCAAATTTCTTAATTTTTCTCAAAACCTACACTCTAAGAAAAAAGGGTCAAAAACGTGTAAAATAACTTAAATTTAGAGCAAAATTACTCCTCGCTTTGAAAATATGCACTATTATTTGTGTAATATGAAAAAATTGGTGTATTTTTATATAATTACTGTTTTTTTTTTTAATATTACACAAATAAAGGTGTAACTTTGGATTTTTACAACGTTTTTGGTTTATTTTTACACCACTAAATAGCAAAACCCATGCGCGCGCATATGATTTTATGTATTTTAAA
The DNA here is from genome assembly GCA_035578155.1 of Brachynemurus nebulosus. Taxonomy (NCBI): domain Eukaryota; kingdom Metazoa; phylum Arthropoda; class Insecta; order Neuroptera; family Myrmeleontidae; genus Brachynemurus; species Brachynemurus nebulosus. The sequence goes on along the minus strand of JAPWDM010000006.1, from coordinate 6,195,703 downwards.
ATTATCTGTTAATGGATTGCTTGCTGTATTATTTATACGTACATAAGTAATATTCTTAAAGGTTAAAAGTTATGTTTCCAAATTAGCTGAATTAAACAAAAGTATTTTTTGATAAGATATATAGTTAATGTAATTATAACGTGTATGATAAATTAATCTTTAAATATGTTGCAAAAACAGTGTTATAGTGGTGTACTGGTGTTTTGTTTTCATATGCATTGTCAAAATGGCTTCTGGAATAATGTGCAAAGAATACTGTAATATAAATTTGTTTGTTTCCAAAATGCTGTCCTGATGATACATTTAAAATATTTCAGGTAAGTTAATTTTTTTAATTTTGCTTCATACAAATAGTTATGTAATTTGATAAAAGTTTATTTTACAATTTGACTAATAATTTATTTTGGGGGGTTCTCAATTTCTATGAAAATTAAAACATTATCTACAATTCAGATATCTTTCATTCAGATATGTCTAAAAAATTATATAATGCTTGTAAATTGGTAAAATCTGTAGTGATAAAAAGATTATACATATTTTTTTACTAAAATTTCTTGACTTGGGAAACAAAATACCTACAACTATTTATCAAATTTTAATCAACAGAAACTCTAATTAATGTAGGTATATAATATTTCGTTTTTTTGTCATCGAAGATGACGTATTAATATCGTTGTGTGATTGAATTGAACACGTGATTGAATAATTATAACATTTAACAAACTACTACATTAGAGTTAACAAACAACTATAGAGTTAACAAAAAATCATAAATTAACACTTTCACTGAGATGCCCTTACTTACAAGTAAACGTCCCGAGGCCGGACCTATCGATTTTGATGAAACTTAGATATGTTGTAGAACACTAAAAAATAAGCGACACGCATTTTTCTTTATCGGCGGAAAAACGGTTTGAAGGGGTGAAATCGCCCTCCAAAAATTGGGGTAAAATTTTTTTTTTAAATATCTCGAAAACGGTAAGAGATAGAGCAAAAGCTTAAATTGGCGATATTGCTCCTTTTTAAAGAGCTATCTATTGGTATGCAATTTGTTCAAATTGTGTCAACAGGGGTGGCTGGGGGTTAAAATTTAGGGGTTAATTTTGCAAGAAGGGGGTGAAAATTAAACAATATAAAAATTTTGTTTACAGATTTGAAATCTACGTCAAAAAATTTTTATATTGTTTAATTTTCACCCCCTTTTTGGAAAATTTACCCCTAAATTTTAACCCCCAGCCACCCCTGTTGACACAATTTGAACAAATTGTATACCAATAGATAGCTCTTTAAAAAAGAGCAATATCGCCAATTTAAACTTTTACTTTATCTCTTACCGTTTTCGAGATATTTAAAAAATTAAATTTTTACCCCAATTTTTGGATGGCGGTTTCACGCCTTCAAACCGTTTTTCCGCCGATAAAGAAAAATACGTGTCGCTTATTTTTTAGTGTTCTATAATATATCTAAGTTTCATCAAAATCGATAGGTCCGGCCTCGGGACGTTTACTTGTTAGTGCGTGTCAAGAACACGCACTTAACGAATTTTTTTTTTTTTTGCTTTACAGTAATATAAATTCATAACAGGTTTAAATTGAAACGACGTATGGAAATCGAGTTTTATAAGTAATAATAACAATGGTAATAATAATAATGGAATTTAACGTTCGTTTTTTAGACAATGGTATGTAACGGACGTCACTCACATCATTATTTCTCAACTTTTTCATGATGATATGGGCGGAGAACAAGAAAAGCGGTATAAAGATTTGGCAGGTGTCCGTCTACAACCGTCTTCTTAAGGACGATGTTGATATTCATCTGGAATTACGATGCGAAATAGCAGAAAACTTTCACCAGCATATAACCGGTTACGGAATTCAAACCCTCAGTCTACCAGTTCGGAAGTGCCAGTGCCTAAGCACGCTGGGTTACTTTGCTAGTGAGTTTTTTAATCAAAATTTTAATATCTGTACATTCATTAAAATAACCTAAAAGTAATTGTGTAGCAAAAACGAAATTTTCTTAATTTTAAATTGCTGTGAAATAGTTATTGAAAAAAGAAAAAATAAATAAGCAAAAATGGTTATAAAATTAAGTAACCCTTATTTTCTGATTTGTTTAGAAATCGGAATTGGTGAAGACATCTGTGAAACCGTAGCATACATTTTCCCTGAAGTTCTAGTAATTGCAAGAGTCAGCAGAATATTGGGCGGAGGACAGGAAAAGCGGTATAAGGATTTGGTAGGTGTCTGCTTGCAACCATCTTTTTAAGGACGATATCGATATTCACCTGGAATTGCGATGGGAAATAGCAGAAAACTTTCACCAGCATATAACCGGTAATGGAATTCAAACCCTCAGTCTACCAGTTCGGAAGTGCCAGTGCCTAAGCACGCCGGGTTACTTTGCTGGTGAGTTTTTTAATCGAAAATCTAATATCTGTACATTCATTAAAATAACCTAAAAGTAATTGTGTAGCAAAAACGAAATTTTCTTAATTTTAAATTGCTGTGAAATATTTATTGAAAAAAGATAAATAAAATAAATAAACAAAAATGGTTATAAAATTAAGTAATCCTTATTTTTTGATTTGTTTAGAAAAAGGAATTGGTGAAGACATATGTGAAACCGCAGCCTACATTTTCCCTGAAGTTCTAGTAATGGCAAGAGTCAGCAGAATATTGGGCGGAGGACAAGAAAAGCGGTATAAGGATTTGGTAGGTGTCTGTTTGCAACCATCTTCTTGAGGATAATGTCGATATTCATCTGGAATTATGATGGGAAATAGCAGAAAACTTTCGCCAGCATATAACCGGCTACGGAATTCAAACCCTCCGTCTACCAGTTCGGAAGTGCCAGTGCCATAAGCACGCCGGGTCACTTTGCTGGTGAGTTTTTTAATCAAAAATCTAATATCTATACATTCATTAAAATAGCCTAGAAGTAATTTTGTAGCGAAAGCGAAATTTTCTTAATTTTAAATTGCTGTGAAATAGTTATTAAAAAAAGAAAAAAATAATAATCAAAAATGGTTATAAAATTAAGTAACCCTTATTTTCTGATTTGTTTAGAAACTGGAATTGGCGAAGACATCTATGAAAGCACAGCATGCATTTTCTGCGAAGTTCTAAGAATGGCAAGAGTCAGCAGAATATTGTTTTTCTTATATTTAAGTATTGTTTAGTTAATTTTCTTAAACTATATTTTTGATATGATGTAACTACAATTTTAATCCATAAGTTTTTAATATTATCATTGTAATCTAATTACAATTAAATTTTTTTATAAGATATTGCTTAAATAATTGTGTCTGCAAAACGTAAGCATTGTAAAAAAAAGTCATATCTCAAAATTTTGACCAGTTTAATTGGCAGTTACACTGCAAAATAAAGATTACCTATGTTCATGAAAGCAAGTAAACGTTCATAATAAAACTTTTATAATCTTACTTTTTTGGAGTGTTTATTTTAAAATTTGCCAAAAAAATTATTATTTTATCATACGACACACTTATATAGAAATTTAGACATAATAAGCAAAATATTTAACATCTCGAATCTTTTTGTATATAATTCCAAATTATTCTATACGTCATATTATTATAAATATTTATGTAAAAAAACCATCAATAATCTTTTTTGATTCGTTATTTTCAATTAAGTTGAATCAGTTTATTTTTTTCAGCACAATTGAATCACTCATACTGATTCAGTTGAATTGAATCAGAATGAGTGATTCAGTTGGATTAATATTACACTTTTCTGGGTGTAAACATTACTATATAAGTGTGTAAAATTACATTTTCAGGTGTACAGGCGTGGTTTAAAAATACATTAATATGATGTAATTTTACGTTTAACTGCGCACTATTGCGAACTGAATGTGTAAAATTACATCTTGTTGTGTAGTTAATACACAAATAAAACGTAATCTATTACACACCTGGACCGTAATTTTACGTACGACATGTGTAAAACTACACATATGAGTGAGTAATAATTACACCATGATGGTGTAATTTTCACCTTCGTACATTACGGTTTGTAATGTTACTGTCATTATAGAAGGCATTTAATTGCCTCCTATAATAGTAGTAAAACGGTACATTTTTTTCTTAGAGTGTAGTTCACTTAGAACAATGTTTTAAACGCTTATCTTATGCAATATTTTACGCTCTTTCCGATGGTGTAAAAACAAATTAAAAAATTTTTTAATTCTAGCCAGATTTTGCAAAAGACCACTAAAAATGGCGAAAGATGGCCAAAAAACCTACTTCTGGGCATCCGACGTGCCTGGCTAACGAACTTAGCCGAGCCAGTCCGGATTCCAGCTCGCACACCAAATTTCATAAGCATTAAACTTTTCGTTCGAGAGCTATCGCGTAGACACATAAATACACACATACATACATACATATATATATATATATATATATATATATATATATATATATATATATATATATATATATATATGTATTATGTATATATAAATTTTAGTGAAGTAGATTTTCGGGTCCTAGAGGCTCCAAAACAAATTTTTACCATAGTTCCGGATGCGTAAATATAAAGGCGACTGCAGCACAGACATCCATAGTCTGTGTTTCATTATCTCGTGGATGACTTAAAGTAGGAATACTTTGTCCGAACCCAGTTGTAACACAGCGGTCTGTAGTATGGCTGCATTTGTTTGTGTAAGGCAATGGAAAGGCGGATTTACCACAGACCGCTCTAGTCCATGCTGCATAATAATATGACTTAAAGCATTATTAATATAATTCATCTGAATGGTGCTTAAATTCAGTAAATACCTGTAGTAGTACAGTCATATTTGTTTGAATAAAGCAATTAAAAGTAATTTAATTAATTAAATGAAATTTGATAATATTACAAAATGTTTTGTTTTTCATGTTTTTATTATATTTAGAGTAAAAGCCCCTATACTCGGATGGGATTCAATACTCGAACAATTTTAATATTTTATATATTAATGTAGTTATTTCTGAAAAAACCGATACATATCAAAACTGTTTGAGTATAGGGGCTTTTACATTATGTATATAAACTAAAACTATTGTATTAACAAATATGGCAGTTAAGTTTAATGTTTCTTAACATTAGGCTGATTCAATTTAATATTTTCGCCGATGCTATGGTTGAGTTCTTTCTTCTTTACTTCAGAGGTAGTAGTCCATTCACTTTGTATTCTAGAAGAAGACTGATAAGGAAAGGTTCTAAACCGTCAATTCGCAATTTTGATTAAACTTCGTATACGTGTAGTACAAGCAAAAATAACGGACCCGTATTTTTCTTTTATCTGTCACCGTCGCCATTTAAGGGGTGACATCATCCCTCAAAGTTAGGGTAAAATTTCAATTTTCCTTGATGATTTGAAAACTACAGCAGATAGAGAAAAAACTTTAAATTGACGTAGTTTATCTTTAGAGAGCTTTCTACTGATGTATATAAAGCTAAGGTCGAACAAACTGAAGGGATTGTTTAGGAAAAATTGGAGGTAAATTTTGAAATAGGGCGGATATACTTTACCTATTTTTGCTCAAAGTTGAAATTTAAAGTCTAAAGTCCAAAAATTGGACGGTTAATTTGAGGTGTGTCTTTTTTGTGAAATTCAACAAGGTATACTTCACACAGGATTTATTCAAAAAAATAATTAATTTTTCCTTGTCAATCATTTTGCACTAAGCAACAATAGTTTTAACGGTTTTAACTACAAAATTATCGCGCGTGCACGGACCTTAGTTAAACCAGAAATAAACCTATTAAACAAATATGGCCCAATGGTACGAGCCGTTGACTGAATTGCAGCGGTATTTGTTCAATAAAAAGTGTGGATTTAGTATGGATTTTACTTAGGATGTAAAAATCGCTAATAATTTGTTCATTGTTATTTAACTTCCATATTAATAATAGATTGTCATAATGTTTTTATTTTATATTAAACCTTGCGCGGACCCCCTGACGTTGTTCAGGGACCCCAAATCAATCTTAATTTTCCACGGACCTCTTGAATGATCCCGGGGACCCGGGGTCCGTTGGGACACTTTGGGAACCACTGATTTAAATGCAAGGGGCTGTAGTGGCACTCGGTGTTGTAGCCCCCTTAGTGGGCTTGTTTAGCCATAAAATATGGCGACACTTTCCTCTCACCCTTAAAAAAGCAAGCGTGTGCGATTAAGGTTCATTACCAGTGTTTTAATCAGTATGGAAAGGTCTCGCAAAATATCATAAATAAAAAAACATGACTTCCGTCACAAAGAGGTAAACTGAAAAGATTCAAGTTATCCTTGAATTTTTACCGCAGTTATTGAACAGCTTTGTTAAGACCAGATGCTTGTTAAGGTTCCTTACTCCCAACTTATTTTTATACACACTTAACGAGCTATGCCATTGTCAAGGAGGTAGGGCGAGGACCTAATGAGCGTGTTTTTTTTTTTTAATTTTTGATGTTCTGTAAGTCCTTTCCAGCTGGAAACACTGGTTATGAGATTTTATCACGCACAGTAGACGTGCTTTTACTTAAAATGACAGGAAAGCTTTGTGATTTCTTATGGCTGGATAAAGCCGTTAAAACGACTATAAAGTCGCGCGTCTAGAGCTCCTTGCATTTGCAGAGAATTTGCCCTGGTACAACTCGAAAACACAAAGCTAGTTAGCCTCAACATTGGCAGATATTTTTTTTTGATATTTTTTTACGAATTCGAAGCTATATTAGTTGTGTTCCAGCATCTATTTTTGGACAAGTACAAAACAAGTTACAAATTTGTTTGTGCGCATGCTCGGATACAAACAAGTAACGAGCTTGTTTGTAATGTACAGTGTGCTGGAACGGTTTAAATTCGTTTCTGACATTCTAGTGACTTTTACTCCAGTGCCTTGGTAACACTAATACATACAATTCAGTTAGAATCGAACCGCAAATACATAAATCACTTAATAAAATGGAGGGTAAACATAGTTTTATGAAGGACACTGCCCCCAATAGCAAATTATATTAATAACTGTATTAACGGTATGGTGTGGCTATAAGTAATTGATATCTACCACCTTCCCGGCTAAAACCGAGTAGTTAAGGAGATAACTAAAAAAATTATAAAATATTAGTGCTTTATTCAAAAATTTTTTCTAAGTAATTACTTAACATAAAAAAATAATTCCAAATCTTTATCAAGGCAGAGCACTCTCTAGAATATTAAGCATATTTATTAACATCCCAAATCTCGTTATTAAGGATAATAACATGGATAAAATTCGATCCAATGTTATTTTCATAGGGTTCCCATTGAGTTGCCATCTCGAAAAAAATACAGTAACTGGGACATAGTCTACTTTATTACCATACTAAGTTTTATTTAAATTCAAGGGGTGCAACATAATAAAAAAAAATTTATTACCTCTAACCTATCGAGCAGCCTTTCCAGTTGATCCGACCCTGAAATTAAGCATGCCAATCGAAAACCCTTTAAAAATGAAGTGTTGCGTCTAATAGAGTGTTTTTTCCTATCTCCTATAGTTTTCGAGATAATCAGGGAAAATCGAAAAAGGATATGTTAGTACTATAATATACATTTCTTTCAAATTTTTGCGTTGGTAAGCAATGATAGAAAATTCAAGAAAAAAATAGGATGGCACTTCTTTAGTGGTTCCTTCAGAGTGACAATCACGAAAAAAGCGTCAAATATTGCACATTAGGTTCTGTTTAAGTACTGAAAGTTTCATTAAAAACAAAGGGGTGGAACACTGTCAAAGAGGAGAAACCTCCATCTAAGACACGATCGAAAATTCATTATTTCGTTATGTTTTTATGCCAAGCGCACAAGATTAATTAAGAGTCTGGTTATGTTTTAACTATATGCACCGATATACCGATCATGACCCCCGAATATGCAATGTGTTCAAGGGTATGTGAGGTCCAAATATAAATGTGTAACAAAATTTGTTGGTACCATAACTGTTATATTGTTTAACTGATCGAGCTGAAATTTGGTAGTGCAACTGTTTAAGTCAAGTTCTAGGCTAAGTTCGTAGATGGAGTTGATCGTCAATATGGGACGATTTCAAAATGGCGACTCACCTCTCCGTTATTGAAAACACTCTTTTTTACCTATGGGACGGCTAGGTTTACGTAAACCTAACCGTCTCTTCTGTTTTTCACGTTTCCTCGAAAACGGTGAGAACACCTAATTTTTTACTAGCACACCTAATTTACACCTAAAATACACCTATTTTTTTACACCTTTATGGAGGTATTGTGTTTATTTATTTATAACGTAAGTTTAGGTACTTCAATAGGTCTAACAGCAAAGTACTTTATTGAACCTTTTCGTTATCTTAATTAGATTGTCAATAATTTTCTTTTAGGATATAGCACATAGATTTTCCTAATATTTTTATTAATAATATTTTAGTTCTTCAACAGATACGATGTATTTTCAAAAGAAAATACAACAGAACCTGACAGAAGACTTATAAAATAAAGTATTCCTTCGATATCCAGTAGAACCTCTGATTACGGACACCTCTCTTAAATGGACCCCTCCTATAGCCAGACAAATTTTTTGTGACGGTGACATACTATATTAAAACCAATGCATTCGGCACACTTTCAAGCGGATCTTCTAATAACCGAACGCGGACACAATATTTTTTGACGAAGACATATTATTTAGTACATTATTACCTCCATTAACCGGACGCGAATGCATCTAGTGCTTATGTATATTATATTACAACTCTAAGAAAAAAGTAAACGTAATAAAATTTTACAAGTTGGATTTACACTATAGCAAAAAATGAAATAAATTATTTTCAGTACGAAACTGCCCTCTTGCAGCAACATTTATAAAAATATTAGTTTTCAATTCAAAATAGAATATGGCAATACAAAATACGATTTAGAAATGTTAAATTATAATCTAAATCAATAGTTTTAAAAATTATATACATTCATTTAACTTTTTGAATTATGAAGTTTTTTTTTAGCTATGTAAATCCGACTTAGTTTGTCACGTTTTTGTGTGAGAGAGATAAGTAAATTAAACTGTCACTGTACAAGCTGCTTTTTTATCCTTGTCATCTTTTTTAACCAATCATATTTCTTTCAAAATTTTATTACCTTTACTTTTTTCTTAGAGTTGTAATGCTATACCTACATGGGTATACATAAGCACTAGGTTTGTTGAATGAATTGTACATGTCTTAACTTTGTCAACAATGATTCTGGTGTGACGATGTATTTGTAAACGTTATATTTTAGTATAAGTACCTAAATCTTCTTCTTTATATATAAAAATGAATGTTTGTATGTCATCGATGAACTCAAAAACTACTGGACCGATTATTATGAAAATTGGTATATATATATATATATATATATATATATATATATATATATATATATATATATATATATATATATATATTTATGTATTTTTCCACGGAGAAGGTTTGTATGATATGCTCATTGATGCCAGGTGCGCTGCAGAGTAGCAACTTCTGCGCCGTTCAACCGATTGTCATGAAAATCAGTATGATGATGTATTTTTAATGGGTAAGATGAATATGATATTCGTATTAATGGAAGTTACCACCAGATGGCGCGTGGACCACCCCAAATTTTGTTTTTATTTTTTTAGATAATTTTTTTTTTTAATTTTTCGTAATCGTATGGCGAGCGTATGGTGAGCGGAACGAAGCATTACATGGAATTAACCTTTTATAGAATTTTGAACTGTTTAGCGAGTGAAGCGAAGCACTTTATTTTAAATCCTTAAAATTGGCTAAACTCTTTTCAACTTTATTAGTAAACCGTATGGCGAGCGGAGCGAAGCATTACATGGAATTAACCTTTTATAGAATTTTGAATTGTTTAGCGAGCGAAGCATTTTATTCTCGCGCTTATTCTCAATCCCATATGATTTTAAAATGGCTAAACTATTTTCAGCTTTATTAGTAAATCGTATGGCGAGCGGAGCGAAGCATTACATGGAATTAACCTTTTATAGAATTTTGAACTGTTTAGCGAGCGAAGCATTTTATTCTCGCGCCTATTCTCAATCCCATATGATTTTAAAATGGCTAAACTATTTTCAGCTTTATTAGTAAATCGTATGGCGAGCGGAGCGAAGCATTACATGGAATTAACCTTTTTTAGAATTTTAAACTGTTTAACGAGCGAAGCGAAGGCTCACTTTATTCTTGTGCCTATTCTCAATCCCATATGATCTAAAATTGGCTAAACTATTTTCAGCTTTATTAGTAAATATTGATTTGATTGTGTTAAAATGATAATAAAAAATTAATTCAATCAATTATAACTACTGAGCCACAGCAACGCGTAGTCGGGTCAGCTAGTTCGTTCATAAAATTGATTTGATATAAAAAATTTAAAAAGAAATTGAATTAAAAAAATAGTTACAACATATATATTATTTAATGCTATTATTTACTCTGTCCCTGTTAAGCGGACACTTCTGTTAGCTGGACAAATTTTTGCGTGACACTGGTGTCCAGTTAACAGAGGTTTCACTGTAATAATTATGAAAATATAATTTTTTTTTTAGATGCGACAGCTGGGAGGAGACAATTCTATTATTAGGATTTAATACGAAAAATTGTAAATAATAATTGAAAAAATATTTCTCTAAATATTATTACCTTATTAGATTACGAATTTTGTGTTCATTCATAAAAAAAACCAAACCAAATTCTGTTTAGAAGTTCTACTGTTAGATATACTGAAAAATGAGTTTTTTTCTAAAGAATTTTTTTCTCCACTGCTAATGCAATAATCAAGTTTTATTTTTTTAAGATTTATTACGTGTTTTAAAGCACGCTATTTTATTTTGATTTAGGGTACCAAATGTCATCGTGGCAGTATGTAACATGAGAATAGTTGTTTCCCACATAGATAAACGATGGGTAGGATAACAATATCGAGGCAGCACTTAAAAGAATTATTTTTTTTTTTCAAAATATACGTTAGCTTTTCCTTAAAAATACCTATCTACGATTATTAAAAAACGCTAATTTTGGGAAATTTGGCATTAGTCTTTTTGGAATAAAAAATCAATTTAAGATTGTTTATAAATATTTGATTACTTATTGGTCGTAAGAAACGTCAATGCTTCCATACATAAAGGAGTTTGTTAAAAACTATTAACATTATTAACATTATTAAAAGTTTAAACACTAATAAACATTATTAACTATTAACATTATTAAACGTTTGTTAAAAACTGAAATTATTCGAATAAAAATGTTTCACTGCCCATTATGGTGCACCATTTTAGAAAATGTAGTTTTGAGAAAAACGCGTGGGTTGCAAACATGTTTGAGTTGAGGATATTTGTGTGAGTTCTATCTTAGGACGGTACAGGACTCACACAAATATACACAGTATTTGCTCTAAGCGTAAATTTTCCTCTTCAGCATGCTTTCCAAGGGAAGAAATATTTCTGAGTGCTCCACTCGCAGGTGCTTCAGAAAAGACTAATTAGAGTCAAAAAATTTCCTCACCTAATATCTTTTGAAATATCATTTTTAGATAGCTTACGCATCATTTAAATTCGTAAATAAAATGGGAAAAATTTTATATGTAGAAAGGTATAACAGCGGTTAAAGCTTACTTCTTCTACCTATATAACAACCTATAAATTATCATATAGCAAACAGCTGAAGTATCAAATTCAATTTTATTTGAAAACTCACATAATATTTCCGGAAGAAATGATACTATCAATTTAATAGAGAATCTAGTATTATAGCGTAAAAAATTATAGGTAGGTATTATGACAATTATTCGGAAAAATATCTTTCACAAAAATGTATGAATACGTTTGATACCAACGTGTTAGGATACATAACAATATGTGTACCGTAGACCCACGTAACTTTCCCATAGTTTTCGATTCTTTAGTTATATTAACACTTTCAGTCCCATGGCTTCGACATCCGAAACCAAACAAAACTTCCCCAGAGGCCGACCGCGATCAATGATTAATTGATTAGTTGGTTACGCATTATGTGTGCGATGTTTACCATCGTTCATCACACGGATGTGTTCCTACTCACACTACTCTTTTGGTTTCTATGTATAAAAAATTTTAAGATAAACAATAAATACATAAAAAAATATAATTTATATTTTTAAATAAAATTGATTTGAATGTCAGTGTATATGTAGTATGTACGTATGTTTACAGTTTTACACATTCATGCTGAACTGTGTTGAATCTATTCAGTGTTTAAATCATTGTATTTTATGTATTTGTTTATATAGTTTTTTATTTTTTTAAATATTGTCGGCTTCCGGGGAAGTTTCCTATAAAAGTGCTCGGGCCTCATAGTGTTAAACTGTTTTAATAAAATAAACTGATACATAGGGGCTCTAATATAACGTAGTAGCGGGTACAAAATAAGGGGAAGTACGTTATATTAGATCACCAAGGCTGTCAGTAAAATTTTTTTAAGGGGGTACAGAAACATAATTTGTGAACACATACGCATTTCATTATTGATATGCACACGCGTATACACTTACTTAAATGCATGTTTACAAGAACACACACGTCTTCAGCTAAATACATACATGTACACAACTGTTGTACATTGTAGTTGTAAGTATATTAGAAAAATGGATTAGCTGCAAAATTTGACAACAATTTTAGAATACTTTTTTTAGAAACCAGTCAAAATATTTAAAAAAAAAAACCGACTTCACTATTGGTTAGCAATTGAAAAACAGACCAAACAGTGGAATTTTACCAAAATTTTAGATTATTCTATTCGGAAACTAGGAAAGATATCGAAAAACTAATTTTACTATGAAATTTGCCATTAAAGCAATGATCGAATGGCTGAATTTGACAAAAGTTCTAGATCAATCTATTCGAAACCTAAAATAGATATAAAAAAAAACTTTACCATCAGATAGGTCATCAAAGAAAATGCTAAATAACGAAATTTGAGAAATGTTCTCGAATATTCTATTCGGAAACTAACAAGAATATTGAGAAAGCGACTTCATCAGTAGATTGCTCCTTAAAAAAAGGTCAAATAGTGGTGCTATACAAAAGCTTTCGTTATAAATTTATTTATACGTATACAACTATAATAAAAGTATAGTATTTATATTTTCCTTAAATAAAATATCCTAAAACTCTTGTTAAATTTCCCATTTGACCTGTCATTTGATAATTAGATGAGGGATAAAATCGGTTTATTTATATTTTTGCTAATTCTCGAATAGAACATTTAAAAGATTGTTAAATTTTTGTTATTTAGACTTGCATTCGATGTCAAATCCGATGGTGAAATCATTTTTCCGATATTTTTGCTAGTTCTCGAATAGAACATTCTAGAACACTGTTAAATTTTTGTTATTTAGGCTTTTATTTGACGACCAATTCGCTAGTGAAGTCAGTTTTCCGATATCTTGGCTAGTTCTCGAGTAGAACATTCTAGAACATTGTTTAATTTTTGTATTTAGGGTTTTATTTAATGACCGATCCGGTGGTGAAGTTAGCTTTCCGATATCTTTGCTAGATTCCAAATAGAACTTTCTAGAAATTTTGTCCAGTTCCGCTGTTTAGTCCCTTTTTTGGCAGCCTATTAAATGGTGGAGTCGATTTTTCGACATCTTTGCTATTTCTTGAATAGAATATTCTGGAGCTTTTATCAAATTTTGCTATCTGACTTTTTTTCAATAACCAATCAAATCCTGAAATCGATATATATATATATATATATATATATATATATATATATATATATATAGATATATATATATATATATATATATATATATATATATATACATATATGTATATATATATATATCCACACCAGTGATATACAATGCACACATATATAATATACTTATATGTATGAATGGATAAATTTATTTATATGTGTATGCATATATGTATGTGAAGTAGTACATCCATATGTATATTTTGAAATTAATGCATATATTTTATGATAAATTGGTGTAAAAGTTTACAGCAATGTGAATATTTTTGAACTAATTCATAGTTGTATATTAGGGTGGTCCTTAAAAAACTAATCTTTAAAAATTATAAGGGGCACCCGTTCATTTTGTTCCACAAGATGAAAAAAGAGAAATTTTAGATTTTTAAAAAAATGTTTTAGGGGTCGCTATCAAGTTTTGAATTTTCAAAATAATCGAAGATTTTTCAAAATTAAATAGATGTTCCCAGAGCCTGGATGACACTGTAAAGCGCATGTATAGGAACATCTATTTAATGAGCTATGAGTGAGTGATATGTAATTAGAAGTTAATGTAGTGTCCTAATTTATTATTTAATTCATAATCAATGTCACTTTGGTGCTCATCAGCTTGATGAAATTTTATAGAAATTTTGAAAATCCTTCGATTATTTTGAAAATTCAAAACTTTGTAGTGACCCCTAAAACATTTTTTAAAAATAAAAATTTTTATGGGTCTTTTTTTATATTGTGGAACAAAATAAACGGGTGCCTCTAATAAATTTTAAATATTAGTTTTTGAAGGATCACCCAATTGTATATGTGTATATATTTATACTGATGTAAATATCTATGGTTAGGTATGAATGCTATAAGTGTATATGTGAAAAAATATGGGAACTTGCCAGACCCTCACATAAAATTGTTACGCTCCTGAATTGACGATTATGTATACATTTACACAAATACAATCTCACGTCTCCAAATCTGTGAGAGGGGTACCCCACCACTCACTACGTTAAACTGGGGTCCATTATATCGGAGCTCCTATGTAAAAATCTTTAATTTAACTCATGGATACATTTTACAGAAATTTAAATTACTAGTCAAAAAAAAAAAATAAATAAATAAATAAATAAATAATAAAAAAAATAAAAAATAAATAAAACAGTAATAGATTAAGATGTCAACGCGGCCCTATCTTGACCAGCCCGTTTTTCAGTGAAATATGAAAGATACTGTAAAATTGTTAAATATTTCACTATTACTAACACTGTTGTTATTCCAAGTAATATTCAACAATGAAACGTAATAGATTTCAAATTTTTGACAGGTGTCCAAATTACTACATATTAATGTCAAAATGCAATATTTTTGTCGTTTGTACTAGGCGTACAAGTTGGGAATTGTTAACGTAACCTAACTTTACCAAAGCTATAGTAGGTAACTATTATTTAAACGAATTATTGGATAATGTGCGAATAAATAAATGTGAAAATTATTTTTAAATACTTATGAGGTTATGTTATTTTTTATATGATAGTCAACTGAAGAATATCAACTAAAGTTTGCACACTTTTTGAAAACATGAATGTACCATAGTGTATAAACTGAAAATGGTATCTAATGATTTAAAGAAATGGCGACTGGCAATGTCAGAAAATTTTATACAACTAAAAAAAATACTGTGTAGACGTCATAAATCAAGAAATTTTAATTTTTTTAACACAAAGTGTGGTATGGTAATATTAGGTTTAATAGGTAAAGATAGGGGGTTTTACGGTATATAATAATCTGATCAGTGATTATAAAGAGAGAAAAAAGGTTTACGGAAAATTTTACAGGAACCCGTAAATAACAAAGGACTCTTTATACACTACCACACAAAAACTAGAGAATTCGTGCAATTGCAATTTTTTCGAACGCCAGGGCCCTATTTCATAAAAGTACAAGTTACAGTTTTACAATTTTACAATTACAGGTGCTTGTAATGCACTACTGACAATTATAGGTGTTGCATAAATAATTCTTACAATTTCTTAACTTTTTTTTTTAAAATTGTAAATGATATTCATAGAAACATTTCTATAAAATTAATATCTTTACTGGCAGCTATATACATATATTTTAAATTTTGTAACTACTAATTATGTTGAAGACGATTGCAGCGATGTTAATAAGCTGAATTTTATCCGCAGAGGTTCAAAGTTCGGGTTTGATTGAACGAATATAGTTGAAACCGACATTTTTTAGGTTTATTGATGTATACGGTGTTCTCAATTTCTCTGAACCGTTTGGTCACCGAAGAGATGGACCAGACCCTTCCCTAAGAGGCGAACGGCAATTTTTCTATCTCTTCTGTAGGTACTCACGTAAAAGATAATAAACTTAAACATATTATTATGTCTTATTTTTTCTGCTATACCCAACTTAAGCTTTGGCAAGCTAAAGTATTCGGTTAGACAAAACAATTAACCTACCACAATGATTATAAACGAAATATGGGCAATCTTAAATTGTAGCTAACAATAAGTTGTAGTTGATTTGGTAAATATTTAGTATTATATAGTTAATTCTACTTACAAGGAGCATCACGGGAGTGTACCCCTCCGATTTTGTTTATTCTTTGATATGTTGTAGAACATCGAAAAATAAGAGACACGTATTTTTTTTAGCGGCTGTAAAACGGTTTCAAGGGGTGAAATCACCCTTCAAAAATTGGGTTAAAAATTTAATTTGTCAAATATTTTCAAAACGGTAAGAGATAGAGCAAAAGTTTAAATTGGCGATATTATTCTTTTTTAAAGAGCTATCTATTGATATGCAACTTGTTTAAATTACATCAACAGGGATGGTTGGGGGTTAAAATTTAGGGGTTACTTTTGCGAGGAGAGGGTAAAAAATACAATATATTAAAATTTTGTTTACAGATTTCAAATCTACGTGAAAAAATCTAATTGACCTGTTTTTGCGCAATTTCATAATATTAAGTTTAGGGGTAAGTAACTAGAGGGTGACTGTGTTGACATAATCATACTATTTGAGTTATTCAGGAACTTCTTCATGGAACGAATTTAAAATTCAGTTTGATTAACACTGAAGAGGGGGGGGGGGGTGAGTCACCCTCCTAAATTACATTAGGTTTTTATACACTCATTTTTGTTATTAATATACTGGCGGAGGATAATAATATCAAAATAAGTGCTTCGGAAGTTAGACTATCGTATGTATTATCAACCTTGAAAATATCATTATTTTCGATATCGATAATTTTCGATAACGAAAACTATATTTTGATAGTCGTAATACGTTTGGAATGCCCATAGCTTGCTACCTTTAAGTACTATATAATATATATACACTAATACTAAAAATGAGTGTATCTATGTAATTTAAGAGGGTGACTACCCCCCCCCCCCCGCTCTTCAGTGATGATCAAACTGAATTTTGATGAATTTTGAATTCGAGATTATTACAATTATTACAATTTACATTATTACAATTGTTTTAAGCTATTTTCCATGAAGAAGTTTCTGAATAACTCAAATAGTATGATTATGTCAACACAGTCACCCTCTAGTTACTTACCCCTAAACTTAATATTATGAAATTGAGCAAAAACAGGTCAATTAGATTTTTTCACGTAGGATTGAAATCTGTAAACAAAATTTTAATATATTGTATTTTTTACCCTCTTCTCGCCTAAACCCCTAAATTTTAACCCCCAACCATTCCTGTTGATATAATTTAAACAAGTTGCATATCTATAGATAGCTCTTTAGAAAGCCAATTTAAACTTTTGCTCTATCTCTTACCGTTTTCGAAATACTTGACAAATTAAATTTTTACCCCAATATTTGAAGGGTGATTTCACCCCATCAAACCGTTTTACAGCCGCTAAAAAAAATACGTGTCTCTTATTTTTCGATGTTCTACAACATATCAAAGAATAAACAAAATCGGAGGGGTACACTCCCGTGATGCTCCTTGTTAGAATGGTTATCTACATCCATATACATAATAAACCGTATCGGTCGTATCGGTGCTACAATCTTTACAAAATAAATTTGCATATTCCGACAAAATACGGTATCTAATATTCATTTTTGTAAAAAATTAGAATAGGTGCCCCTATTATATGAATAAAGCAAACGATGTATATAGGTAGGTACTTATATATGAAAGCAAAATTAGAGCATAAAGTAGAAATATTTTTAAAATATTTACAAAATACAGAAATAAATTTGATATAATTTTCAAGAAACTTAACGAATGCTCACAAAACAGTCAAAAATTACAGAACTTAAAAGGTACGTAAAATTGTAATAACAACTTTACAAGTTATGTAAGATTTTAGTCTGTACTTTGTAAAGCATCAACTGACTTGCCTGTAAAATAGTCAAAGAAATGTCTGTAAAATTGTAGAATTGATCTGTACTTACATATTTGTAATAATTTTTTATACAACACCTGTAACTTAAATATTTACATATTTGTAAAACAAATGCCTGTAAATTTTAAATTGTACTTTTATGAAATAGGGCCCTGGTAGCAAAAAATAAGTACCTACCAAATTTAAATGAATTTGTGTTTTTCATCATTTACTTACTAAAATTGCCATATTTTTTTATTTTTTATATATTTTTCTTATAAAGTTATATTTTTATAAGAATTCTGTAATAAAAAATACGTAGAAATATATAAATATTCGTATACTTATCGAACAATTTGGTTGCTCTTTTTACATGTTGGTATTGATTTCTTAGTAGAGGAAGTAATTGGAATTTTTATTCTTTTTTCAAGTATTTTTCGAAAGCGCTGCTCCCGCTTTTGGATATACCTATATTAAAATATTTTGATAAACATACATATTTGTTTATTATTATGCTACATTTTAAAATTTTTCTTGATGAAATATTTGTGATTTAAATTTATTTTTCTTCAGGAAAAATATTTGAAATATTTCAAATTTTTAGAAAGTTTCAACGTTCGAAAATTGTCACTAACACAACACCGATGATGTTTAATTAAAATTTGTCAAATGCTTATAATATTATATAATATTTTGGATAACTTTTCTAATTTATTTAATTTTGTTATGCCCAAAATTTTTGTCAACTTTTTACGTATTTTCATTAATTTCATTGTGTGAATTTTTCATTTTTCCACTGTTCTATTAAAGTTTTGTATCATATACTACGTATTTCTAACGCATATTGGGAAAAGTGTGTACAGACCAGTACAATGAGTAATAAGCAAATTTGGATACTTACTTTGTAGATATATAAGGATACTTTCTTATTTTGGGTCCTGTTTTGTCGAAACAGCTTTAATTTCAAACGAAATTCTATTAAACTTTTGTAATTATATATACCTACTAGAAAGCCATTCTGGCCTCGCTCAGGTGTCTATTTTGTTTTCATTTCGGTGTTTTATATAATTTTCTACATACACATTTTATATTTTACACCTGTTATTATACCTATTTTATATTTTATAGCTGTGGCCCACAGTTTCATCTACGTAAAAGTTTCTGAATTAGATTCAATTAGTTTTAAATCAGACATTTTGAAATTCTGTACGAAATGTTATTCATAGTGATTGGCTTCGCTCGCTAAAAGACTCTAAAATAGAGATATCATTGGAAGTAGTTTCTTTGTCCCATTCACGTACATTCCGAAAGGGAGGGGTTGGGGTCAGTAGCTAATAAGGGATTAATATAATATATGTCTTTCACTGTCAAAAAAAAGCAGTGAAAAAGATTATCCCATTTAAACGTTACAAAGAATCAAAATTTATTTTATGATTTTAGTGATCCTTAATCACTATGGCTTTACTACACAGTGGTTCATAATCTCTATAATTTTACTAACCAGTGGTCCAGAATAACGATGATCTTGCTACCCAGTAGTCCATGATCACTATGACCTTACTACTACTCAGTGGCTCGTTATCACTATGATCTTACTACCCAGTGGCCTATAATCACTGTAATCTTACTACTCAGTGATCCACAATCACTACGATCTTATTACCCAGTGGTCTATAATCACTATAATTTTACTATCAAAGTTTCGTTTAACTGTATTTTTAAGCCCTGATATTCTAATCTCTAATACCATTGACCTCACGTTAACTTCTCCCATAATTTAATAGTATTTGAGAAGAAATTTCTCCAGAATCCTGGGAAATCCAATATAATATAGTCTATGTCAGGCTGTAATAGTTTAATTTTCCAAAAGTAAAAAATTTTTCAAAATTGATTGGGTAGTTAATTTTGGGGACTCTAAGACCCTGGCGGACGTCATACAACATAGTCAATGTCAATTTGGAACAGTTTAACTTTGTAACAGTGAAAGAATTTTCAAAATTGATTCGGTAGTTTACATTAGACACGTTTTGGGTCCCTATGGTATAGGAGACCTTATGGAATTATATCCCATGTTAATCTGGAATAGTTTGGCTTTCTAAGAGTGAAAAAGTTTTCAAAATTGGTCCAATATTTTTTAAGTTTACTTCAGACATACAAATTTTCTCTCTTTATTACATTTTAGTATAGACAGACTAAAAAAAGTATTACTTTCATGTATTTACCGATACCTACTCTTGATAACACTGGTACATTATATTTCCCGAACGTTTGTTTATATCCATGATAACAAAAAATAACAGTGCGAGAAGTAAAGGATCATGCGGGAAGTTAAATTAGCTGAAAAATGATAATTATTTTTATAGTATAGCTCGCTTCAAATAAAACTGAGCATGATTCATCGTTAAAAAATTAAATAATTCTTATATTCGAAACAAATAAATCTTCTCTTCTTTTCTAAAAACAAACTGCAAATTTAAAATTTACGCATTTGCAGCAATGAAAGAGATAAAGCTAAGAAAACGGGAATTCCTAAAATTCGTAAGCGATGAAGTATGCTTAAATTTAAGTGAAATAGATTATAATTATTTATTTATATTGAAGTTGAAAGTACAATTTAAAAAATTATAAAAATTATATACTGCATAACATTATTCGTATTATTATTGCAACTAAAAAATATAGAAAGATAAGCATAGGGAAATGGCCCCCATAGACGCATTCATTTCATTGACGCTTAACCTTGATTTGTCCTTAAGATATTAACCAAAATGTGTGTGAGTGCTGTTTTGTGTATTAAATGCATGCAACATCAATTTATTTGAATTATCTTCAAGTTTACATGACATTTTGTACATTTTTTTTAAAATAAATTACTTTCTTAACATGTAACACAGTAAGTCATAAAAAAAAATTAACTTCAAGCCTTAAACTAAAATTTTTTAAGACATTTTTATGGAGTTAACATATAAAAAACAACAATAAATTTTATTGTTAAACCATTTGTGGACTTAGCCCGTTTTAGCCAGTAGTTTTTGCCATAAAAATACATTTCAATCTAATTAGACTATGTACTTATTTATTATTTTATTAAGAATTTTAAGAAATTAACTTCTTTTTTTAGTTTCTGAAAAGAATTTCTTTTATAACAAGTGCATAAAAAATGTTGTTAGGGGTGGAATTAACTTTTGCCCTTTTGGCAATATATGAGACAGACTCTCCTGATTCTTATTATAAATTAAAAAAAAAAAGTTAAAAATGGACTTAAGTCCTTTTGTCTACCGGCGCTAGATATTATATATTTTTTTGACATTTTTTTCTAGATTTTGAATGTTCAAAATAATTGCAAAAAAAATTTTTTTATTTTTTAGTATAGTTCTGGTATAATTACATACCTTTCAAAAAAATACAGAATATTGCTTACCTTATGTACTTATAGCACACAAAATTTCATTAAAATCGAAGATGCGGTTTTCGAGTAAAAAATAATTTATTGAGTATATGGTAATGATTTGGGGGGGGGGGAGTAGGTTTTGTAACATATTATTAAATAAGAGTTTGGATGTAATGCAGCCCACCAAAAGAGGAAGAGAAGGTTAAAAAATGGGTAAATTTTGGATCATGTATTTTGTGAGATGGTCACTTAGATAGAGGAATTTAAAATGTAATTAATCATTGCGCATGAACTTGCTAATAAACAAAATTATACAGAAAACTTGGAAATATTTAATACTTATTTATTAAAATACTTGAAATTATGTTCATAAAGCCGGTTCTACACGATCCCATGAGTGCTCGCTTCGACGTTGGATCGAACATTTGAAGTAAGTAAGTTTGGTAGTTGGTGCAGCAAATGTTCCTGCTACACGGTGAATCGAATGTTTGATCCAAAACATATGAAAATAGTTTGGTACAAACATTTGTCCAATTAACGAATATAATTGCGTCAGGATTTCTACGAACGTATGGTATGTTACATAATTACATTACAGATTTATATAAATAAAAATAATAATCCGTTTGTACTGATCTTTTTTTTTTTTTGTATTTTGATAAACAAAACAATATAGTACTGCTATGTGCTCAGCTTCCAGATTTAGCGTTATCACTACTGTTTTCAACGATTATTGTCAATATTAAATAAGACGACATTTTCGGTTATTTATTCAATCATATCTTTAAAACCATGCAGTCAAAGAATCTGAAAATTTTCAGATATATTGTAGAATGTTACTTTAATACTTATATAATTATTTTTGATCAAAATGGTAAAAACCGATTTTCTTCTATAATTAAAAATTTAATATTTTGGGATATACAAACGGTAACAAGTATACATGGTATACATAGTATGATGTATAAGAAAGCGATAAAATGCTAAATTTAATAGTCATCTATGAATACAGACAGACAATTTTCTTTCCTTTTTTTGAGTAATATTTTTATTGGAAAGTATAATTTATAAACGTGAACGTTGAAAAAAATTTTCTAAGAAAATGTCCTACACAACACATCTAACTTAACAAAGAATTTACATATTTTTATTATATACTATATATTCCAAACTTTTTTTTTTTCGTCGTCCTTGTATTGGTTGAAATTGTGTCAATGGTTTCTTCTTTTAACCCGTAAGTAAACCCGTCTTTTTAAATTCGTGGTATTGGCTGAATTAATTTATTTAATTACAAAAATAAAATTGATTTTAATTTCGAGATTGTTTAAAGAAAATTGATTTAATTAAACCAAAACAGTTAAAGAAAAAGACATTGTTTAAAGTAGTTCTATAATATGTACCTATATACATGTTAAATGTCAATAACATTTGGAATGATTATGAAGCCGTTGGGAATATTAAGTTAATTACATGCATGCATATGTATAGTAACGTATAATGTACCGTACAGGGTGTCTTATTAAGAGCAAGAATAAATATTCTTAAAAACACTTCTATAAAGCTAATATTTTTAAAGTACTAGGAATGTAATTTATACTCTATTTTCTACATCTTAAGAAGCATTTATTAGACAAATATATAGGTTCTGTTACTTTTAAATAAGGAAAGGTAACTAATATTAATTTAACGTCATAATAACTCTTGAAATTTTAATTAAAATTAACTCCATGATACCATCGTGGACGGGATTAGTCGCAACGTTGCTACGCCGATACGCAAAGAGCTTTATCGATTAGTAGTTACTGAAACATTGTCATAATAAAGGAAAGGTACCGAAGCGTGATACGGATCCCGACATTAAGATAGAAGAAGGTAATATTATTTTGTTTCCGAGACCACTAAAATATCTAAGGCACTGTGATAATTTTTTAAATATATCCTACCACCCCGCCAAAATGAAAACTTTCACGCACATTTTACATTTTAGAACTTCTTGGATAATGTTGATGTATGATCTGTCTGTTGGTTCTCTATTTATCTATCTTTTTATCTGTTTGTGTATCCAAAAATTCCACCAAGTAGCATAAGTTGAGAACTATTCAACCGTTTTTTAATAACCATTTTAGAAATTTTAGGGTTTAATTGTTCTAGTTGGTTTCCTACGAATTTCATCTCACTTACTACTTGTCATTTCTACTAGATTTCTTTGTTCGAGGAAGCTGTGTGCCAGCTCCGTTACAGTGTACAATTTGTACGCTGCATAGTACAATTTGTACTAATATTTTGTGTTGATTTTTTAAAAAATTGGTAAATTTCCACAAATTTGTTAGAAATGTTTCAACGTACCTACCGATGCGATGTGTAGGTATTTGACAATGTTTTTTCATTTCATTAAGTTTGCTTATTTTCAGATATTGGTGGTGTTGTGTTAGCTAAGCTACACCTAAACTGAAAAGTAACTGTTATGGAATGAAATTAAGAAAAAATAACTGAATCAATCAACTGAAATTAAGACCCGATTTATATTAACGCTCCGCTCTCACTCCGATATCACTACGCTCCCGATTCGATATAATCTTGTTGTGTTCACATTACAGTGCTGATATCATGCTGGTACCTATTCGTTCTTTATTCACATTATAATGCCACTCTGGGTACACTCCCAGTTCGGTCTCAGTTCGATACAAATAACTTTTCATAACAACTGAATGCAAGCGGAGTGGAGTGGAATCAAAAAAGTGTTTACACTATTGGTACAGGCCATAACAAGTCTGATATCGCTCCGATAAAATATTACCTGAGCGGTATTGATATTGGAGTGGCATTGAAACGAGAGAGAACCGTGACTGATATCGGACCGATATCAGAGTGATGATGTGAATACACTCATTGTTTCTTGTGAAAGAATATTTTATCGAACCTGGAGCGGAGTGATATCGAAGTGAGAGAAGAGCGTTAATGTAAATCGGGCCTAATTTATTTAATAAACTCGAATCACTATAAATTTTTCCAGTTTACGACACTCTTTTGTTTTACATGATTCTAATGAGTCGTACTAAACTGAAAAATCAAAATTATGCACATCAATGATATAGATATGCATGCGATATCAAAAGAAAAAAAACTGTTACGTCGTACCATATTAAGACTTATAACAACACGAAAATACGATAGATGTCTCTACGCGGTATAGATTGTTTATACATCGCAATAGTACTTAAAAGAAATTCTATGCACTTTTGTAGCATTACTAACGATTAGTACTAAGTCCATATAAATGAGCCGTTATGCAATGTAATAGTGAGGTAGAATGTAACTATGTTTGCTATCGAGTGAAATATAAATTAGACATTTTTCGAAATTCTGATAGTGATTTTCAATACTAATACTGATTTCTAATACCGAAATGTTAGTTTTATGTCTTTACATTTTTGATAATCGGAATATTAAAAATAAATACTTTTCTTCTTTATATTTTATTTTTTTAGTCGAATTTTTCAACTGAAAAAATTAGACTTATACAGCCTATACAATAAGAACGGCGAGAGGCGAGAGTAGGGCCACTATTCGTTCTCGGACTCGTAGAACACGGTTCTGTAGAAAAAAATGTCTGATATATACATATATATATATATATATATATATATATATATATATATATATATATATATATATATATATATATATATATATATATATATTTTCCCGCTACCTTTTAATATGTATAGGGCCCACCTATGGAAGTTAAGAACTAAAATTTGGTAAGTGGGGTTCATTCCCGACGCACCTCATACTATCAAAGTTGGGGCAAATTTTGGATCCGACCCAACATTCAAAGGGGTGGTGGGGGGCGGTAAAACAATAAAACTTTTCCAAACCGGTTGGAAATAATGTTTCGGTCAATTATCTACAACATATCCAAAATTCAGCTTCCTAGGGTAATTTGGAGGGAGTAGAGGGGGAAAAAAATATTTTGGCTGGATCTAACACGCCCGCAGCCCCCCAGAATTAACGCAGAGGGTTGGAATTTGGTGTGTTGATAAAGTTCGTATCTAGGTTGTGCTTTTTGGAGGTTTTAATATTTTGCCCCCCTCATATTTAAGCTACAATTTCATGCTTTTTTGACGTTTTCGAAGTTTGTACCACTCGCACAGGTCACCCAAATAAACCTAAAGGCCTGAAATTTTGTGTTCGGACTGGGTAGGTATCAAGGGGTGCCTTTTGGCGGTCTCAGCTTTTAACCCTTACCCGCACCATTTTTATACCAAAAAGAACATGATTTTTCTTGTTTTTTAACAGTCTCGTTCGGGTCAAAATCTCCCCAAATAAACCTAGAGGGCTAAAATTTTGTGCACAGGTTAAGCTAATAACCAGCCACTGTTTTTTGGAGGTTTCAACTTTTAACCCTTTCTCCCACGATTTTTACGTCAATATTTCCTTGATTTATTTGTTTTTTTTTTTTTCTAGCACGTCTAGAGACTCTCTAACGAAACCTAGAGTGCTGAAATTTTTTACGTGTATTGAGTTAGTATCCAGCTAGTGCCTTTTAGGGACTCCACATTACTTTTCCCCCCACTTCTCCCATTTTTACATCGGAATTCAATGGTATTGTTAAATGTGTTTTAAATGCATTATTTTTATTCTAAGTAGGCGAATAGTAATTTTAAAAAATTTAAAAAAAAACGAACTTATTTTTATAACAAACGCAATATACAAATATTATGTAATTTAAAAATTTTATTAAACTCATTGTTTATTTATAAAGTAGCAATTTTGGATTTTTATTATTTATAAAATAGAAATTTTAGATTTTTGTGGAAAGAAAAAATATCTTCATAATTGTCTTCCAGTTTACTATTTAAGTTCCTTTTTTTGATGTTTAAAAATAAAAACACAAAGGCAGTTGGCAGATAAGCATGGGTAGGAATGCTCTCGTACGAATTGTGTTGTTTTTTTTTCCTACTAACTGCTATCAGCACCAAATTGAAATTTACTGAGATTCAGCCCTTAAAAACTTAAAACTTTTTTTTAAAGCCCCGATTAATCGGACACTCATCATCAGTTTTGAAACCACCAAAATGACAAATCGCTTGTAAACTTTCAATTACATTTCGCTTGTAGATATTCAATACCGAAGATGAAAGGAAAAATTCGACTTTCGGGGTGGGGTCCCGCTGCTCACGGCGTTTTCGTGAATGTATTCAAATAAATATGTGCTTTATTTTGTTTTGAATTTATGAAAAATTTCGACGAAAGAAAACAAGTTTTCATTAAGAAAAGAACAAGGAAGAACTTATTATTAGTAAGGCTTATTTTCATTCATTTTCATTCACTCTCATATCCATTTTACTAGATAACCTATATTTATTAAACTCGGATTTTAATTATTTTACATTGATAATAATTATTACCGTAATACAGGATATTCTTAAATTAAATAGTAACATTTCCAAATAAATTAATAGAGTATTTAAAAAACTATTAAAAATTCATTAAAATCTTAAAATGGAACTGTTACACCCGTGTCTGTATCTTGCCAGCAAACAGAATACAAAATGCTATTTTTACGTATAAAATTTAACATTATCTACTTATATCTCTCTCGCTCTCTGTGACTGTCTGTTATTTCTATTCTAATGAGTCCAAAAGAACATTTAAAATTTAAATCCAATTACTTTAATAGCGTAATATAAGAAACACCTGAGTCATTTGGATATACATACAAAAATACCTACACAAATATCCTGCATAGACATAAAATGAAGATGCTCTATAAAAAATTTGTGTACAATTGTACAGTAACGTGCAAATATTTAAGAATAAACTAATGTTGATACGGAACACTACCGACAATAGTAATTCCAATTATAGTTAACGTTTTAAAACATAAACAAAGTTTCTGCGTAGGTGTATTCGTGTGATAGACATTGCATGGGCTACAAACTTTTTCATCTGAATTTTTTTATTACATTTTTTCTGAGCAATTTTAAATTTCAGTTATAAATTTATTTGAGTTTATTTACAAAAGTATGTTTATTATCAGGCTCGTTGAGAGGGCGGCGTAGCCGGGGTTGCAACTCTGAGGCCCGAACTTAAAGAGGAAGCCCATAGCTGTCGGTAAGGGGTCCGCGAAAGACTAAAAAGATCTTTTTTTTGTTCGTCACGTATATTTTTGGAGAAAAATTTTCAAATAATGTGGTTTATTACCGGGGTCCGCAATTTCTCTCCACGGCCCTATTTATTATTATTAGTTAACCTTACAAATTGTTATACTAGCTGCATCTATGTAATACTTACCATATACCCACGTATTATGTACATATGATTACAGTGAAAACCCTGCAACATGTAGGTACTCCAAATTTATATAGTGGCGTCAATCAGTTTACCATTGGATTGGTCACTAAAAAAGAGGCCACAACATTTTGTTAGAAATCTAACAATTTGGTTATTGAAAAAGAGGTAAATAATGGAATATGACAAAAGTTCTAGAATATTCTATTTGGTAACTAGCAAAGGTATAATAATACCGACTTGACAATGGTATAATAATACCGACTTTAATTGTTAATATTTTGATTTTCCAGGGTATGTCAAATATGTTTATAATTATAAACATTTATAATATAGGTATGTGCCCTTAATAATTTACATTATTTATCAATACCCTAAATAAAAGTTTATTGTATCCCAAAGAGATCCAACTTTACGTATTTTCTTTTATATTTACACCGATTGCTATATACCATTGGGTCTCTAGTGTATTAAAAATAATTGTTATAAACAACCACTGGTGGAACAAAGAAGGTAACAAAAAGTCACAAAAAATAACCGACATCCGATTATGACTGAAGTTGTTCTATAACAGTAGGAGTGCCATGGGCGCAAATAACGGGCTCCTGTAACAAAGAACACTTCTTAAATTTCTTCCTCAATAAATAAGTGACCCTCACTCTCTCGCGAGACCTGAACAAACCTAAGCCTTTGTAGGTTGTATATACATATTTGAGTGTTATTGTACACGTATAACCAAGTCGGAATTAGACTCATTCATTTTTTCTTTTAAATGCCACTTTTGTTTAAATACGTAAGTACATTTCTTGCACAGCACATTTTTAACAGAAAACAGTTAAAAGTGTTTTAATAGTAAGTCAAGTTAATGTAACAAAATACTAACTCACTTACTCCATTTCACTTTTTCTTCTACAAAAATCTTCGTAGACTTGTTTTTATTTTTATTATTATTGATTTCTAGTTACCAATGAATATGGTATAAATTTGATTTGATAATTTTTCCACTTTAGTAAAAAGTACAGCAATTCCTTAACTTTGGCTGTATACATTCCGACTCTTATAGAGCCGGACGTCTATGACAAGGCCGGATTAGACACTTCGGCTGCCCTAGGCCACGTTAGTATGCTGCCCTTTACTCATGTAATAAATAAATTCACCCAACAAATTAGTAACACTTGTTTCCAGGATGTGCTTTTTAAGGTTCCTTTCTTCCCCAATTCCCATCAAAATTTCATAGATTTTCGTAGTTTTTCGTGAGTCTAACACGTCTACAAACTCCCTGAATACACCTAGAGGGCTAAAATTTTGCACTATTTAATCCTCACCGCCATCATTATACAAAGTAAAAAAATTTGTGTTCTGCGTAAAAAAAACCAGTGGTTAAAATTTTTGTGTTAAATAAGTAACACAACCCTGCGTTAATGTAACATTTCGTGTTTGCGTTAAATGAAAATATTATCACAAATTTCGATTTAACAGAATAAAAATGTTAAGCTGTTTTGAACAGCACGGAAGTAACACAATATTTGTGTAGAGCAAAATAATGTCATAAGTACCTAAATTACATTAGAACATTAGAATGTATATCTACTAAAATATATATATATATATATATATATATATATATATATATATATATATATATATATATATATATATATATATACATAATAAAAAAAAGATGAGAGTCGTTCTTATTATTAAACAAAACTGAAATACCCCTGTCGCAGCATCCTGCATAACATAGCGAATTTCCGTTTATAAAAGTTAGTTTTTCTTGGAAACTAGTTGACATAGCATAATAGTTTGAAGACTTTTTTTATGTGATTTTTTCTCCTCTTTCCAATAGTGTAAAAAATTTTTACAAAAATTTTTGAATAAGAGGAAATTTTGGCAAAAAGTTAATTTTTTTCACGAAAATTGCTAAAAAAGACATGTTCTAGGCATCGTCCAACGGTTTTGGACTTCCAATATTTTCACCAAACTTCATAAACGTAAGACATTTCGTTCGAGAATTATCGCGCGGACACACACACACACACACACACACACATATATATATATATATATATATATATATATATATATATATATATATATATATATATATAAATTTTAGTGACTATTTTTTTCGTTTTCTAGGGACCTCAAAACAAATTTCTGCCATAGTCCCGGGCTCAAGTCGCGTCATGACAGTGGCTGTAATAGCTGAATTCCATTCGCTAAAACTGTCAACAGTTATGTACTTATTTGAAAAATATGTATATTAGAGGTACAAATACATTCACACACATAGATATACGTATATATACATTTTGTACTATATAAGGCGTTAAATTGGTTCCATATCAATATACCTATCATCAATGACACAAATAATGCATTTAAACAAAATATCTAGTAGTGTTTCTTAGCCTATGGGGTAGACGTACCTAAACTGGATCTATATTTTTTCTTTAAATAATAATATTTATAAACTTTATATTAAGTTTCT
The DNA here is from genome assembly GCA_035578155.1 of Brachynemurus nebulosus. Taxonomy (NCBI): domain Eukaryota; kingdom Metazoa; phylum Arthropoda; class Insecta; order Neuroptera; family Myrmeleontidae; genus Brachynemurus; species Brachynemurus nebulosus. The sequence continues at coordinate 6,165,407 of JAPWDM010000006.1, read as the reverse complement.
TAGGATAATACAATTACGTATATGTTTTTTAAACCGAAGTTCCCTATTTTTATGGACTAGTTTCCAAAGGATAATTAGTCCATAAAAATTGAGAACTTCGGTTTAAAAGAACTTATAAATAAGAAATTTATTTTCTATAAATGTGTACATGTTTGAAAGCAGATGATTTTATTAAAAGAATCCTCAATTTGATACATAATAAGCACTAACTGGTTTATTTCGGCTTTTTCAGATTATTTTGAATAATTTTGTAGATTTATATTATTAACATTAAATACGTCTAGAAAGTATTTTTCGTTTCCAGATCAATATTTTATTTGAGGAATGTTCACTTTTTACGGCAAAAATTAAACAAATTCTTTCAAAGAAATTAAATTATTTTTTATTGATTGCCATCAATTAGTAGTACTCATGTTAGTATTCATATTATGCAACTAATAAACGTTAACTTTTTTTAGCGTAGGTCAATCTTAAGGTCAAGAATATCCAAAACTAGCAACATGACACATGTGACCGATTTAGGGAAAAAGTAAACAGGTTTATTAATCAGTCTTATAATTTAATTACTTATTTCAAGATTTCACTTGAATTGAACTACCTGGAAACGATTCTACAATAAAATTGATAAGTAATCCGTAGATCCTCTATTAATTGAAATATATAGTTGTTTATACAATTGATTTTGTATTTTAAAAGTACCAAAAGGCTTTACTGACCAATTTTTGGTACATTCACCCTATAAAGATTTTGTTTCACGAATACATTCAGATGCATTCAGATGCAGACGACATCTTTTGACCAATATAAGTAGGTATGTATATCCACATACGTATATCTCACTATTGCAGTTATATACATACATACATACACATTATATGATTATACACATACAACATAGTTGTAAACACACTAAAATTATAGAAAATAAATTGACTTTTTTTTTCTTATTTTCTCAAAAACTAGCAAACGTAGAATAAAAGTTTAAAAACCTTTTTTATGTGATTTTTTCCCGTCTTCGCAATGATGTAAAAAAATCTGGCAAAAACTTTTAAATTATAGCAAATTTTGGCCAAAAACTCATTTTCACGAAAAATGCTCAGAAAACCATGTTCCTGAGCTCCGACGTTTTTGGCTGAAGAACTCATCCAAGATTTTTGGATTTCCAACGTTGTCACCAAATTTCGTAAAACTAGCAGTTTTTCCTGAAGAGCTATCGTGCTGATACATAAATACATAAATACATATATACATACATATATATATATATATATATATATATATATATATATATATATATATATATATATATAAATTTTAGTGAATGTTATTTTTGGGCTCTAGGGACAAAACAAATTTCTGCCATATTTTCGGGCTGAACTTCGACTATGGCTTACACCATAATAGCTGAATTTCCAGAATTCTTTCTGGAAATTCGCTAAAATTGTAAGTTTTTTCAGTTATTGATGAATATAGTTTTATTAAACGTTTAAAAATGAAACAATTTTCTTACATTTTAAGGTTATTTTGTTACAGATTCAGTTACAAAAAATCATATAATTTTCGGTTTTGTTTAATAATAAGAACTATTCTCGTCTTTTTTATTATATATATTTTGGTACATGTATATGGAAACAAATAAGAATTTTTACAAAGGACTGACTTACTTTGCGTTCTTTGAGTCTCATTTATAATAATATATGAACAAAATCGTTATAATTTTTGACGATTTTCAAATATCTTAAGTGGAAGTAAAATATTGAATAAAAAAGTTTAACAACTAACTCTGATAAATCTGAAAAATTAACACAAAATGTTTGTCCTCTTGTGTGTTAAATCATTGACACAAATCTTGTGTATGGATTTGACACATATGCTTTGTGTTAAAATACCACAAAACTTTGAGTGGACCGTTCTGGACATGTGAAATATATTAATTTTAACACAAATTTTTTCACTGTGTACGCCAAATTTTTTTTAATATTTAAACAATAAAGACATAAATTTCAATCACATTTGAGTATATATTTCTTAAGTCTATCGTAAATTAAGGGAAAATTCAACTAGAGTGTTGGAGCTCTGCCACTCATGGCTTTTTTGGTTTTACTATTGATTTGTTCATATAATATATGAAAGATTTATCCTAACCCTAGGATCATACGTTGGTCTACGAGAAACGTTAATCATACATCGTCGTCAATTTGACGAATGAATTTTTTACGGAGAATTTTAGAGTTTATTTGCAAAAAACATTTTTTTTACATAACAATACTACAAAAGCGAACAAAATATTTAAAAAAATTGCATTTGGAAAATTCTTTTAATATAAATAGTTATTAATTTTTTTCATCTTTTTAACAAAGCATATTTTCATTATAAAAATTAAAAAATAGATAAATACATCAATTGTGTCATAAGACATGTCTTTCAAATAATTAATTTATGAACTATTATGCATGAGTCAGTGGACATGTGTGACTTTACAGAATGTGAAATTTCTCGGTCATAAATATTCCCGTAGATATATAATTATTTCCTCATTAGGCAAATTTTTAAATTTTCTAAAATTTTTTAGTAATTTTTCGAATAAGATCTCAAAAAATAATAAAAATTAAAATATTTTTCACAAAATAAATTGTCAATCTTATATTAAGTCAAGTCACTTGAGACGCATTCTTTGGTTTTCGATTCAATATATCAAGTATTTTGTCGTCTCTATAAATCCAGCAGCTGTAATCATCTTTCACATTATCATTATCATTGAATAAATTAATTATAACATCCATATCTTTAATATATTTTAGAAAAATTAGGAAAACTTTTATATTTAAAATACAAAATCTTTAAAAAAAACATACGTTAATCATACATCGTCGTTAAACGACGCACGCTATTTTAATATAAACAAAACGGCAGCAACTATAAACAAAATTGATACGTCTTCAGTGTTATTATAATAAATAAATTAGATACCAGAATTTTAGAACAGACAAGTTGTAGTATTAGAGCAGGTAGAGAAGTTGGGTAGTCAAATCTGACGGGTACGTATGATTCCAGGGTTAAAAACAGTATTTATCTTAACGTTTTCCAGTCCATGCATTTACGCGTAATCTTTTTCCTACTAGTGGTACTTAGAAGTCTAATTTTACAAATGTGCCATTAAAAAGTTTGAATCTGATTTATATTTAACTAGTATTAAAAATATCAGAAATAATATAATGTTAAGTAATTCTACTTTTAAATTCTAAAAAATTTTTCAATGATATCTTAAATATGTTAAAGTTACTGGTACCTGTTGTGACGATATTATCGTACATTCATAAATATTAGTGTAGAAGTTGTATTTTTCTATTGAAAACGCGATCTCCATGGTATAAATAATGTATGTGTAATGTATCTATACTCTATCATATGTGTATGCTCCTTAAACTAACTCCATGATATTTGTATGAAACAGATATTATAGAGGGTAGATATCAGAAGGACTATCTTGGCCGGAAAACAATAGAAAAATAGTTCAAAAAGTGTCCCGTTTTAAGTACTAAGTAACAGTTCAAAAACTCGCCAGAATAGCGCTAGAGTAGCAAAAGAGTATAGTGACTTTTTTGTGTTGAGTTTTATAAAAATTTTTAAAATAATAAAACTATTATATGTAACAATTATAATAAAAAAACAATAATTACATAACAACGCGGATGTTTTTTTTTCCTTGTTTACTTCCTTAAATTTACCCTTTTGCTACAATAGCGCCGCCACTATTTACACCTTTCTATGGACACTTTTTGATACAGAGATGGTGCTCCTGATATCTACCCTCCATAACAGATATATTTGATTTTGAACATTTTGAATATACAACGGTCACTGAAGCCATGTATTGTCCAATTAGCAAAGAGTTTAGAAACAATAAAGCGTACTCTTGAAACGCTATTAAATGATCATGCATATTAGTAAGGCAAGCTATCAGTTAGCCAACGATAATAACTTAATATGACAACATAGTATTATTAACCAATCATAGTTTGTCTTAGAAAAATCCTTTTAGTAAAATGTTTTAAGGATACACAATACACATATCCTGTATCCGCAAAGATTACAGTTTCTCTCACCGCTAAAGAATAAACACGCAAAAATGTAGTGAAAATAATACTAAAAATTAAAATAAATTAAATATTAATTTAAGATGATATATATCTATAAATAAAAAGATATATTTAAAAGTTATTATAAAGTGAAATAAGAAAGTATTTTATATGTGAAAAGTGAATTTATTGTATTTGATAAAAGAATTTTGTATTTGACATCGCTATAGAGCACATGTTGTAAAAGAAATTTGAAAATGAAAAAAATATTGAAGATTAAATTAAAAGAAAAAATATAAGTATTTTTATTATTTTCTCCGTTGTGAAAAAGAAGAAATATTATTATAAAAGTATTATTGAAATTGATGTTGAAGATTTTTTAAGAAGAAAATTTCTTCTTATTGAAAGCCATTATACATGTAAGCTATTTTGAAGTAATGAAAAATATTGTTATTAAATTATTATTATTATGAAGCAAGAAAATGTTTAATGATATTTAAAGAAGAAAGAAAATTAAGTTTAATAGCCCTAATCCAATCCTGAAAGTTATTTTCCTATGAAAAAGTTATTTTACACCGCATTATTTTTCCTGTGTCTCAATTTCTTCCTATTGAGCAATAGAAGAACCCGTAAAAACATTCTACCACTGAACTCCCTAATACCCGATTGCGCTGTAGAATAACATCATCTACCTAGTAACATAGTTCGGATACTTTCGAGTACGTTATCACGTGGAGTGTTATACCAACTGCCTCCAGAACTACCTGGTGCACGTATCCTAAAACATCGTAGGTGTTACAAAGTGGTTTCTACGTCCGAAAAAAATTTATTTCACCACCACGTACGTGACAAGTGTACACGAACGGTATAATCACCCGGTATTCAAGCATCAATATTGTTATACTGTTAGTACCAGTAGTAGTCTACCGACAAAATACATTCGGTAGTTAAGGGGTTAAAAAAGAAAACCTTAAAGAAATAATTCAACATGTGCAAACACACATTTTTAATAAAAAAACAATCACAAAATACATAATAACAATAAACTGGCAAAAAAAAAAACATTTTTTAAAAAAAAAGTACACAAATAATGAAATACTTTTATTAGAATTACATTCCACAGTTCAATACAATCAGAGAAAAAATAAAAAAATAAATGATAATATAAAATTATATTTTTATGTGTTATCTGTCTATAAATGTGTACAGAAATCATCACACAAAGTGTGTTTGTTAGTGGTCAATATCTGTTTGCGGTAACATCGCATACATAACATGGGTGATTACTGATCGCGATCGGTCTCTGACATTACATAGATGCTATGTATTCGGACTGTAAAGTGTTAACATACAGTTTTCATCTTAAAATGTATTGGTATTAGAGATGATCGATATATCGATAACTGTTATTAGCGAATTTCCAAAAATGGAAATTCAGCTTTTACGGCAGGTGTGATGACACGACCTAAGCCCGGGACCATAATAGAAATATATTTTGAGGTCCCCTGAATACGAAAATGATATTCACTAAAATTTATATATATATATATATACATATATATATATATATATATATATATATATATATATATATATATATACAATATATATATATATATATATATATATATATATATATATATATATATATATATATATATATATATATATATATATATATATATATGTGTGTGTGTCGCCACGATAACTTTCGAACGAAACGTTTAATGCTTATGAAATTTCGTTTGGAGACTCAATTTTGATCTGGCTCGGCTAAGTTCTTTAGCCAGACACATTGGATGCCCAGAAGTAGGTTTTTCGGGCGTTTTTTGTCAAAAAACTAAGTTTTCTGTCAGAATTAAACAACTTTTTAAATTTTTTTTATAAAATCGGAAAGATGAGCAAAATCTAGGTATAATAAGTGTTTAAATTATTATTTTACGTAAACTAATACTAGAGAAAAATTAAGAAATTTGTTAGAAATGGATTAAAAAATTTCCAAAAGGATATTTGTTGCCTTTTTTTATTATATGGATAAACTATCTCCATTTCAATTTTTAAAATGGTACATTTTCAAAAAGGAAGCTTTTTGAGTGATATGTAATGAAAAAATTTTTTTAAGCAAGGCAATCGACGATATACATTTGTTTCACTCCCTCACCCAGGATCCATACGTGTTTCTATCTCATGTTACAATATTTTTTTAAAAAAGCTCAAAGTTTTGTGTTTTTATGTGATGACAATTTGAAATTGATATGTGGCCATTTCCACAATATATAAAGCGTAAAGTGTAAGGAATATTTTATGTAATATTCCTTATGTAATTTAATTCATTTTTTGTAGATATTTTTAAATTTCACTAAAATTTGCTGAAAATATAACTTCCGTTTAAATTTCTTTTTTATTTTATTATTAAGTTGAAAAAATATTGACAGATTTTTTATTTAATTGTGTAAAGGACACATTATGTATTTTGACACATGAGTTTAGATAACTATGATTTTAAATAAGTATTCTAAGAAAATTTTATAACATTAAATTTTTCCATAAAAATTTATAAGTATTAATTACATTACATTTAGATTGCATTCAAATATTAAATAGGTAATTATGTTGATAAATTTAATATGTAAATAAATCATTAACTTATAACAATTAAATTTAAAATATGAATGTGGTAGAAATTTGAAAATTTGAATTGTTTTGTTTGTTTATACTGTTTATTCGAATTTGACAGAGGGGTTTAGGTTATTTGAATTTTGTTTATGGTGAATGACATAATAATTAAATGAAATAAATTTTTATTCAAATAAGAAAATATGAGATTGAAAATAGTAGCAGTAAAGCATATTGTAATTGAAAAAAATGGTAAAATTTTGCCAATAACATGCTCCTGTAAAGCTGTTGTTGTACTATTCTAGGTAAGGAAATAACTTAAAGAAACTGTATTAAGTAATATCTTTTCAATATTTTTTTTTTAACAGAATTGATATTTTCAGATATAACATAAGTATGCTTTTCTGTACCGAAACTGCAGATAGGCAGATAGTACGAATCTGCTAAAAATTGATTCAATGATGTTTGTAAAGTTCTTTGCATGTAACTCAGATTTCTGTTCTGCCGGATTCCAGAATGTTAAAATATCAATGTAAGTATTACTTGTTATACTGTTTTTGTGTGTAAGCGTCAGGTATACCTAATTAGTAAAACAATAATATTGGAAAGTGTTATGTTTTATTCCCGATGTTACTGTCAAATTAAGACTATATTGTTTTTGTTCACAGATCTACAAGAGAATCGTACGTGGATGGTTGGATCTTCAAGCAAAGGTTGGATCTTCAATGAAAATAACAACCAAAAGTATTGATACAGTGACAAGTGTGGTGGAAGATTTTTTGACAGAATCAAAAAAAGAAAAATTACTACATGTCAGTACTTTAATACATGAAAATGATTTTAATTGCAAAAAATTAATATGTTCTCCTTACATTACCTATTGTATAGTAAAAAAAAGCAATGATTGTGATGAATTTTTGAAACAAATACCGTAGAACGCGATAAATTGGGACAGGCGGGTGAATAGGGACGAAACGAAAAATGTTATTCATGAACTTAATTTACAAATACTAAACGTAAATGCGAACATATATCTTACTTAAATTATAGTATAATTATTATTTTTTCGGGTAACAATAGTGACTAAGCTTGAAGTTGAATAAAAAATATTAAAAATTGGGTTTCGATTGACGTCTTCAAACAGTGCTATTTTTTGTTCCTTAAAACTTTATCTAAAAATTATATTTTTCGGTGCTCTAATGAATAAATTGTTGTTTAATCGTTAATTATTTTAGAATATATCTGAAAAAAAGACTGCAGGCTTTTAGTTGTTTTTATTTTTTAAGAGGAAATAAAGAGGACTTGAGATTTGGGCTAAGTTGGAAGTTAATAGGGACGGAAAAGGTGTGAATGGGGACAGTATATAGGTTAACAGGGACGTTCAAGTATAAAGGGACGAATGTGGGGTGATTAGGGACGTATGAAGTATGTATTGAGACATAGAAGAGAGCACTTTCAAGATTATCAAGTCATTCGAAATTTTTATAAATACATTCAGCATAACATTTCTATACTTTATAAATTTTATTTTAGATTCTACGTTTATTTTTATAGAAAATCATCAAGCACCTATTATTTCTTTTTTTAATGTATAAATACAAATACCCCTGTCGCAGCATCTGCATAACATAGCGAATTTCCAAATCTTGGACACTGGCGGATCTCATCTAAGACCTGTACTTATTTAAAATAGTTTAGCTTTCTAAGAGTAAAAGAATTTTTAAAATCGGCTGGGTAATTAGTTTTGGTATTTTTGGGGACCCAAGAACCCGAACGAATTTTGTGCAGCATAGTTGTATCCATCTAAAATAATTTAGTTCTCTAGCAGTGAGAAATTTTTTAGCATCGGTTCGATAGCTTATTACTGGCGTTTTCGGGTCTGCAAGATCCCGGTGGACCTCATTAAAAAATCAGCTCGACCGTATATTCTAGGCGGACTTTATGTAATATATATATATATATATATATATATATATATATATATATATATATATATATATATATATATATATATATATATATATATATATTCAAAACCCGTTGTGTAGCATTCTACGCCGCATTTGCATCCGCAGGACAGTTGTGGATCTCAGATAACACAACCTGTACCTATCTAAAATAGTTTACCTCGGTAATAGTAAAAAAGTTTCAAAATCGGTCAGTTATTTTATTTTTGACACTTTTAGGTCCTACTGACACTGTCAGACCTTACATAACATAATCTATATGTATCTAAAATAGCTTAGCTCCCCAACAGTGAAAAAATTTTCAAAATCGGTCGGTTAGTTTATTTTTGACACTTTTGGATCCGATGGACCCTGGCAGACTTTACATAACGTAATCTATATTTATCTAAAATAGTTTAGCTCTGTAACAGTGAAAAAATTTTCAAAATCGTTCGGTTAGTTTATTTTTACCACTTTTGGGTCCCATGGACCCTGGCGGACCCTAAATAACGTAATGTATGTCTATCTAAAATAGCTTAGTTCCCCAACAGTGAAAAAATTTTCAAAATCGGTCAGTTAGTTTATTTGTGACACTTTTGGGTTCTATGGACCTTGGTGGACCTTACATAACGTAATTTATATTTATCTAAAATAGTTTAGCTCCGTAACAGTGAAAAAATTTTCAAAATCGGTCAGTTAGTTTATTTTTGACACTTCTGGATCCTATGGACCCTGGCAGACCTTACATAACGGAATCTATATTTATCTAAAACAGTTTAGCTCTGTAACAGTGAAAAAATTTTCAAAATCGATCAGGCAGTTTATTTTTGACACTTTTGGGTCCTATGGACCCAGGCGGACCTTACATAACGTAATCGATATTTATCTAAAATAGTTTAGCTCTGTAACAGTGAAAAAATTTTCAAAATCGGTCAGTTAGTTTATTTTTGACACTTTTGGGTCCTGTGGACCCTGGCGGACCTTACATAATGTATTCTAAATCTATCTAAAATAGTTTAGCTCTGTAACAGTGAAGAAATTTTTAAAATTGGTCGTTTAGTTTATTTTTTACAATTATGGGATCAGTAAATCCTGGCGAAACTCATACAAGTCTAGTACTCTAACAGTAAGAAAAGGGTTCTAAGGATCTCATATAACTTATGGCAGTCCGTAAGCTTCTTGCGGACATCATTTAATTAATTAATTCAAATACTTTAACTTACTAACTGTGAAAAAATTTTTAAAATCGATTGGTTAATTAATTTCTGGCCTTTTTAGGTCCCGAAAACCTTGACCTTACATAAAATACCTTAAATCCATTTGAAATATTTTAATTTTTTAACATTATTAATTATTAGTGCAAAAATTTTCAAAATCGATTCAAAATATTTTTCCGTGCATATATATGTACATTGTACATATTTTGTTTTGTTTCATATTTAATAATATTATATCATAACATAATCTTCAATTTCTGGTTTACTTAAAAATTCAATAAAAAAAAAAAATTCTTCATTACATTAGCTTAGAAAATCTGTTTAATTTACATTTTTCAACATGAGATAGAACCATGCTAATTATAATGCAATAAATGAGAAACAAAACTCTATACATGTATGTGTGTTATAACACATGTATGTGAATAGACTTCACTTGTTCTCACAAAATTCTTTAATAAAAAAGTGAAATATTTTTATACTTCATAAAGAACTGAGATATAAATAAAAATTACTTATTAGACTAACAAAGAAAGAAAACTAATATAATGGTGAAAATTTACATTTTCTCGAAAAATACTTAAAATAGAAAGAAAATTATAAGAATATTTTCTTCATAATTTTTTTTTTCCTTTTCAACGATGTAAAAATCGAACTGTCTTATGATAGGATCGAATGATAAAAAATGGCCAGAAAACCTACTTCTGGGCATCCGTCGTGTCTGGCTAACGAACTTAGCCGAGCCAATTCAGAATCCAGTCCGCACACAAAATTTCATAAGCATTAGACGTTTCGTTCGAGAGTTATCGTGGCGACACATATATATATATATATATATATATATATATATATATATATATATATATATATATATATATATATATATATATATATATATATATATATATACATATATATATATATATATATATATAAATTTTAGTGAATATCATTTTCGTATTCTAGGGACCTCAAAACACATTTCTGTTATGATCCCGGGCTTAGGGCCCGTCATGACACCTGCTGTAATAGCGTATTTCCAGTTTCACTTTTGGAAATTCGCTAACAGCGACTAGCATTGCAGCTCTTTCTACTAAGGCTACAGTCGAACTGTGTTCCTAAATCAAATGTTTTGGGGTCGATTTGTGACTTTAGTGATGGCATTAAGATAACAAGATAACAATAAGATTTTGAACTTCTTTGTACCGTAATTTAAACTCTTTCATTTCAGTATGTATCAAATTCAGTGTTGCCAGAGTGACTCATCATTAGTCAAAAATCCCCCTAAAAAATGCATTTTGGGGAAGAAAATCTCCAAAAAATAAAAAAAATTATTTAACACACACAAAATACGTAAGCAACGTCCGAGTAGCCCAAAAATAATCAATATTTAAAGTAGCCAACTTTTTGAAAAATGTCTCTTTAAAAATAATACAGTTGACAAGCAAAAAAAAAAAAAAAAAATAATAATAATAAAATAAAATAATTTATAGCAAAATATAATTCTAATATTATTTCCAAGAAATTGTTTACTATATTTTTTTAAACAATAAAATTGACAATAGGATTGATTGTTGACTTTTGACGTTGTCTTAAAATACAATACCACACACTTAAATTTTAGTGCTTGATTTGAAACTGGTTTTTGAATTTGAGTATTTTTAAGCAGGATGGCAAATATATGTTTGAAATTTAATTAAACCTCCAAATTCCCCCTAGTTTGAAAATTTACAGTCAAAAATCGTCCCAAAGAAATTATTCCCCCAAAATTCCCTCCAGCAATTTAAAAATTCTTTCTTAAATTTTGGAGAGAAAACCCCCCAATCTGACAACACTGATCAAATTTTATAAAATTTCTCAGAAACGTCTTTGCTGTAGTTGTACAAACGGTTTTATAAATTTTACAACAAACAAAATATTCAAATGTTTCCATTTAATGCCACCTATTATAAATTAATAGTACATTATTTTATACCCATTTATGCCAATGTCTGACAGCAAAAAGTCAGACATTTCGAGACAAAAAGTTTTTTCCACATGGTTTAATTAAAGGAATTAAACCTGTTTAAAACAAGTTTAAAATGTTTAAAACATATGTTTAAATTAAACTAATAAAAACATGATTTTAAACATAGGAACACTTGTTTAAAACATTTTGAACTGTTTGTTTTATAAATTTTAAAAAAAACTGTTTTTTTTCCATCCCTGCCTTGAGGGCGCCGCGAGTCTAAACAGTTTGTTTAGGAACCTCTGGTATAGGCATCTCCCCCCCCTCCACCGATAGCGGATTATTTTAATAAACATATTAATGGTATGGTTAGGCTGAAAGGAATTGATGTCGACAACTGTCTTAGCCAAAACCGAGTAGTGGGAGATAATTTCAAAACTACATGAAACCACGGAAATAATTTCAAAACTACATGAAAAACCTTCTGGCATACACTTTACAGAATATTTTAGACATTTTATCATCGTATCAGTCCTCGTTATTAAGGATAATAACAAGAATAATACTCCTATCACAGCATCCTGCATTACACAGCATTTTTAAAGATTTGCATTTATGACAATAAAATTTTAAAAAAATACAAACTACAAGACTTAAAAATAACTAATAATAGAGACGCTACCACCAACCATTTATACCTATTATTTTTTTTATTTACAAAATCATCGATATACAGGATTCATCAGTATATGAAAATAACTGGATACCCCTAATTACTACACAGCAGATCCACTTTTTGCATACTCCAAGAAATGCAACATCAACTGCGTGGGGCGAACGACATATCTCCGTCCCACGTACACTACGTTCTTAAGTATGTGTTAGTGTTCAAATCAGTCGCTCACCATAGACCGTTCCTGTGTCTTGTAATTTACGTACATATGTGCGTATAACTAACTTGAAGATGTATTACGTATTGTTACAACATATTTTAGTCGGATTGCCATACATTGTTGAAGTGTTTTATTGCAATTCATTAAGTTAATGTTCATTATTATTAAAACAATATATAGTTATATATTATATTTATTTAAAAAAATAAAAAAAAACTGAGTATATATTTATTTAAATAACTTTATACTACTTATTACATCGTGAGTTCTTCGAGAGGTGCCATTTTGATTACAGCCAAACCGTTTACTTAATCGAAAAATTGTTCAAATAAGAGTTGTAGATATCGACGGGAGCAACCGATTGCTATAGTCAGGAGCTTTATAGCTCTTATGGTTTTCGAGTTATGATACAAACTTATAGATTTTTAAATGAGACTATATGTTAATTTTTCGATAAAACTGATCTAATGCATCAATTAAAAATATAAATGAAGAAAAAATTTTTTTACCCAAGTTTATTTTTTGAATTTTTCTTTAATTTAGCAATTAGGCGGTAGAAATATGCATATGTATTTTGAGGCTCTTTAACCAACAGAGTTAGGCGGCTAACATTTCTATTACATCCAAGAAAAGAACCTTATTTAGTATCATTCTCTGTAATACAAGTGGTAGTTTTTGGAGTATAGTTTTGGAGTAATTCAGATTTTGGAGTATAGATGTCGGGCTCTATTTCAACATTTTTGGAAAATAAAATCAAATTATTTTAAAAGATTAGTATTTAAAGTAACTTAATTTAAAAATAATTTGAAGTATTTCATTAATTTACTGAAAAATAAATTTATTTTTTATTTATTTATAGAACGACAGGTGGCAGGTGAAATAAATGTACATTACCAGAGAACAAAGACGTAATAGAACTTTAATTCTTATGGGCCAGTGTGGATGGAAATTTTAGTTGATTTTGCTTCTATTAGATGGCAGAACGATCGAGATTTGGAGGTTTTCAAGTTGTCAGGCGAAGTACCTAACATTTCTAACATCTCTAATGTGAAGAGGTAGGAAATGTATATTTCCATCTCTCTTCCATAAGCTTTGTCTTTTACGTTAACGAAAGCGCGTTTATTTGAACCTCGTAGAAAAAAAGGTTATGATTTCGTGTAACCGCAAATTATCAAGACACAATACACAGATTCATATGTATATTTCTTTCGAAGATTGTGTAAAAATATTGTAAATATGTTACTGTTTGTATAAAAAATTCTTATGAGAATTTGCTTATTTATTTTGGATGGTGCAATTAGCGAGAGGTCTAAAATAGTGAGGAAGTGATTAGTATGAGTGCCAATTGAAATGCTATCGACCCACAAATATATATTAGTCGCTTCTTTTCGAAAATAAGTCGAATTATTTTTCGATTTTGCGATTAAGTCATATTGATAATAAATAATAATAAATTTAATATTAAAACAGGAAAAGTAAATACAACAGAATACAACCAATAATTTTCAGTGTAATATTTTATAAATATTCTTTGATTTTACATACATATTCTTATTTTACATATTGATATTCTTTAACACAGATAAAGATAAATTATTATACATACTATATATACATACATATAATACAATACAATTATACATACTTAAATTTAGTTTACTTTAGTATCTGGGCGAACCCGTGCTCCCAAAATAAGACGCAAGAGTGGTCCTCCCCCCCCCCCCCCCCCCCAGGTCTAGTTTACGTAGTAAATTCACTACACAAATCTATCCGAGTTGGATTAAGGAAATATTAACAATATAATAAAATATATAAATTTTATAAGAATTCATTCAAATAATATCTCGGTGAATTAAGGGGGCAAAACAAACAAGTCGTCAAGTGCAAGTTGTACTTGTGCTAACAATGTTCCGTTCAATCAGTTGTTTCTATGAATGGGGTATTTGACAGTATCAAACTATCAAAGAAAAACAATAAAAACAAATTTTAATGAAAATTGATAATAAAAGACAGCAATTTATTATGTTAATTCATCGTAACTATCATTATTTAATTTAAAAAAAAATTAATATTTTTCAGCTATAAATTACGTCAGCAGAAATGGGCTGTGACGTTGGTTTCTCTTATATTTCAACACTGTTGCCACTAGGGTCGCTACGTAAATTCCGGTTAGCAAACATAACTATGGAAATTAATTTGAATTTAATTAATTTTTTTTAAAATCAGCAATTTTTTTTCCTAGTTATAAGAAAAATAAATAGTTTTTTTTCCTAGTTACATGACACCTGTTACTATCTAGAGAATGTGACGTAATTGAAGCTAATGAACCTTTTCGCGCAAATTTTGAGAACAAATATTAAATAACTTTTTCTAACGATTTTCGGCATTATTTTTAAAAATTAAAATTATATACATGCAAAATATATAAATATATGCGTATTTTAAAATAGTTTCCCAAGATTAGTCAAATTCCCCATTATTTGGATATGAAGTGAATAAAATATTTTTCCTAATGAATAAATTTTATTCCTAAAGTATAAACAATTCTAAAGTATAAATAAATATAAATATATTACTATTTGTGCGTGACTTTTTTAAATTTTTTATTTACATTTTCATCTGACCTACTTCTTTTTCTATTGCCCAACTCAGTCTCTTGATCGTTAATCCATTTTAGATTATAAAATATGTGCGTGCGCACGAATAATTTCAAAATAAATTTTTTATGTTCGGGTTCGGTGCAAACATTATCGCGCCAAAACGAGTCACTCTCATTCAACGTTAACGAAATCTTTTGTTCGATATTTTTACTAACATTTAAAATAGGAAATAATTTTGAAAATTCGTTAGTAAATATGTGATATGCAGTGATAATTGAATTTGAAAAATTATCGGAAGGAACATTCAGATGCCCAAAACTTGTGCCATCAGTGGTATGAAAAGCCTTTAAAAGAATTAGTAATTCGCCATTATCTTCTAATGATTCCCCATTTTTTATTAAATTAACATGGCATGTATGGCAGTTAAATTTTTGAATACATCTAAATGCTAAATAACCCGCGACATATTTCATTGCACACATTTCAAGACTAATGGGTCGAACATCGTCATTATTGTAATGAGCATCAGATACCTTTTCTGACATGCTGTCATCTAAATTATTTGTTCCAACCAACGTATCGTCATGCACATCTTCTAAACTTACATTATCGTTCTTATTTATCCCTTTCTTCGCAGAAATACTCATGAATTGAGTATTATCATCCATGCAATTAGATCCCTTTGGCGGTGTAACTAATCGAGCTACTATTATATATTGTAAGTTATGTCTGAATTGTAGTGCAGAGGGGTTGCAGTTATTTCCAGATCGGCGACGTATGTTACCAAACAGATTTTCAATACCATCTTGATTAAGTTTCGCAGTTAACAAATAATGAACATTTTCAGCTAAAAGTTCCCTTGCAAACATTATTATGGAATTTAGAGATAATTTTAAACCCTCAAAACACGGTGGTGTTACGCGACCACTATCGTATATCCATGTATTGAGCCATTCGCGGGACTCTTCTAAGCACGTCATTACTTCGGGAGATCGAATAGAAATACCGCGGCGAAGGGGATTCGGATCGTAAGCGCAACTAGCATTCAAACAATCAAATATATCGTTAATTTTTTTACAAAAATTAGCGGTTGCCATGCAGGCAGATTCTGTTAATACCCCGTTCATTTTTCCTGTTTTTAATGCTGCTGCAACTGTCGCGCTAAAAATTTGAACCGCAAATTTCACTTTCATTTTTTGCCAATTATTAGGTTGAATGTGTGCTAATGTAAGTTTCGGAGCTACTTTACAAGATTTACCTATTTCAATGTTAAATAATTCCGTTATCGCTTTCCACGAAACTCTTTCGCCGTCGACAAGAATGTCATTTACAATTAAACGGTTCCGTATAGATTTAATTAGATGACATATATCGTAATTAAAGTAAATTGTTTGATTATTGATACAAAAATATGGTTTGGACGCGGTAACCCCTAAATTTTTGACAGCCGTAACATTTGTTGTTGCTTGATCGCATACCGTTGCCCGGACTTTAATGTCGACGTCAAAGCACTTTTTAATGCAGAGTTTAATTAAACTAGCTAGCGTTGAACCTTTTACAGTTTGACACGAAATAAAATATGCAATCGGTAACTTCCACGAAGATCTTAAGCCACGAAGCATGAAAACTAATGCGT
The DNA here is from genome assembly GCA_035578155.1 of Brachynemurus nebulosus. Lineage (NCBI taxonomy): Eukaryota > Metazoa > Arthropoda > Insecta > Neuroptera > Myrmeleontidae > Brachynemurus > Brachynemurus nebulosus. Next base: position 6,148,472 of record JAPWDM010000006.1, on the reverse strand, counting down.
ATTTGCCTTTTTTGTTTTGCCTCCCTAATTCACCGAGATCTTCCAGACCTTCAATAAAATCGATTTTTGAGTTAAATTCTAAATGTTCTTTAATGCTCATCTCGTCCCAAGTTAAAACTGCGTCACGCTCTACGGGAGACATACCTTTAACTTTATCGCGAATGATATTAAACAATTTTTCGTTAAAACCCGTCATAAATTCAAGATTATTAACCCATTGGCGAATGGATCCAACACAAGGAAGAGTGATTTGCTTTTCATCTCGAAGGAAGTTGTACGCTTTTGGCGAAACGTAATATAACGATGTAGCAAAACTTTCCTGCGATGGCGTCCACTGTGATTTTTTGTTTAAAATTCGAGTGAATTGCATTTGTAATAGCAATAACTGATTTTTATTCAAAAATTTCGCGGCGTCTTCTAATACGGTTTTAGGCGTTACAGTTCTAGATGTTTTGTTGACTTTCGTTCGCTTTAAGTTTTTAATAATTTTCTGGGCAGTATTTAATTTTCGTTGTAACGTGGCTATTTGCTTTTTTAACAAACGAATATTTACATTATTATCATCGGCGGTAAGACAAACCGTTGATGGAAGCGTCGAATCTTGACAACGATTTAAATTCATCACGGAAGAGGAAAAAGTATCACAATCACGATCAAGAAGGTCAGATGAATTTTGTTGCGTTTCGGACTGATTTGTTGATACACTTAAAATGCAATTCGGTACATCATTCTTATTACTAATCTCGGTACTTCTACCACTATCAGGCAAAAATAAGTTTGGTAACGCAGGATCAGTGGCAGAACGAATATTCACACAATTATCATTGGCGGTAAGAGAAACCGTAGATGGAAGCGTCGAATCTTGACAACGATTTAAATTCATCATAGAAGAGGAAAGACTATCACAATCACGATCAAGAAGGTCAGATGAATTTTGTTGCGTTTCGGACTGATTTGTTGATACACTTAAAATGCAATTCGGTACATCATTCTTATTACTAATTTCAGTAGTGCTGCCACGGTTGCCACAATCAGGCAAAAACAAGTTTGGTAATGCAGGACCAGTGGCAGTACATATTAATCTACGAATGCGCCCGTTACAATTTCTAAAGAAACTCTTCTCGTCGAAGTGTTCTGAGCACAACCTTTTCTCATTGAGTTGTTTTGGTGATAGATCGAACAGCTCATTGTTACCACTCCGGAGAACCCATTCTTCAGCAACGCTAGAAAAAAAAAAAAAATTCATATCATAACTCATAAAAAGCTAGGTAAAAGATGAACAGAGAATGTCTCAACTAAATATGTCGATGTCTCAACTAAGTATGTTCCGATACCTTAGGTCCTCAACAATTATTTTTTGAAATTTTTTCTTCACATATTGTTAGTTCGTCGTTTGTTCTTTATTGTTCGTCATTTATTATTGTTTGTTCGTATATTGTTTATTTATAAAAAATTACATAAAAATGCAAACTCAGACTAGCACCCCACATACTATTTATGGTTTTTTTAAATTGCTATTGGCCTTTTATTATGAATAAACGTTTGTTCTTATATAAACGACGTTTGTTCTATCATCAAAGGGACTTCTTTCAGCTTTAATTAACAACTTTTTACATTTTTTTATTAGTTCAATTGTCATGCCATAGTAGCAGCATTGCGCATGCGCCAATTGTACTTTTAAGCGGTTCTTTTTAAAATAAAAGAAAAATGACAGAATCTAAGAAAGTTATACAATGTATTCTTTATGTACTAAAAGTGTTCTTAATTATTAAAGGGATAATGATAAGCTATAATAGGAAAAATTACTTTAATTCGTTCAATGTATTTTAATTAAAAGTATAATGTATTTGATAGATTTGAGCGTTACTTTATGGTATTCCATTTTAAAATAAAAAGACAATTTTTATTTTAAGGGTTTTAAGGATTTTTAAAATATCGTCAGAGAAATTATAGCATTTTAATAAATACACCAATTTCAAGCAACTGAACCGAAGCAGTCTGACAACCCTGTATATTAAATAACTAGTTTATTCGTATTTACTTGTAAACAATATTGAAAAATTCATGATAGCATTTTTTTAAAGAAAAAAATTCAAATTGTATGTAATAATGCTGGCGTTCCAGACGAAAATTTTGTTAGCCTAACGTCAGCTAACGGAGCTTTCACTGTTACAAACCAGAGGGCTCTGATTCAAAAATTAATGCACGTTAAATATTTTGTCACGATATAAATACTGCCATATAGTTGGCAGTCGAAAAATTTCTTTTAAATTGAAAATACTTTTATTCGATTGGGAATCATTTGGGAAAATTTAGGAATATAATTTTTTTATTTAGGACATTATAATTAGTGAGTAATTAATTAGTCTTTTTTTAGCGTATAGTTAGCAGACATGAAAATAAAAAATATTTAATTTTACGTTATTTGATAGTAAACAGTTTGGGAAGAACATTAAAATTAATCACACCATTTGGGAATTCATAATTAATTAATTATTCCGATTTTTCTGTTTACGATTTTACATGTACAATATATTTAATGACTGACGCCACTGACTAATATGGCGGCAAAATTCAAACACTTTTGTATGTTAAAATTATGAATTATTTTTCGAATTGTACTTCATTAGTATGTTGTATATTATAACATAACTTTTCAATTTATACTTTCCGTCAATAAAATTATGTAAAATGTAAATATACAGCATACTAATGAAGTACAGTTCAAAAAATAATTCATAATTTTAACATACAAAAGTGTTTGAATTTTGCCGCCATATTAGTCAGTGGCGTCAGTCATTAAATATATTGTACATGTAAAATCGTAAACAGAAAAATCGGCATAATTAATTAATTATGAATTCCCAAATGGTGTGATTAATTTTAATGTTCTTCCCAAACTGTTTACTATCAAATAACGTAAAATTAAATATTTTTTATTTTCATGTCTGCTAACTATACGCTAAAAAAAGACTAATTAATTACTCACTAATTATAATGTCCTAAATAAAAAAATTAAATTTCTAAATTTTTCCAAATGATTCCCAATCGAATAAAAGTATTTTCAATTTAAAAGAAATTTTTCGACTGCCAACTATATGGCAGTTCCATCAACTATACTTTGGATATAAATCAATCGAATTGTACAATATAACTGTTTCTTTTTTCTACAAGTTTGACTTTGATTATTATTTTCAATTACCTAGCAACGCTATTTAATTTCAGTTTTTCTGTAAATTGTGCTTGCTGATTGGTTTAAAAGAGGGAGTAAAAATATTTTTTAGTCCCTTGGGACTAAAAATGATACTTTTAGTCCCTTGGGACTAAAAATGATACTTTTAGTCCCTTGGAACTAAAAGTGGCACTTTACTCCCTATTATGAGGGAATAAATCATGTCTTTTAGTCCCGGAATTGCAAAAAGTATATTTTTTAACGTTATTTCAAAAATAATTTAAATTGAGTGTCAAAGTTGAATTGAAATAATTTGAGTGTTCTTATCAAGTGCGACTATCTCTATTTTTTGTTTTAATTTTTCTGTTCAATGTTTCAACCTGTTATTGAAAAGTCACGAGTTGAGGGCGAAAAAATATCATTTTAAAACTCAGAAAGAGCAAATTAGAGTTAAAATTCAAAGAAAAATGACATAAAACTGTTTTCCCGGTAAAATTTTCTGCAAAGTATTTAAAATTAAAAAAAATTTTTTTTTCAAAATATACTGACTACGAAATCCTAACTTAATGCAGGTTTAATACCCTTTTATTTTAAAAAAATACAACAGATAGTTGAAACATAATCCTGTCAATTGATATTTATACGCACGGAACGTCCCTAAATAAACTTCCAAAAGAAAAATCTTGAATGTAAATTTTTGCATTTTTACGGGCTATCTTTTGATAAATTTACTGTATTATTTATTTTTAAATTATTTCGTACAATAGAATAGACGCTAAAATGTTCAAATTTGCAGATCTTTTGTCTGTAAATTACTTAATGATAATACGTACGCCTGCTTTGGTATTTCCAATAAAAATATACCTGTTAAATAGGTTGATATAATAAATTTGAAATAGAATTACGAGTACAACAAAGCAATATTGTTAATTTTAACACATTTGAATATTTTATTATTTTATTGCTTTGGTAGGTTTTGCCTCTCTTTTCTCTGGTTAGGTATATATTTATTTTATTATCAAAGCTGTGGTCCACATTATACGACGAACATACAAAAAGAATTAAAAAATTATTCAAAATTTTGGGGTGCTCTTTGGTTGTATGAAAAATACATACAAGGAATGTACTCATACGAAAACTGCTTGACAAATACTAACACGAAATCTCACACAGAAAATTTTGTATATGGAAAAATATTCACACAGAAAAGTCTTCATATAGAAAAATACGTACAAGAAAAATACCCATGTTAATAAATTCTCACACTGATACGCTCACATTAATTAATAAACAGATGACACAAAATTAGTATTTCATGAATTTCTCAAACAAGTAAGTTGTTTAATGAAAAGTTAGACATCTTAGAATCTAAACTAAATTAGCGGTCTCGTTTTATCCCGGTAGAATATTCCCGTGGCAGAAAATACAATTTTATTATAATGATACCAGATTGGCTGAACAGACTTTAACTAAATTTGGTGTTAAGATATAGTGTATATGATTTGGATTAACACAAATTATAAATTTTATCCTGATGAAGAGTTCCTACGGGGTCACTCACTACATAACAGCTGCGTTAGTTTATTAAATTAAATTCGGTATGGATATCTTAATCCCAAATACTAATATTAAAAATGCGAAAGTGAGTTTGTTTGTTTGATTGGGTTTCACGCCAATGTTATTTTATTATACTTAAATTTATGAGGGTGTAAACATAAGACAGGTAAAAAATTAAATTATTCAAAATCGGAAACATAACAATAAACATTATCAAACTTATCTTAAAATTTGGCAAAATAATATAAACGTCCATTATTTTTATACCTGTTACTTGAAATTTTTTAAAATTATTTTACTTTTATTATTGTATGTAAAACCTATGTAATTGATTCAAGATAAATAGGGTATGTTTATTAAATTTCATGGAATTCGGTTTAGTTATTTGGATTATTTATTGATTAGATAATTGGTTTTGTATCCCACAGGAACTAAAACCGGAATAAATTTTATCTGATGTATTAATCCAATATATAGAGTTTAGTTAAAATCGATTTAGCTCTGGTATCATAATAAATTTTTAATTTTTCTTACGAGATATAACAAGACCGGTAATTTAGTTTAGATTCTAAGATGTTTAACATTTCATTAAACAACTTGTTTGAGGAATTCAGAAATATTAATTTTGTGTTATTTGTTTATTAATTAGGGTAGTTGGTGGGTAGAACAATTTTTCAAAGGATTTTAACGAAACTTCTCTAGGTATTTATTTAATTCAATACCAATAATACGAGCCTATTCCAGTTAAAATTAACTACTTAATTTTGAGAATTGGTAATTTTAACAGGGACTCTTATGGGAAAACTATTTATTTTTTTTAATGAAATGAAAACGTGTCAAAGGAATTTGATAAAAATTTAATATCTTTGTAACTTTGTATTTTATTTTAAAGTTACAAACCATATTTTAAAAAAAAAGAAAATAAAAATTATTGACCACGCCGTTTTTGAAATATAATTTATGAAAATCATTTTACAACAATTTTCAACGCTTTTTCAGCAATGCTTTTATATTGCTACAGCATAAGCGCGCGGAAATTCAAACAAACAAGTGGTATACAAATATAATAATTAATAAGTAAAAAATATTAAGACATTATTTAATTTTTGATAAGAGAAAATTTGATCGCTGAGCTATACTTTTGTACTGTCTCGGAGCAACTACGTTAATGTGAGCATTTATCAGTGTGAAAATTTATCAACGTGGGCATTTTTCTTGTGCGCATTGTTCTGTGTGAACACTTTTCCGTGTGCGAAATATAAAACGTATTTTATAAAACGTAGAGAATTTTTCTTCACTCATTTTATTTTATTTTAAAGAAAATGGCTTGGGTTTTTTAAATATAATTCAAATTGTATGAAATAATATTACATCAAGTATATTTTGGATAAATCAATTAGACAATACCAGTGAAGCGAGTCTTTGTTCTCTGACAATACAGTATAATGGTTTGTCTTTATCATCAAGTTTAAATATGTAATCATTTTAAATTATCTAGCAATACTATTTAACTAAAATTCACTGATTGGTTTAAAGTAGGAGCAAAAGTTTTTTTAGTCCCTTGAGATAAAAAATAACACTATTCTCCCTATTACAAAAGTCTAAATCGTGTATTTTAGTGCCGGAATTGCATAATATTTGTTTTAGATTTAAACTTCAGCTCAGTTCAGAAAATGATATTAAAATATGGTATTCTATATAATCTAATGATTTTTTTTAAATTCAAAATAACCAATAATCATATCTAATACTAATGAAATCTTAACAATTATAATTTATGTGAAAATAAAAATAAAAATCAGTTTTTTGTTCCTCCTGTAAAGTTAAGCAAAATGGACATAGCAGCTTAATAAATTAGGCCGACAAAATGAAGAATTAAAACTGATAAATAACAAATTTTGAAATTTCATTGGTGGTATTAGGTAATATTTTATAAAAGCCAGTTTTATCTAATTTAAAAATCTTTTATAATTTAATAAATACCCCTGTCGCAGCATCTGCATAACATAGCGAATTTCCAAATCTTGGGCACTGGCGGATCTCATCTAAGACCTGTACCTATTTAAAATAGTTTAGCTTTCTAAGAGTAAAAGAATTTTTAAAATCGGTTGGGTAATTAGTTTTGGTATTTTTGGGGACCCAAGAACCCGAACGAATTTTGTGCAGCATAGTTGTATCCATCTAAAATAATTTAGTTCTCTAGCAGTGAGAAATTTTTTAGCATCGGTTCGATAGCTTATTACTGGCGTTTTCGGATCTGCAAGATCCCGGTGGACCTCATTAAAAAATCAGCTCGACCGTATATTCTAGGCGGACTTTATGTAATATATATATATATATATATATATATATATATATATATATATATATATATATATATGTATATATATATATATATATATATATATATATATATATATATATATATATATATATATATATATATATATTCAAAACCCGTTGTGTAGCATTTTACGCCGCATTTGCATCCGCAGGACAGTTGTGGATCTCAGATAACACAACCTGTACCTATCTAAAATAGTTTACCTTGGTAATAGTAAAAAGGTTTCAAAATCGGTCAGTTATTTTATTTTTGGCACTTTTAGGTCCTACTGACACTTCAGACCTTACATAACGTAATCTATATGTATCTAAAATAGCTTAGCTCCCCAACAGTGAAAAAATTTTCAAAATCGGTCGGCTAGTTTATTTTTGACGCTTTTGGATCCGATGGACCCTGGCAGACTTTACATAACGTAATCTATATTTATCTAAAATAGTTAAGCTCTGTAAGAGTGAAAAAATTTTCAAAATCGGTCGGTTAGTTTATTTTTACCACTTTTGGGTCCCATGGACCCTGGCGGACCCTAGATAACGTAATGTATGTCTATCTAAAATAGCTAGTTCCCCAACAGTGAAAAAATTTTCAAAATCGGTCGGTTAGTTTATTTTTGACACTTTTGGACCCATGGACCCTGGCAGACCTTACATAACGTAATCTATATTTATCTAAAATAGTTTAGCTCTGTAACAGTGAAAAAATTTTCAAAATCGGTCAGTTAGTTTATTTTTGACATTTTTGGGTTCTATGGACCTTGGTGGACCTTACATAACGTAATTTATATTTATCTAAAATAGTTTAGCTCTGTAACAGTGAAAAAATTTTCAAAATCGGTCAGTTAGTTTAGTTTTGACACTTCTGGATCCTATGGACTCTGGCAGACCTTACATAACGGAATCTATATTTATCTAAAACAGTTTAGCTCTGTAACAGTGAAAAAATTTTCAAAATCGATCAGGCAGTTTATTTTTGACACTTTTGGGTCCTATGGACCCAGGCGGACCTTACATAACGTAATCGATATTTATCTAAAATAGTTTAGCTCTGTAACAGTGAAAAAATTTTCAAAATCGGTCAGTTAGTTTATTTTTGACACTTTTGGGTCGTGTGGACCCAGGCGGACCTTACATAATGTATTCTAAATCTATCTAAAATAGTTTAGCTCTGTAACAGTGAAGAAATTTTTAAAATTGGTCGTTTAGTTTATTTTTTACAATTATGGGATCAGTAAATCCTGGCGAAACTCATACAAGTCTAGTACTCTAACAGTAAGAAAAGGGTTCTAAGGATCTCATATAACTTATGGCAGTCCGTAAGCTTCTTGCGGACATCATTTAATTAATTAATTCAAATACTTTAACTTACTAACTGTGAAAAAATTTTTAAAATCGATTGGTTAATTAATTTCTGGCCTTTTTAGGTCCCGAAAACCTTGACCTCACATAAAATACCTTAAATCCATTTGAAATGGTTTAATTTTTTAACATTATTAATTATTAGTGGAAAAATTTTCAAAATCGATTCAAAATATTTTTCCGTACATACATATGTACATTGTACATATTTTGTTTTATTTCATATTTAATAATATTTATATCATAACATAATCTTCAATTTCTTGTTAACTTAAAAATTCAATAAAAAAAAAAAAATTCTTCATTACATTAGCTTAGAAAATCTGTTTAATTTACATTTTTTAACATGGGATAGAACCATGCTAATTATAATGCAATAAATGAGAAACAAAACTCTATACATGTATGTGTGTTATATCACATATATGTGAATAGTTTTCACTTGTTCTCACAAAATTCTTTAATAAAAAAGTGAAATATTTTTATACTGCATAAAGAACTGAGATATAAATATAAATTACTTATTAGACTAACAAAGAAAGAATAAAAGTGAAAATTTACATTTTCTCGAAAAATACTTAAAATAGAAAGAAAATTATAAGAATATTTTCTTCATAATTTTTTTTTTCCTTTTCAACGATGTAAAAATTGAACTGCCTTATAATAGGATCGAATGATAAAAAATGGCCAGAAAACCTACTTCTGGGCATCCGACGTGTCTGGCTAACGAACTTAGCCAAGCCAATTCAGAATCCAGTCCGCACACAAAATTTCATAAGCGTTAGACGTTTCGTTCGAGAGTTATCGTGGGAACACATAAATATATATATATATATATATATATATATATATATATATATATATATATATATATATATATATATATATATATATATATATAAATTTTAGTGAATATCATTTTCGTATTCTAGGGACCTCAAAACAGATTTCTGCCATAGTCCCGGACTCAGATTGCGTCATGACACCTACTGTAATAGCTGAATTTCGAGTTTTCGAAATTCGCTAAAAGTTCAAAATTATTTTATATTGGAATTTCAGTTTTGGTCGACCCTACGGGTTGTCCCCATTTTCTCTTTTCTCGTCTCTTTTGACCCCAATTTTTCATAGAGAAGAAATTATAGGATTTTTGTTAATTTTTCAAAAACCACCGATATTTTTAAATTTTTTTGGATACTGTGATAAAGTGACCACCTTCGCGTAAATTTTTAATATATTAAAGATTAGGTACTCATAAAATAAATACAAAAAAATACGGTGTGAATTCTGAATGCGTCCGTATTCATCCTTGTCTACGGTAGCACATTTTTTTAATGACATAAATATTAGAAACGCAGGAAAAGAGACCAGGAATCAACATAGAAGTGGATTATGGTACGATATATTTTGTGAAAAAAGTGCTTAGGACCAAAGTTATAGAGTTCAAAGTGATGCACTTCATGATGACTTTGAAGTCGACCTTGGTGTCAATTTCTAAAGTCATTTGAAAATCATTTAATATTTTTCAAAAGTGTGTTATTTGTCAGAATGTTTTGCCGATCTAGTTTTTTCAATATTTCTTTGCTCGTTTTCAGAGTTTATATTTTAATTTCTACGGACAAATAACTCATTTTTTTCTTCGATTTGAGTAACTTTTATTTGCTGATGTTGACCATTAATTGATCGAAACATATCAAATATTTTTCAATGATTTTTTTAGCGAATTTCGAAAATTTTGAAAATTTGTTCACCGTTAGTAAGTTAAAGTATTTGAATTCATTAAGTAATTAAATGATGTCCACAAGAACCTTTCGGACTACCATAAGTTATATGAGATCCCTAGGACCCTTTTTTTACTGTTAGGATGAACTTTTTACTAAAATTATTTTAGATGAATAAAGGTTATGTTGTATGAGTTTCGCCAGGGTTTACTGATCCCATTATTGTAAAAAATAAACTAACCGACCGATTTTGAAAATTTTTTCACTGTTACAGAACTAAATTATTTTAGATGGATACAACTATGCTGCACAAAGTCCGTTTGGGTTCTTGGGTCCCAAAAATATCAAAATTAATTACCCAGCCGATTTTAAAAAATCTTTTACTCTTAGAAAGCTTAACTATTTTAAATAGGTACAGTTCTTAGATTAGATCCGCCAGTGCCTAATATTTGGAAATTCGCTATGTTATGCAGATGCTGCGACAGGGGTATTTTATAACTAGTATAGAAAGATAACAGTTATCGTCAATAACTGGAATACCCAGTAACTGGTTACTTAGCTCCTTTGGAAATATCGATAACATAGGTCAATATTAATATATTCGAAAGCAAGGATCACAGTAATTTATTTTAGCCACCTACGGAGAATTTCAAAATAATAACGCCCCAGGCAAGTTACACATTTTCTATTGTAGCACATTTCAAAAACCCTTAAAAATGAACTATTTTCTATTGTACAGTTATCTATTTGTATTTGTAATTTTGTATCCATAAAACTGTTAAAATTGTGTATATAAAGCCTAAATCCTTGTACAGACAAGTATTTGAACAGATATTGCACTACAATAAAGCAAAAAATGTTCTTTAGTATCCGTCAGTATTATAGATCTGTGCATATTTCACTAACAGAACCGTTTATACGCATATCGAATGTCTTAAAATATTTAAAATATCCAAATACCATACCAGTTATTATAATAACTGTTATAAATAACAGTTATTTTTCAGTAACTGTTATTGCAATAACAGTTATTAGAAAGTAACCGTTTAGCTCATCTCTAATTGGTATAGTCGTTGAACTGACATATTAAAAACTAAAAAAAATATTTTGAACAAAAGTGTATTTATTATATATACTTATAATAATATATGATATAAATATATTTATATATACTAAATTTTTCCACGTGAGCAAATAGAGAAAAGGATGTTGCAAACGAATAGAGAAAGTAATGTGCATGGTGTAACACCACACACACCATGCACACTCACTTTGTCTGTCATCATCAACATGATCCGAGCGTCGGTTGGTCGGTTCGGTCTCGTTGCGTTGTCAAAGAAAACATCATCACAAGCTTACGAAAACTAATTTCACGCCGCGCTTCCACTCATTCCCAAAAGTCATACCAAAGAGCTCTATTCACCAGATTATTTATTTATTTATTTATATATTTACATTCACACAAAATACAAATATACCTATACAAGAATGTGTTAATATAGATGTGTTAAGGTTTTAAGTATTTGGATTTGTGGGTGTATAAATACCTAGACACGGTTCTTGTTCGCGTATGGAATCATAGGAATGCTATTTATTATTTGGGTATACACTCATTAAGAACTATACTGTATATTTAATTTGATGTATTGTAAAGTTTTTAAGATGTCGTCGTTTACTTGTAGTGTTTAAGATCTACTAAATAGTAACTAATACGTGTACTTTTCTTGCCAAAATATTACTAATAGTATATTATTTAAAAAGAGGGTAATAATTGCTATTGTTTACGAAGATGAAATTGCAACACGAGCCGAATTTACGAGGCTAGTGTCAAAATTCATCTGACAACACTATCCAACTGACACTCACTGTTTTAATGAAACATACTTATTAAACATCGAGAGATATTAAATACGCTTTTTTAACCAAGGGGAAGGTGTCCACACTTTTTATGCGGTACTGTACTTATTGTTGTGGTGCACTGCCGTGTTGAAAGTGTGGGCATCCCCCGGCCAAGGTGTTCCCATACTTTTGACGACGTAGTGTGTCAAAAATTTGTACCCGCTCTAAAAAATTTGTCACCTCGTTTATGCGGTCCAATGTCCTCACTCACTCTATATAATCACAAAGTGATTATATAGATACAGGATATGATCAAAGTCCGACAACAACGAATTACTTCCAAATTTAATTGACCTTGAAAATTGATCTCAAGGTCGACTTCAAGGTCACCCTCAAGGGCATCATTTTGAACTCTACAATTTTGGTCCTAAGCTCTTTTTTCAGAAAATGTATCCTTAGCCAGAATAATTAGCCATAATTGTTTCCACTTTCTTCCCCTAAACAGCGTATTTAGCCGAAACAAAAAACGTATTTAATATTTTTCGATGTTTAATGAGTATGTTAAGTTTCATTCAAATCGGTGAGTGTCAGTTGGATAGTGTTACTTGTGAATGAGTAATAGTCATTGGGGTAATTACATAGTCACTTACATTACAATTGATTTGAAATTGGGATTAAAATCTTTTGAATTTTTGGTATTTAATGAGTAAATCCACTAAAATTTAGTCAAATTAATTCGAATACGATTTGAACTTTTAAACAAAGAAATTCAAAATAACAAAAAATGCATAAAAATTTTTAATATACAAGATAAAGTAGCTGGTCGCTTACATTACTCAAATAGAAATATATGAGTGATTCCGTTCTAACTGTGATTTTTTTACTAATAATTTTTGGATTTTAAAATTAAATTTTTTTTGTTTGTATATGCATATTATTATTATAAATTATTGTAAAAATGAAGGTCTGAAAGGATTTCGCTACAACTTTAAAGTTTCGAAAATGACAATCAAATTTCAAATTTTTAAAAATAGTAAAAAAAAAGAAATTCCAAAAACCCCTACATCGGACTAATTTTAATATTTAATAGTAGTTACAGGTAATTATGATGAATATTTCAAGTCAAACGGGCTGAAAATATACTGGGAAAAAAAATATACTGAAATTGAAACTAATAATTAACATCTTGTAAAAAAGAAAAACTAAGTATAATGATTTTATATAATGTTCTAACAAATATATTTTTAAAAATACTGATAAATCAGCTTGTGATTTATTACTGAAATCAAATTTGATTACTGATTAATTATTTTTTCACGCGGTACTGACAGACACGGTACTGACTTTTCATTTAAAACAGCAACTGTAATTATTTGGTTATGAATTTAATAATATCCATTCACTGTATAATTAAGGCTAGTCATAAGTACGAAAATTTATTACTTATGATACAAAAAATTCATAGTTGATAAAGTTTATCAATACCACGGTACTGACAAGTAAATTTATGACATACCTTTTTTGAAATTGAGTTCTAAAATGGCACAAAATTTATTGCACTAATCCATCAATTTGATGTTTGTAAATATTACTCAGGTGACGTACTTTCAACATGGCTCATTAGCCGTTTCATTAATTTCGAGGTAGATGGCGCGCGAGTCATACAAATTCAAATTCAAAAATTCGTTTAAATCTAAGGACAAAAGTTATTGAGCCGGAGTTCAATGTTAAATTAATATATTCGGAAAAAATGTGTTAATTTTTGTAAATTTAATCACACTCATTAAGATTTATTAGGTAATTAGTTTGAATCGTATATTGCGACAAAAAAAATAAACAATTTATATAAAAATTCTAGAAATGGACATGCCACGGTACTGACATTTAAGAGATAAAGTGTAGGTTTCCTCTGGATTGCAAGTCATACTTTACAAAAAAAGTGATGAAATATGTTCAAGAATATACAATATACACAAAAATTTCATTAATAGATCGTTAATTAACGACCAGTGAGAGCAAACAGTACAGGACATAAAAAATCACAGTTAGAACGGAATTACCCATATAATTTTTAATTTTTTATACAATGAGAATTTTCTGCTCTGTTTTGATAACAAACAGCTTCATTTAGTAGTTATTTGTGTATTAAGAGCGCAAAATGGTACATTGCCGCTCGATTGAGAATGTTGACGTGCGACGCCGCCAGGCGGAGCGCGTTATTCTTCTGAGAGCGGCAATGTCGTTTTGTGCTCGAATTACACACAAAATTTTTTCTACAATCTTATAAAATGTATTTTTTATTTAAAAGATATTTTAAAAAATAATAATGGACGTTAATATTTTCTTTAATGTTATAATTTTTGCAGCTTCAGAAATATTTGAACGTGTACTTGAGAAATCACTATCACTATTATACATTTCCATCATATATGTATAGATTTTTTTAAATTTTTTATCCTTATTATTTATTAATTATAGTTATTAATTATTTTTAATTAATATTTTGTAGTTATTTTTAATTATTATAAAGATTCTTTTTATAATATACCCTGATTAGATAGAAATTCAATTATCTTTCTATCTCTTTTAAAATATAAATTCAGAATATACAGGTTGATAACTATGACTTGCGATTTTGATGTGTATAGAATACAAATGTATATGATAATTGTTTGCAATACATTTTAGTACAAAATATTTAATAATCAGTCAAAAACTTATACTATTATAAAAAATAAATATAATTTGTATTAAAAATGCATTTCATACTTAATACATGAAACATCCTGTATACAAATTATAATATATTTGTAGTACATGCTTAAAAGAAATAAAAAATATATAAAAAGAATCCTTGGTTTACTTTTCCGCTTTAAAGCGAAAAGTAGTACTTTATTGCTCGGCGACGAGAGTCTTCGGAAAATACATATTTTGCGCTCTTTTCACAGAGCACAAAAACCTTCTTTCCACTAAGATTGTAGAAGAATAAAATTAAACAAATAATGTTTCAATAAGTTATTATGTAATAAGAAATGTCATAGGTAAAATGTTATATATTTTTGAAAAAAATGTAATTTTTAGTCGGTCACTTACATTACACTCCTTTGGTCACTTATGTACATTACAGTCACTTTAAAATAAGTTTTATTAAAAAGTATAGTACAACAGATTAATTTTCGCCCATCAAACATATTTTCTATCTTTGTTACACTATGTTGTATTGTGATTGTGCTAATGCAATAAAAAAGGATACATAACAAAGGGAATTGGACTTTGAAACAATTTGTGAATCTATAAGTAGCTTATTAATTTGATTTTTTGGAAAATACTTATGACAGATAACAAAGATAAAAGTTTATTTTTAGTAATTAAAAAACTGTTGGTTTTGATAGCCTCCATTACTCGAATTCGTTGCTTGACAAAAAATCAAAATAATACTCAACAACAGAAACAAAACTAAGGTAAATTTAGCTGTATTTTAATATTCACTTGAAAAAAATCACAAGTTACAGTATTTTTATTTATTAAGTGACAAATTTTTAAGCTATAAATTTACAGAATAAAAACAATTACAGGTAAAAAAATAACAAAACGTTGTATATCAGTGATTTTATATTTTTGGAGAAAATCTAATTTTTTTTAAATTTTACCGGACCTCTGATTAACATGCATGCAGAATTTGAATTATTTATCTTTCGACTTACAAGGAAACCTCGCGAAGTCAAAAATTCAAAAAAATCTGAAACTTTGCCAGTATGTAGAGAGTGACTACCTAATAACATAAAAAATAACAGTTGCTACTAAAAACCGTTTTTTAGGAGTGAACCACCACCCCCTCAATTTTGTTTATCCATACCTTAAAGAGGTCCAGTAAGAAATATAACATTATTTTTTGCATTTACACATTTCTCTCAGCCAAAGATTTAGGTTAGGTAGACATTTTTCATGGAGCCCGAAGGCGGTACTTAGGGTAAATCCGGCCCTGTGTATAATCATTTATAACTGGGTTTTACACTTAATAGGTAACTCAAAATTTTAACTAAAAATGATTAAAGATAAACAAAAACACCAAAATTAAAAAAAAAAAAAATTATTAAGTATGCGTCTTCAAGTTGACTGAAAATGTAATTCAAATTTACTTGGTTTTTAAATCCTGATGAATGCCGCTTCCAAGTCAACTATGTAAATATTCGATTTCGTTTTCTTGAATAGGGTAGTAAGCTTTTTAACACTAAAATTACTAGTCAAAATTGATTAGGCGATTTTGGTTCTAAATTACAAAGCCAGATACGTTCTTTTTGGAGCTAAAATTCACTTTTGACAATATAAAAATAAAGTAATTTATTTAGGGTAAGTGCGGGAGAGAATCCGCAGTAGATAGCGGTATTAATGGATTATATGTTTAAAATAAGTTACTTATTTAAGCTGTGTATGGTAACATTTATGATTAGTCCATCAGTTTAGTAATTATCCAACTTTTTATTATTGAAAAGTAAGTTTTTTAACATAATATTTTATCAAGCATTTAATTCATTATAATTTAAGAATGTATATTTCATTGTTTAAATGAAAATGAGTTTTGTTATTAATTTAGATATATTTTAAAACTACTGTATAAAATTTTAGGTTGGCATTCCGCACTATGCTTGCTACAGTAACATGCGGCATCTATCCCGACAAAAAGGAGAGATGCCGCATTTAAAGTTGGTATAGATGCCGCATCATATTACATGTTAAAAACATAGACTTATATACCTTAATTAAGAAATTTTTTTGGACTGTAAATAATGCCACGTAAATATAAAAGATCCATTAATGGATCAGGAAGAGCCCTCATATTAGTGAGGATAACGAAAATGATGATGATTGCCTGTATATTGAATGTTTTGAAAGGTACTCAGAAACAAAAAAAAAGTTGACTGGTTAAGATGTTATAAAATGCCGAAAATGGTTACATATGGTATGCATCATGTATGGAGATGTGTGTAAAATGCAAAATTTTTAATATGAACTATGCGGCGTCTCACTTTCTTTCATGTGGCATCTCTCCCATAGGTGTGGAAGAGACACCGCTTTTTGCAGGCTTTACAAAAATGTTAATTATGAATCCTTTATGACTCAAAATTTAAAATTATTTATAGATAATTTTAAAGAACAATGTTTACATTTTTTATGTACCAAATTTCAAATCAATTAAATTCATACTTTAAGAATTATCAAGTTTTTTCAAAATGTGCGGCATCTCTCCCGCATTCACCTTATATAAACTTATATTGGCAGTTTGTAGTATAGGGAAAAATTAAGCCACTCCCTTTATTTTATAACCAGTTATAAAATACCCAGCAAGAATATAATGTTTTTGTAATCAAACTTATTCTGTAATCTTCCCAGCTATTAATGTTCAAATTATGTTAACATAAAGTAGTTCAAGCTATTTCCAAGTCTGATTTATTATTAATTTTTATTCCAGTGTATTTTAAATTCCTGGCATATATTTTACTTCTAGTAATTACTCTTTGAATAAAAATTGTTACTTGGCGTATTATACTTATTCTCCATTTTTTTGTTCGTCTCTTGTAGGAAATTGTTAATTAACACAGCTTATAAATTTCATTATATCTGTCACACAAAAAAAAAAGTAAAAAAAGAAAACACCAAGATAAATATATTGTTTTGTGTGGAAAGTGATTCTGAACGTTTATTGTTGTATATAAGTCTGTTGCGAAAGTAAAATTGCCATTGGCAAAAAGAAAGGACGCACCATACAATATTGCTTTAATCTTAAAGCCCCGACCGTTGTTATCAGGATATAGTAGTTGGTGTTGGTTTCTTATAGAGTTGGAACTAATGTCTTGTCATTTCACTACCCACAAATACTGCAGATATATCTCACTCTATTTAACTTATAGCGTTTCGACGAAAATCTGTTCAACAGAAGAAATAAAGTATAACCACAGCCGAAAGTATTTACCTATCTTTGTCTTGATTATCATACGGCAATTTTTATGTTTTTTCTGCGTTGTTTTTCTTTTGTCTTTATTTATATTTCATTTTTAATTTGTTTCGTATTAAAAAATTTTTCATGTCAGCTACGCTAGGTAATGTCATCACTAAGTTGTTTCATGCTTTTTAATAACAGCAGAAGTGCATTAGATAATTTTTTCTTGCTATTTATTTTAAAATTAAAAGGGAAAAAATTGATATCTTTTTGAGAGGCAGAGTATCAGTTTTCCTCAAATTTTTGTGCCCAGGAATATTATAGTCGATGGAAAATATAAATACTTATGGAAAATCAAAGTTGAAACAATATTAAAATTATTACTTTATTTTAACATTTAGCTAAAAACTTTACGTATTTTTTTAATACTGAGCCCCGTAAAATTCGTAAAAAAAAAAAGAACAAAGAAAATTGAGTACCACGTTTTAGAAGCGACTGAGTACTTTAATTTAAAAAAAAAAAAAAAAAGAAAATCGAAAATCGAAGATAAGATATTTTCAGTATAAGCGATTAAAGAAAAAAATAAAACTTGCAATTACTTCAATATATGTGCATGTATTGGGATGGAAATCGGTCTGATTGAAAGTGTATGTAAAGTACATTCAATGTCACACGTAATCATTTTTTAATTATTCTTAGACTTGAAAAATTAATAAAATATGTTGGGGAATCCCCCTTTTGTGACCTTGAACGCAACTTTGAATAATTACAATTCCGACAAAGTAGTAGATAATTCAATAATTTCGAGTACACAGCTCAACATCACTTAAACTTACATACACAGGGAAATTAAATTTGGATAACAAGCCATTTTTGGGTGATCGGTTTATACGTGGAATTGCTCAAGTACGATGCATATATATGTCATACTTTTCAAAGTAAGTCTTTTGTTCCAGTTTTATGTTCTTTAAAGTGAAAAAAGCTGAGAACACATAAGAACTTTTCCGTGCCGTTTTTATTTGAAACCTGCTGTGGAATGGGGATTGGGGTCAGTAACTAATAAAAAAACTGGTTAAATATTGCGTTCACATCGAACAGTTTAGTGCTTAGTTATTAGTAGTTAGTAACAAGTAACAAGTATAGAAAGTGTTAGTAATAAAATTATGGTAAGTAAAACGCATTAGTAGAAGAGAAAAATTCAAAAAATTTTAAAGTAATAAATAGAACAGAAGAATACAATGTTTTATTTTCTTCTACTTCATACTAAAGTGTTCTACTTGCTATCTACTACTAATCACTAAACACTGAACGGACCGGTGTGAATGAGCCAAAGAATATAAATAATAGACAAAAAAGCCCAATGAAAAGACCATTCCGTTCAAAGGTTACAAAGAACCAAAATTTATTTTGTATTTTTAGGATTAGATGGGTGTATTTTTAAGGAAAGTTTTCGGAAAAAATAAAGTTGTAAGTTGAAATTTCTAAAAATTACCTAAAATTTTTGAAAGTTTATTTTCCAAAACATCACCACCCATATTGAAAAAATTGTTTGCCGATTGAAAGTATGCTGCTATCTTACTTACTTCTATCTATCTTATAGCAAAATTTTAAAAAATTTTAGGTTCTGGTAAAAGAGAAAAGGGTAATTGAAACAAAAATCTAATTTCTCTTAAGTGATGACCTTGCTCTTAAAATAATTGAGAACTTTTTTAAAGCTTTCCATTTAACAATAAATTACATCGATTTTTGTAAACAAAGTCCCGAGAAAACTGGAAAATACAAAATTTTTCGATTTTCCCAAAAAGCTAAACAAGACGATATCACCAGAACCACTAAAATTTTGCTCCTTTTAATGCCCTATTAAGCTCGTTTCTATGTCAGCAATTTGGTGATATTAATGTGATAGGCCAACATAATTACATACGTATAATCTTATTTTTAAAAAATGAAAATGACTCATTACAAAAATAAAATTTTGTTACATATAAAAGTTATTATAATTTCTACTATCATTTTTCAATATAAGAGATAGTAGATCTTGTGAGAGATAGCTATATTACGAGTTTCTCCAAAACGTAAATTTATGCGAATGAGTCATTTCCAGTTGTCGTTCTTTTCACTATACATACTTACGTACATTAAATTCCGGAAATTTTGTGAATCTTGCGAAACTCGCCAAAGGTTTAATTTTACGTGGTAACGATCGATAATGTCTTTTGAAAGAAATTTTTCATTTTCAAAATTTTAAACTAGAAGTTAGACGAGAATAAATTGTAGATAATTTTATAAACATTTAAGACAAAAAATATGGCACTGTGTATTTTATTAGACGTGTACAAACATGCACAGTAAATAAATAAAAAAAAACTAAATTCCAAATAAATGCAATTTTTATGGCTAAAAACGTGTTTTTTTTTTTATAGCATTTTTATAATTTATTGTAATTTATTCATATACATTTTCTGCGGACCAGTGAGGTACTTTCGCGGCTTGGCACCGGTATGTGGACCGGCGGTTGAGAAATACTGACCTAGTGCATTATTTCTGTAAATATTATCTTATCTGGTATGTAATTTATCTAGATAACGATTAAGTTATCTGTTATCTTTATCAAGATATTTTAAATGATGTTATTTATCTATTACGTATCTGTTATCTAGATAATAAAATTCGATATCTTGCCCAATATTGCCCAGGATCATAGTGGAATACGAAAGTTTCGTCATATAGTTCGTTTTTTGTCATCAATCATTTGTTTATTAGCAGTCTTTGCTTGCTTGAGTTTTGCAGTGCAGTATTTTCTCAAAATTGTAACACGTTCTCTTATTAATGTAATTGTGTGTGTGCGGACCAATGTTGAATCGCAGCACACGAGAAAGTTCTAATAGGGATTTTACTGCTTAGATACACATATAATTCACGACCGTTTCATATTGGACCGATGATTCTTGGAATATAAAAGAACAAAAATATTAGGGAAAAAAATCAGGCTTTTTTGTCTGCCACCCTGAATAACTCTATAATAAAAAAATTAGGTATACGATTCATTGCAATTAAGTTAACTATTTAGTAGCTAAAATAGTTTTTTCCACAAAATAACACTTCATATTCGAAAGTATTTTTACTATTTTTGAATTCATAGCTACAGAGTACCTATGTTTGTTATGTTTAGAAAAAGTACTCAGGCTCCTAAAATTTCGACGTTATTTGTATTAATTACATAACTATTATGAATTTCTCCATTTTAAACTTCATCATATGTATACATGGATGTAATATACACATACATATACTTATCTTCTGTAATAATTATAATATTGTTGATACGTTACAAGTTAACACTACAGAATGTTGGAAGAGTGAATATATACTTACCTACCGTACTAAATATAGTGTATAATGTTATATTTAGGCAATTTTCATCAGCGCACGAATTTATTAGTTTCGTTAATGTATGTATTAGTTTGCACGGAGTTAAGTTTACACATGTTCCCTTTCGTCGGTGGTTGTTGTAATAACCGTATGAAGTTGAGACTAGTGAGAAAGATTACGTGCAAGTTAATACTTAATTGTACAACTTATCTGTTATACAATATCTACACAAATGTGTGTTATAATATATATTTATTAATTATTCACGAATATGTGAGGAGATAATGTTACAATTTTGTGTTAATACCAGACATTATTATTAAATTTTATATGATATTTGCTTTATATATATTGTAATAGAAAATATCTGAATGATCGTCAGATCAACAAGATTTCATTTGGTTTACGTGCGGTTTCCTGATTTTACATTTATTTGGATTTGAAATGAAGGGGGATCTTTGGAAATTGGTGATGTAAAAATCATAACTTGAGGTAATGTTTCAAGTTATTTTGAAATATGCTTTATTTTTAGGCACTACGGAAAGAAAATCTAGATTTTCTCTCAACAAAATATTTTTTTTACGCACTCTAAACATTGAAATAAATATTGTAACCGCAAGATAGACAATGCGAAATTACAGTTTCATTTTTATTTGGATTGAAACAAGTATTTTTTAAGAGGAAGTTCTTATTTTGACAATGAGTGGAAAATATGTATAAAATGTGTAAAAAATAAAATTTATACATGAAGTAAGAAAAAGGGGCGTTTCGCGTGCACGCACAAAGTTTTTGTGAAATAACTTTTTTGATGCTAAAAAGGTAACTAACTTGTCAACCTAAATCTTAATTCAATATATTCACTGATGTATTGCCCAGTATGCAATTTAAAGTTGTGGCTTAACATGCACTTGTTCAGTATTTATCGCCCCCTGTCCTTGGTGCATTTTTGAACCCAGAAAGTGATTTCCTTGAAAAGCGCATCACACATACAATCTTTAGGTTATTTTATTCTGGTTTGCACACTGGAGAGCACAATTCTTAATAAAATGTTGTTTCGTTTTTTTGTTTCAGATATTCTGTATCGGTGTTATTGATATTACCAATTGACACCTCTTTTTCCGTTCTCCACTTCGACACTCTTTGTAATAAAAATGATATGAGGGACAAGAAAATTTATTTTTATAGTTTTGAATATTTGTTTGATATAAGGAAAAAAATTGTAGGTACTTCTAGTTAATAAAATAATCATTGAAAAAAAAATATTATTGAAAAAGTCGTATTTTTGGTCGAAAAATGGGAACTCTCCCTTTATACTCAGAATTGATTTCTGAATGAATATATTGTCACCGAAAACTAGAGATGTAACGAATACTCGTATTCACATTCGCATTCGCAAATATTCAAGAATATTTTTGATATTATCAATATCTTGCAAGAATTTTTAGCAGCTAATAATGGCAATTTATATTGAAATTTGTTTATATTTAAAAATGCAACTGAACTGTATTCTCATGAATTATATATACGGTCGACACTTGTTTCTAGCACTTAAAACTTAAGCTTTATATCTCAGTTTCAAAAGTTAAGACACATTTTACATCAAAAACCCAATACTGACGCCTGACGAGTATTAAATGCAATTCTTGCCCGGGGCGGCAAAAACTCTAGCGTTAGCCCTGAATATAGTAAGAAATAATACTGCTATCATCCATATATAAACAAGTGAATACACGCGAGTTCAGTGTTTTATGCATTCTCACAGGTTATAATTACGCAAACATTCACATTTACATTCCCATTCACGAATATCAAATATTTAACATCGGTTACATCTCCACCAAAAGTAAATAAAGGAAATATTTTTTCGGACAAAATGTATGTCCGTTAATCCTAGAACAGGTAAATTCAAAATACAAAATAATAGAGGTATATAATATTATATTATGTATAAGTTCGTTATATCATAAAATAAATATATAGAAGCGGTGACATTTATTTTATTAAATAAGACATAACAAGAAAATATTAAACGAAGAAAATTATGAAAAAAAAAAAAAAAACTAGTCCAGACAACAGATGTCTAAATTTTATTATGTTTATTGTCTATAAATTCATGTTATTTATCAAGATTTACTTTGTACCTACTACGCTCGGCTACTATTTCTTGTAGACTACTATGTGCTGTTGCTGTACTATCTATCTAGGTGTTAACCTCACTGTAGAAAAACAACTAACTCATAATAATTATATTTTTTAACATATAAAAACGTACGTGAATCATTATTAATTTTTGTATTTACAAATTATTATCTCGTCTTGTTTATTAAAAAATTTTCTGTCCGTTGATGACTGGATTAATATTTTTATTATTTTTATTTTCATTGTGATGTTTTTAATGGCATCATAAAACGGTGTCTTAACATTTATACCTAATTATGTTTCTCGACTCTTTTTCTAATGTTTAGGTTGATTTGTATTGTTGTAAGTTCTTGAAAAATGGGTGTAAAAGATTAGAACTGAGAGACTTCAAAAACAGCAAATAAGCGATTACTCTATTGGTCAGTTCCGCGGTTGGTAGCTAGATAAATATGTTCAATCAAACCCCGGCTGCGAATTACTTTAATGGCGAGGCTGTAATGTTCTTGACTAAAACTAAATATTTGTGTACTTTATGGCCATACAAAGTCTCCTTAAAATCCAAGAGGTACAACATGATTTTTCTATTCTCTATTCTTCAGATGTTTTGGTACACTGTAACCTGACTACTTTTGGTATAGACTCGCTATAACCTTACTAATTTGATATAGGACGGCTGTAACCTTACTACCTTTCGGATAGAACTACTGTGACCTTGTCACTTTTGGTACAGAACTGCTGTAACCTTACTACTTGCGATATATAATTGTTATGCTTTTACTACTTTTCGTATAGAACTGCTATGATCTTACAGCTTTTAGTGCAGAATTGCTGGGATCTTATACTACTTTTAGGATATAACTGTTGACATCTTACTACTTTTTAGTATAGAACTGCTGTAACCTAGCTACTTTGGGTATATTACTGCTGTGGTGTTATTACTTTTTGGATATAACTACTATTATCTTACTACTTTTGGTACCGAACTGCTGTGACCTTATTGCTTTAGGTATATAGAATTGCTGTGATCACAGAGGAACAGAGAAAACATTCCTATCTCTGTACTACTAATATCTGTGTATTAGTAGTACAGAGATATCCTATCTCTGATACCTGCGTAGACTAAAAATCCCTTCCACTTCTCACGACTATGGTACACACTGTTTATAGTTATGTGAGTTTGATGTTTGCTTCTGTGTGAGTGTTCACACACACAACTACATAACACGTATTAGCGGACAGAGCAACGTGCAGTTCAAGCAATAATGGTCTTAGCAATACATAACAATCGTCGTGTATTCGGTGACCGACACCGACCGACTAAATGCCTTAAGCTGTGACAGACCAACAAATGACTCCAAGCGATCTACACTTTTTTGATTTTAGTTTCCTTCTATTTATTCTATGGCTGTGATCTTCCTACTTTTGATATAAAACTGCTGTACAGAACTGCTGTGACCTTAATATTTTTGATACAGAACCAATGTAAGCTTACTACTTTTAGTATAGAACCGCTGTAACCTTACTTTTGTTACTAATAGTAACAAAATTTGGATTCAGTTCAAATAAATTGCATATTTTTAAAAGAATACGGTAATACATAAATATTGTCGAAATGTGATTTTGAAACACAAAACGTCGCGACAAATTAAAATTTTGATTTTCATTAACGAAATCAATATTGTCCTTCGAAAGACACAATTGATTTTTTTAATTTCACAAAATCAGTCAGCGGCACGGGACCTTCAGAAACGCAGACGGTGCACTGTCTGCGTTTGTACTGCTCTCGAGCCGGTCCTGTAGGCCTGGGCTTTTTAAACTTTTTTCACTCGCGACCACAAATAGAGATATATAAGAATTTTTTAAGGATTTACTGATTAGGTAAGGCTCGCTATAGTGGCCCAGGCAGGTAAAGTGGTCACCACTAGTTTGCAAATGAACTAATAGCTGCCATCTCTTGTTATTTAGTTTAAATTATAGATTGACAGTTTACATAGTGTCACGGTGCATATCAACTCGTTAGGTGTTACTTAGAAAATTTTATTTAAAAAAAAAGTGCTTCTTGTGCCCTCTGATCTAAGGTAAGTACTTACAAATATTATATAAAATATATTGTATTATGAATACTTGGTTTTTGTGAATATTCCCTGTGTCTGTTGTAGTTCTGTAGTAATTAATTTTATAATAAACAATTATGAATCATACGTTGGGGCTGAACTTATTTCAGTTTTCCTATTTTACTTAGTTTCGGGTAATGTGGCCCACTATGTATAAAGGTAAAGTGGCCCAGTGGATCTAGTGGTGGTACCAGAATTGTGGCCGGAATCAATAGCAGAAGATGGCTGAGTACGATGTACGATATGCAAAAGATGTGTCTATGAAGTCTGCTCTGGTTGCAATGAGGAAGATGGCGATTTTACCTGTGAGTTTTGTTTTAAAAATAAATAGTTACCATCTGAGTACTTTGGATAATTAAAAATTGTTTTTATGATTGCTAACTAGTAGCAAATTGTAATATTTTTGATTAAAAATTGTAATTTCATCTAAAAATTAAAAAGTCAGTTTTAATCTATGTTAAATTTTAATATTATGATAATAATACTATGCCACTTTACCTACCCAAGGTGGGTAATGTGGTCATTTTGTCACTTACGAAATAATTGATAATTTTTTATTACTGTGAATATGTAAACCGTATGTATATTACAAAATAAAGACTTTATTAAATTTGCAATTGTATTATATCATTCTTGATGGCACTATGTATTTTATTATTGATATTTCTATATCAATTAAGTAAAACCGTTTAGAAAATATGTCAATTCAAACCTTAGGGTGGCCAGATTGCCCTACCTTCCTATATATATATATATATATATATATATATATATATATATATATATATATATATATACTTTCGGATTTCAGTATGATCCTGGGCAATGTTGGGCAAGATATCGAATTTTATTATCTAAATAACAGATACCTAATAGATAAATAACATAATTTAAAATATATTGATAAAGATATTTAATAGATAACTTAATCGTTATCTAGATAAAATTTTACATACCAGATAAGATAATATTTACAGAAATAATGCACTAGGTCAGTGTTTCTCAACCGCCGGTCCACATACCGGTGCCAAGCCGCGAAGGTACCTCACCGGTCCGCAGAAAATGTATATGAATAAATTACAAGAAATTATAAAAATGCTATAACGAAAACCGGTTTTTAGTCACAATAATTGCATTTTTTTGGAATTTAGATTTTTTTTAAATTTATTTACTGTGCATGTTTGTACACGTTTAACAAAATACATAGTGCCATATTTTTTGTCTTAAATGTTTATAAAATTGTCCACAATTTATTCTCGCCTAACTTCTGGTTTAAAATTTATAAAATAAAAAATTTCTTTCAAAAGACATCATCGATCGTTACCACGTAAAATTAAACGTTGCGCGAGTTTCGCAAAATTCACAAAATTTCCGGAATTTAATGTACGCAAGTATGTACAGTGAAAAAAACGACAAATGGAAATGACTCATTCACATAAAGTTATGTTTTGGAGAAACTCGTAATAAAGCTATCTCTCACACGATCTACTATCTAATATATTGAAAAAAGGATAGTAGAAATTATAATAACTTTTATGTGACAAAATTTCATTTTTGAAAGAAGTTATTACCATTTTTTAAAAATAAGATTATACGTATGTATGTAATTATGTTGGCCTATCACATTAATATCACCAAATTGCAGACACAGAAACGGGCTTAATAGGGCATTAAAAGAGGCAAAATTTTAATGGTTCTGGAGATATTGTCTTTTTTAGCTTTTTGGGAAAATCGAAAAATTTTGTTTTTCCAGTTTTCTCAGGACTTTGTTTATAAAAATCGATGAAATTTATTATTGTTAAGCGGAAAGTATTAAAAAGTTCTAAATAATTTAGGAGCAAGGTCATCACTTAAGAGAAATGTGATTTTTTTTTCAATTACCCTTTTCTTTCTTACCAGAAACTAAAAATTATTTATATATATATATATATATATATATATAAATTTTCGCTATGACCCCAAGATTTCGCTAAGCGACCCCAAATCGGGTTGCGACCCATAGTTTAAGAAACCCTGCTGTAGACGAATAGACGATAAACCAAATTTGCCCACCTGTAGATATAAAGACTTCATGAATATTTCAATCATTGTTCGTTGTACCTATAAGATTTTTGTTTTTTTAATAACTTTACAATTTCACTCTTCTCTGGTTATGTTGTGTAAGTATTTACAACTTTAAGAGAGGCACTAAAGTAAAGAGAAATATTCATTTACATTTCTTAAATGTTCTAAGACAATTATACAATTTACTTTTATATTTTTTTTTTAAAGAATATTAGTAGTACCTTCTATAATGAATTTAACAAGCCGTATGTAATAACCACTTGTACTAATAACACAAAGTCATGTTCAAAGTGGAGCAAGATTCTGTCTTGGCGGTGAAGCAAACTAACGTTGTCAATAGGCAACAAGAAGAATAATACCAACAACCAAACAGAAGCAGCTATTTATACACATACATCGCTCACTGAGTGCTTCATATATGTATAACGAACATATCGGAGACTATAAACATACCGGCCGCGGCATGTTTATTTCGATTCTAACGGCAACCGATCTAAGACGACCGACCGACCAGCCGATGGTGTCCGATCATAAGAATTTTCCACATATACTTTCCACACGTTATGTATCCATACATGTATGTTTTTGTGTATGAGAATGGATACAAGACGTTCCAGGAGAAATTGTAAATATTTTATAAGTTGTGCGGGGTTTAACTGTATAATATTTTTAAAAAATATAACTTATATTCTTTTCTAATCAAGCACTTGTATATTCATAGTGATATGCTGACGACACGAAATCTTGTTACACTTGTTGACTTTAAATAACGATATAATTATTATTTTTAATATTTCAACGCCACGTCTATTGCTTATATATAACACTGAAATTTAACCCTTTGCACTCGATGGGCGCCGCCACGGCGACACAATAAATATTAATTCCACTCGTTAGGCGTCGCAGCGGCGCCATAAACAATAGGTACGTATTTTATTATTTACAACACGCTAGGGGACCTAAGGCCCGATTTACATTAACGCTCCGATCTCAGTACGATATCACTCCGCTCCCGGTTCGATAAAATATTCTTACATAATAAATAATGAGTGTATTCACATCATCGTTCTGATATCGGTCCGATATCAGTCATGGTTCGCTCTCGCTTCAATACCGCTCCAATATCAATACCACTGAGATAATATTTTATCGCAGCGATATCAGACCCTATATATCAATGATAGTGAACACGTTTTTGATTCCACTTCGCTCCGTTTCTCAGCCTTCTTCATATATTTGAAAATTATTATATTAGGAAAACATGATACAACACAACGACGCGACGTCTTGCTACAATACATTGTGATACATACTACTAAAATTAACTAATAGATATATTGTATTATGGATATTATGTTCTCCTAATACAATAGTGTTTGTAGCGTTTTAAAACTACTGTCGAGTAGCTGAGTACCCATACTTAAAAATGGTTCGAGTGCAAACGGTTAAAATATAGACGGCATATATTTTGAGACGCCCTAATGATTGTACAGTGCTACTTATTTTAACAAAACGTAAAAGTTTCTGAATGACTAATAAGATGTGGCGTGATTCTACTATCGAAAACCAAGCGGTTTTTACAAAGGAAGTTAAAAATATCCCCAGTTGCAATTTAGATTTCAAACTATCAATTACAAATTAGATTTTAAGCAATTTACTTTATTATTGAATTCAATGTTTTCTTTGCAACAAGAAGATGCTAAAATATTGTAACTATTAATGTGTTAAAATTTTTAAAAGTAATTTATAAGTAATTTTTGAAAACCATTTAAAGTTTTATTATTTAAAATAACAAGTTAAATAAACGTATAAATTGGCTCTACTTATTCCAAATCGGAATCTGTGCAAAATTATGTAGAATTTTATAAATTCTACTTTACTTTGTAACTAGTGTAGTTGTTTGTAACTAGAGTAGTTGTGTACAAGGGCTCGCTATTACGTGCCCAAAAACACACCAGTTACATAGCTCACGTTGTTTAGTCTTACGACAGTGTGATGTCAATTACAGATGAACCTTTTTTAATTTATCTCTGTCTTTATTATAAATAAAAAATCGCAAGATAAACATATTTATCTTCATAAAAATTCAGATATTTTTTTGTTATTTCTGTGAAAGCTTCAAAATAAATAGACTGTTAACATGTGTACCTATATTATTACCCGACTGCACTAGAAGGAAGGTTATGTGTTTGTGTATCTATGTATGTGTGTAACTATGTCTGTCGCGCAGCCTGCATCATAAACGGTTTGATGAATTTTGGTAAAGAAGGTGTCGTTGAATTCGTCTGAATCTCGCAAGACTGTATAGGATACATGAAATGTCCTATGCGCTGTGAAAGGTTATATATACTATGAAATTCATCCCCTATATAAGAGATGAAAATTTTATATAGAAAATCGTTGGGTCTAGAAACGTGAAATTTTACACATGGATTTCTTATATAAAGTAGATGAAGACTAAGAAGGGATTTTTGGAAATCTGTCTTACAAGGGGGTAAAATAGGGAATGAAAAGTTATATAAAAATCTTCTGGGTCCAAAGATATGAAAGAGTAACGAAGCTATATAAGGGGAAATTGAGTCTTTTCAAGAAATCGACATACAAGTTTGGGATAATAAATATGTACCTATTATTCAGGAACATTCCGTAATATTAATTTCCATAAGCAACCTAAAAAATAATTTTGAAAATCTCTGAAAAATAAACACTGAAAACAAATTTGAAAAAGAAGAACGACCAGGATCTATAAGCAAATAAAGAGAAAAATCAGTAGATTGTCTCCCTGGAACACGCTGTACTTTGTAAAACATTATATTCCGGTATACAGAGGCACATACATCCTAGTATATATGTATATATATATATATATATATATATATATATATATATATATATATATATATATATATATATATATATATATATATATAATGCACTTACTCTGTAACAACTTCAATAGTCTGGAAAATTAAACAGCATAACAAAAAGATTTTTATTTACAAAAACTTAACGTAAATATGCTTCGTTATTTCGTTATTGGATAACCTTATTTCCTTTCTTTATTTTTCCCAAGAAGAAAAAAGATCTTCTCGGTATGAGAAAAAGAAAAATATTTAGTAAAACTTTTTTTTCTTTTTAATCTAATAAAATAAAATTAGAGATAGTAGTTATGAAATTATTTCACCATGAATTTGTGTTGTGTCTTCGCTAGAATGCATACAAAATTCCTAGCTAATGTGAATTCTGAGATGGTGCATTTATGTTTCTATTGCAATATCTTTGAATTATTTGTCTTTTAACAATTGATGTTTTAAACGTAATATGGAATTTATAACTTTTATAATATATTAGGTTTATTACGGTCACACCCATTACATTGGCTGTTTTCTTTTTCAAATTAAGTACGTAATACAAAATGTGTAGTCGTAATTACACGGTGGGGCTCATAGAAGAACATTCTTCTTATGTTCCTGGATTAGCTTTTTCTACTTCAACCTTTGCAGAGTTATATTAAAAACATTTTAAAGCATCTAAGCGGGTCCTCTAGTTTAAAGTGCAAAAATTTTGGCTTTTTTCAGGAACTAATAAAAAAATTATTAATATTTAGGCCAGTATAAATAGTATTTGAACAACAAAAAAATTCGTTACAGCAATCTGACAGCGGGATATTGTAGAACAAGACATTATAAAAGAGGGAAAAATAAATCGAACCGACAGCCGCTATCCGGGGTGGAATGGGGTGTGTTTTTAGGGGCTGAAAACAGTTTTTCGCTAATTCTGGCTAGACCGTGCATCCGACCAAAAAAAGTTAAATATAAAAGTTGTAGGGAATAAAAAGATCTACAACTTTTGTACTTACCATTTTTACCCTAACCTCAAAATTTTTCGAAAAAAATGCGAAAAATCGTTTTTTCGGTTTTTAATTTTTTTCTTTGACAACAAAAACTTGATGAAGCTCAAACTTTGGCATAAGATACCTCTATTTATTGCAAAGGGGCAGTAATTTTTTCGGAGGGAAATATTAAGAGGTTGTTGTAAATTTTAATTTTTTTTCAAAAAAAGAACCACATTTTTAACTGCGATTCCTCTTAAAACTACGCCTCTTACAGAGTTCTGTTTTGGCTCACTTTCTCGTTGTTACGTCTAGTTTCGGTAAATGGTAAAAAAAGGTATACTGCTATGGAAAAATGGCGGGAAAATTGAAAAAACCGAAAAAATTTTTTCCTGGTAATTTGCATATTTATCATTGAATAATTGTTATTAAATTAATAAAATCATTTTAATTTTTTTATGTTTATGTAAACGACGATCATTCGGAAATACATTTATTTTTAGTTTATGTAAGTAACAAAAAAGTATTTTTTGACTTCTACGATCGTCGCATGTGGGATTACTATCAAACACAACATAAGAAATGCACATTCCCAATATACATTTAAGAACAATTTTAGTTTTTTACTCGAAATCAGTTAGTTTACTAAACCAAATATAATCATACAATAAGTAATGTAATAGATCTACAACGATATATACGGGTTTCGCAGAGTTGTTTTTAATTATAAGACAATATTTGAATGTTGCACTGAACAAGTTTATATTGCAAGTAAGTTTGTACATTTTAGACCATGTTTTCTACAGCCACATTGTTTTAGAACTTATTATCAACTCCAAACATGGCTTGGAAATGAAATAATCGCAACAGATTGGGGTTGGAAACAAACAGCCGAAGGCATCATTAGGCCGAATATCACAGATGATAAATTAATACCCGATCATCTCCTGAAAGCTATTTGCTGCAGTTGTGAAAAGGGTTGCTCTTCCGTAAAATGTGGCTGTAGAAAATATGGTCTAAAATGTACAAACTTATGTTTAAATTGTTTTAATTTACAACAACCTCTTAATATTTCCCTCCGAAAAAATTACTGCCCCTTTGCAATAAATAGAGGTATCTTATGCCAAAGTTTGAGCTTCATCAAGTTTTTGTTGTCAAAGAAAAAAATTAAAAACCGAAAAAACGATTTTTCGCATTTTTTTCGAAAAATTTTGAGGTTAGGGTAAAAATGGTAAGTACAAAAGTTGTAGATCTTTTTATTCCCTACAACTTTTATATTTAACTTTTTTTGGTCGGATGCACGGTCTAGCCAGAATTATCGAAAAACTGTTTTCAGCCCCTAAAAACACACCCCATTCCACCCCGGATAGCGGCTGTCGGTTCGATTTATTTTTCCCTCTTTTATAATGTCTTGTTCTACAATATCCCGCTGTCAGATTGCTGTAACGAATTATTTTTTTTTTTTAATTATTACTCCTATTAGTACTGGTCTAATTTTTACTATCCATTTTTTTATCACTTATTAATTGATATTTTAATTACATATAAAGAAAAATTTTCATACGAAAAAATTAAAATTCATGGGCTTGTAGCGATTTAAATACAGCCACGCAAAAAGATTGATATGGTGGTTGACATAGTTTTGGGATCTGTGTTCATCTGCAACAAAAAACAAAAGAAACTTTTGTTCAGAAAGGTTGTGATTCTGACAGGAACCACAATGAAAAACAAAATATTTATTTTAAAAAAATCTAAAAATGGCAGCTGTTTTTTTGTAGTTTTTTGTTTTGTTTTTTTTTTTTTTTAAATAGTACAGTTTAAAATTTTGTAATATCTATAGTCCCTACCATAAAGCAACATGTATTGAAAGTATATGCCAAATTCGAAATCGATTGGATAAATAGAACCCAAGACGTCTGGTTGATCATCTTGAATAACGTAGTTTCGAGAAAAATGCATTTAAAATGAAGTATAACACCTGATACCGGAACCTACCGTATTAAAATGGCTATTACTTTATAAACTTTCAAGGTCTAGAGTTTTAAATTGTAAACAAAAAAGAAAAAAATCTTATTTCAAAAAATTTTAGACTAGAATTATCCTTAAATCATAAGAATATAATATGAATTATAAATTACCTTTTTGCTTCAAAATAAATTTCGTTACGTCAGTCATCCTGATTGTGTTTTATTTATTGCAAAATCGGTCAAATTTTTTATTAGTATACTTGAACTAACTGTTCTGCGATTGTACTAGCTTCATCGAGCTTATGATTCAAGTATTCATGATTTTTTTGTATAATAACCCGTGACATTTTTCATTCAATAATTTTTTTGTTCTTATTTCATGTCAAAAGGCACATTATTTTCATTTTGTATGGGCTGTCAATTTTGTGAAAATAGTTTATGTACATGACAATATATTTTCCAATATGATGTAGAGGATTACTATACGATTTCCAAAGTAAATATGTGTGCAAGAGATAGAATTGTTATTATATGCTCGTAGACTATAGCATTTTATCTCCTCTGGTTTATGTGTGGTGTACTAGTGGCGCTAGTGGTGATCAGTGTATGTACTAAAATATGATTGATGATTTGCGGTTAAGAATATAATTGTTTAAGTCATCAACTATCTGCCGTCTGTCGTTCAAAATATCAATATATTTTCGTCTTATATAATCTCCTTTGTTTCATTATTGTATATACTTGTACAGTAATAAACAAAATATCTTTCAATAATTATTGTTCTAAGTGTATTATTATGACGTTGTCTGATGTTGATATTTCGATAATAAAATTAACTTTGACGTTCGGTAATTATTTGATTGTTTTCTAGATTACAAATATTTACTGAAGAATTTTATTAATATTAATATATTATATGTAAGGCGGGAAAAGATACGGATGAAAACTATAAAGTACTTACGTAGACTAATCATGAGTCTCGTTTTCAAGAAAAGAATAATCACTTTAGACTCTTTTTGCTATAAAAACATATACCTGCATTAAATGGGTAAAGTGACTTCCAAATGATGTTTTTGAGCCACTGTAAGGGTAGCTCATAAGAACTCTTGTGTGCAAATTTCCGCCTCATGTCTTAAATCAGTGTTTCCTAAATATTTTTCTCTACGTAGGGGAGAGGTGTGTCAGTAGTAACAGTGGGTCAATTCTAACTTTGAAATTTGCGAGACATCTATCAATCCTATTGAAGAGTATTGCGTATCATAAGGTGGCTCCTGAAGTTGTGCTCTACTGACAAAACTTTCAGTTGATACCATGTGGCGGTTTTATCTCAGCAATGCCAAATGTGTTTATATAAGCTAATCGTAAATTTTGAGTTGGTTGACAATTTTTTGATTTTTACAGTAAATACCTCATCACTTGGAAGTAAAATGATTTTATTGGAAACACAAGCAAACAAATAATATTATCAAATAGGTAATTTCGCTTTTTTAATCATAGTTAAAATTTTACGAATTTTTTTATAAAATTAAACAGCACTGCAACAATTGTAACAAATTCAGTAGTGTCAATTGTAACATGTTACAACCGATATTCCAGTAGTTTTATATATCCACAATTTTTCTTTTTAGTATTTTAAATTTAAGGAACTGACCACATAAACCCGAGTAGGTATGGGGTTTTAAATAAAGTTTAAAAACTCTTACGGTTTTTCAGAATTCTAATTTTTGAGGATTAATTTTAAATTTTATGGCTAATAAAATCGTGTTTAGTTTACATTATTATTTTCCTAAATAACGCTTTGTATTGACTTAAAAATTTGTGTTAAACAAAATTAAACTTTACATTTCGGGTATGAATCGAATGATAAAGGTAAACGGTTTCGATTAAAAATTAAAAAAAAAAGAAACAGAAAAATTCCTTCCATTAATGGTTATACATTGGCAAAATCCTTTTTTTTTTTTTTATCGATTTTCGGTTTCGGTTTCGGTTATCGTTAGATTCAAAGCCACCACGATTAGTTTTGCCTGTTGGAACAGTCCTTAATCTAATTCACGCTGTTTTAAAAATAAAAAAAAACGCCGTGAGCAGCGGGGCCCCATCACGGTAGTCGAATTTTCCCCTTCATCTTCGGTATTGAATGTCTACAAGCGAAATGTGATTGAAAGTCTACAACCGAATTGTCATTTTGTTGGTTTCAAAACTGGTGATGAGTGTTCGGCTGATCGAGGCTTTAAAAAAAGGTTTTAAGTATTTAAGGGCTGTATCTCAGTAAATTTCAATTTTGTGCCGAAAACAGGTAGCAGAAAAAAAGCCAACACAATTCGTACGAGGACATTCCTGCCCATGTTTATCCGCTAATTGCCTTTATGTTTTAGTTTTAAATATTAAAAAAGGACCTTCAATAGTAAACTGGAAGGCCTTTATAAAGATATTCTTTCTTTCCAAAAAAATCCAAAATTTCTATTTTATAAATACTAAAAATCCAAAATTCCTAATTTATAAATAAACAGTGACTTTAATAACATTTTTAAATTACTTAATATGTATGTATTTCATTTGTCATAAAAGTAAGTTCACTTTTTTTTAAATTTTTTAAAATTACTATTCGCCTACTTGTATTTAGAATAAACATAATGCTTTTAAAACACATTTAACAATAGCATTCAATTCCGATGTAAAAATGGGAGAAGTGGGGGGAAAAGTGATGCGGACTCCCTACAAGGTACTAGCTGGATACTAACTGAATATACGTACAAAATTTCAGCCCTCTAGGTTTCCTTATGGAGTCTCTAGACGTGTTAGAAAACAAGCAAAAAAATTAAGGAAATATTGGCGTCAAAATCGTGGGGGTAAGGGTTAAAAGTTGAAACCTCCAAAAAACAGTGTCTGGCTATTAGCTTAACCTGTACACCAAATTTCAGCCCTCTAGGTTTATTTGGGGAGATTTTGACCCGAACGAAACTGTTAAAAAACAAGAAAAATAATGTTCTTTTGGGTATAAAAATGGTGGGGGTAGGGGTTAAAAGTCGAGACCCCCAAAAGGCACCCCCTTGATACTAACTCAATCCGAATACAAAATTTCAGCCCTCTAGGTTTATTCGGGTGACCTGTGCGAGTGGTACAAACTTCGAAAACGTCGAAAATGCATGAAATTGTAGCTTAAAAATGAGGGGGATGGGGGTAAAATATTAAAACCTCCAAAAAGCACAACCTAGGTACGAACTTTATCAACACACCAAATTTCAACCCTCTACGTTAATTCTGGGGGGCTGGGGGCCTGTTAGATCCAGCGAAAATCGTTTTTCCCCCCTCTACTCCCACCATATCATCCTAGGAAGCTGAATTTTGGATATGTTGTAGATAATTGACCGAAACATTATTTAAAACCGGTTTGGAAAAGTTTTATTGCTTTTCCGCCCCCCACCACCCCCTTAAAGGTCGGGTCAGAAAAAAAATTTGCCCAAAATTTGACCCCACTTTGATAGTATGAGGTGCCTCGAAAATGAGCCCCATTTACCAAATTTCATCTCTTAACTTCCATAGGGGGGCCCTACACAAATTAAAAGGTGGCGGGAAAATATATATATATATATATATATATATATATATATATATATATATATATATATATATATATATATATATATATATATCAGACATTTTTTTTTCTACATATTCGTGTTCTACGGGTTCGAAAACGGATAGCGCCCCTACTCTCGCCTCTCGCAGCTCTTATCGTATAGACTGTATAAGTCTAATTTTTCGGAGAAAATTCGACTAAAAATGTTATATAAAACAAAAGAAAAACTAGGATAGGAACCGTATTCGATAATGTATACCTGAATGTCGTTAAAAGAGTAATAGAAGGAAAAAAAATCAGACCTGTTGCCAGAGACTGTGGTATTTGTCACCTTACCCACTCAATATGTAAGGAAGAATTTTGGAAACCAAGTTAATTATAATAACTAACATGTAAATTGCACTAAATAATGAGTGTTACAATTGAACCTAAGCCCTGCAACAATTGGTCCTCTGACGGTGACGATTGTAACAATACACTTTGGTCCACGTAAATGAAGTTATTTCAGTTATGGACCAACATAGAACATTTTTGTGTAGCTCATTCAAAACCTGAAAGATGTCCGTATCTTGTGCCAAAAATTTAATTCCCTGCGACTAATAAATACAAAGTTACTAGCCTGAATATTTTTTTTTGTTACTACTGACACACCTCTCCCCTACCCTTATTTAATCGTAAACTAAAAATTATATCCCGTACAAAAATCTACGACAAATAGGTTGTAATAAATTAGAAATGATGTCATGTTAAACGGAAGAACTGGTAAGACGTCAAGGAAAGGTTCTGAACTGGCAATTCGTAATTTTGACGAAACTTTGTATACGTGTTGTAGTACTAGCAAAAATAACTTACCCGTATTTTCCATTAGCTGTGGCCGTCGCCATTTAAAGGGTGAAATCACCCCTCAAAGTTAGGGTAAAATTTAAATTTTGCTTGATTACTTGAAAACTACGGCAGATAGAGTAAATCTTGAAATTGACACAACACTTTATTTTTAGAGAGCTCACTACTGATGTATATAAAGCCGGGGTCGGACCTACTGGAGGCGCGATTTAGGTAAAATTGGGAGTAAATTTTGAAATTGGGCGGATATGCTTTGGTTTATTAAAATTTGAATAGCATATATATGAAATCTATATGAAAAATATTAGTTTACCTGTTTTTGCCTAAAGTTGTAATTTAAAGCCTAAACTCTTATAACTGGACGGTTAATTTATGGCGTGAATTCTAAATTTTATTCACAATCAGTGAGTTGCCTTGTAATTAATAACTGCCCAAAATGCATGAATAATAAATTTTAATAAGCATTTAATATCTAGATTCTACTTTTATAAATTAATAGATAATACTGTGTATGTCAATTTAACATTATCCTAAGAATTTTGAACCCCGTTGAGACAAATATAATCTTTTTTTGGTGATTGCCAGTTGTATCTGGGTTATTTCTTAGTCTTCTTTTCTGAAAACAAGGAAGACAAAAGAACTGCTGAATGACTTCCGACTTATAAAATAAGTCAAGGAACCCGCTGGTGATGGAGAAAAACCTGAAATATCACCATTGGCATGTTACATCAGACATTTGTGCAAAACTGTCATTAACTAGCATAGTATCGTTCACTAATAGGTTTACCCCAGGGGTGGGCAAACGGTCGATCGCCAACAGTTCGACAGTCGATCGCAGACATTTTAAGTAATTTGCTAGGTTAATTTAAAATGTTTTAATTTAAAACGTGCACTTAAAATTTAGTAGACAATGAAACATAAATTTAAATCAACATCTTAAACGAGGAAACGACAACCTGCAAAACTGTGTGTAAGATCAAAATAAAATTAAGAAGTAGCCGCTTGACACGGTTCGATTATTTAAATAATCGTTTTCAGGAGCGAAAAATACAAGCAAAAAATCAAAATGGACAAAATCTAAATATAAGTGTTGATGACACCGTAATTTGGCCCAAAAAATGAATAAATGTCAGTAAAAAAGTGAAATAAACCAAAGAAAGAAAAACCCGTTTAGAAAACGGGAACAGTCAAAAAAATATAAAAAAATATAAAAAATCAAAACGGAAGGAAAAAATATTTTTCTTCCTTTTTGACTTTTTATATAATATTTTTATTTTTCCGCTGTTCCCGTTTTCCAACCTTTCGAAAGGGCCAAAATAAAAAATGGAAAAGTCGACTACGGAAAAAAGG
The DNA here is from genome assembly GCA_035578155.1 of Brachynemurus nebulosus. NCBI lineage: Eukaryota > Metazoa > Arthropoda > Insecta > Neuroptera > Myrmeleontidae > Brachynemurus > Brachynemurus nebulosus. Next base: position 6,109,291 of record JAPWDM010000006.1, on the reverse strand, counting down.
AACTAAAAAGATGGAAACTAGAAGGAATAGGAAAACAGAAGTTTTCAAACTTTTAAAGTTCTTCTTTTAGGTTCTTCTTCTTTCTTTTGTTTATTTCACCTTTTGACTGATTTTTATTCAGTTTCTGGGCCAAGTCATGGTGCCATTGACACTTATATTTATTTCTTGTCCATCTGAATTTTTTGCTTGTACTTTTTGCCCTTGAAAATGATTATTTAAATATGTAATCGAAACATGTCAAGCCGCTAGTTTAAAATTCGATTTTGATTTTACCCACAGTTTTGCAGATTGGCGTTCCTTCATTAAGACTGATTTCTCTCCAGCTGCAGTTGGAATAATTATAATTATACATGAATTTAAAATTAAACATGTATCTATTCTACACTTGACTAATTCCAAAGTGCCACTAGCAAAAAAAAAAAAATTAAAAATCTTATCCCAGAAATTTATTAATCATTGCACATTACATCCCGTATTAAATTATTATTACAGTGAAAATTTGGAATTATGGCCACGAATAAATTTCCCTAGTGAGCGTTTGACATGAAAAATACTTCATTTGTTTTTAATTTAACCCGTTTTTTGGAGTCGGTCGCGCTTAAATAAGAAAATTTAATGACGATCATAACAGTATTAAGTTTGCCCACTCCTGGTTTGCCCTATATTTTTTTTGTGATTTCAGAATTTTATTATTATTTTTTTCATTTGATGTAATCGTTTAATGCGATCATTTAGGTACACGTAACGCATCCTGCCTCCGAAAGTTCAAACAATATTTTCTATCATTTTTGCACGTTTTTCACTATACTTCACTTCTTATACTAGCGTGAGTGTGCATAATAAAAATACAGTAACAGTACATATACAAAAGAATATTCTAAGTATTTGTCATACAACAGGAAACGGAAATATTCATAATATTTTTGAAAGAGATCACTTATTGTACTCTTTGTACACCTACCTATGGATGTGCTTGTTGTATCTTTTTGCACGTATCGTAGAGTTTCGTTCTAACAGTAGGTGAATATTTGAGCAAAATTATACATAATATCTGCACGCATCAAATTTTCCAAACGTCATGTCCGGTTGCTTTTTGTCCGATTCAAATGGGAGCAAGTGACAACCGACCTACGTAAATGGCATAATGTACAGTACCGTCGGAAAGTTTACGACCAAGAAAATTGAACCATAAGTTATTGAATTCATTTTCATGCTTACATGATGTAATATGCTTAATGTTCTGTTGTAATCCAGAGCAAAAAATAATTTCACGACCCTAGAATTTTGTTATCGCTGCTTTTGAAATATTACTGGTTTACATTAACAAAATTCAAATTAAAGGGTGTAACATACGAGTATACTTAACTTTATTCCTAAGCGTGAACCAATTTTATATTTTATTATTCGAAACGGTAAATTATAACAATGATTCTGTTCTAATTTTTAATACAGCTACAAGGAAATAAAAAATATGGGGCCAAAATCATATGGGGTCATAAATGGAAATATCATATATAGGTTTCATAAGAAAATTCTTTGTTTTACTTTTTTACGTAATGTTTAAAAAGTTATATTAAATTAAAAATAAATTTTTATACTTTAGGTTCTCGAGACCAATTAAACACACATGTAACGTCATAATGTTTATATTACATGAACACAAATTAGTGTATTTTCATTTTGAATTATTGTTGCTATCCAATTATTACTTACTATAAACATTTTTGTGTTGAATAATTTATTGAAAATGTTTCAAGAGTAATCGAGTTTGTTTTGTACCATTATCATTATGTGGTAATAATACAAAAATATTAGATATTCTGTGACCATAAAAATATCTGCTGCAGGTATATTGTCAGAATTAGTCTTTATTAATCCTTTGTCCTACATTGCGAATTCATTCAAATTAAAAAATTTCAAGTTTGAATTAATTTCTTGTTTATTATATATCATTCTTAAAATATTTTTTGCATCGATTATCAATATTATTTATGATATGGTATTGAAATAAAACAAAAAACAAAACAAAAAAAAATTAAAAATCTTTTTTGTACAAAAACCAAATTATTGGTGCCAAAACGTGATGCTATTACAATGTTAAAAAAAAAAGAAAAAAAAACGGTAGAACTGAACGTAATACAGCAGCGAAACTTAAAACGTCCAAAACGTCCTACGCAGTTAAAAAATTTATGTTAAAATTAACACATTTCACATGTCAGTAGGTAGTGGGACGGTTGACGGTGTAATGTCGATTGCCTAGCTGTAGGGGCAGGAAGTTGAAAAACCGCAAACACATTCGTCGGGCGGAAACCGCAAAATTTTTCTTATCAGTTCTAATTAAAATGTGTGTTGACCTTCTTACGTTTCCGGTCATGGGATATTATTTTGCGCGCCAAAAAGAGAGAGAATGGAAAATTATAAAATATAATTTTTTTTGTTTTAAAAAATGTTGTTACTTAGTGAAATACAGTTTGAGTGACCTTCTTACGTTTCCGGTCACACAGCACGCGTTCTAGATGTATAAATTGAAAAATATAAAAATTATTTGTGATAGAAATTTGTGGTTTTTAATATATTTCTCTTATCTATAAAATTATTTTCTGTTTGGAAAATGTGTATTTTGATTAACACATAATTTAAAAAAAAAAAAAATCAATTTTTTGTTTTTAAAAAATATTGTTACTTACTGAAATTCAGTTTGCCTGACCTTCTTTCGTTTCCGGTCACGTTGCATTCACATACATCGTCGACGCTATTTTCCCGCCAAAAAGTGCTATATAAACAGGTCGAGAATCAAGTAATTTATCAGTTATTTTCAAGCTGTACTGAAAACATTTTCTAGGAGATTTCCGATTACTGATAATAAAATCGTTACTTGTTGTGAAGAAAAAATTTAATTAATTTGGTAAGTTTTTATTTTTGTAAAAATTTTTAAAAAAAAATTATAATAAATACTTAAGTAAATAAATAAATAAATTTTTGTAGAAAATGGATTTTAACGCATCAGAATCTTTCAATTTCTTTGAAAACCCTGAAGCTATGGAGGAGTTTGTAAGAGAATTGGAAGAGTTGGGGTGTAATTTACACCTAGCTACTGGCGAAGAGTCATGGGAAAGGCGATTGGAGGAACTGAATGAATTAGGTCGGAACACGTCGTTAGATAATGGTGGTGACGAAATACAATCAGACAATTTCTTTGAAAACCCTGAAGCTATGGAGGAGTTTGAAAGAGAATTGGAAGAGTTGGGGCGGAATCTTAATCTTGCCACCGATGAAGAGTCTTGGAAGAAGTTATTGCAGGAGTTGAATGAATTAGGACGGAACACCGGACTAGATAATGATGATGATGATGGTGACGAATTACAATCAGACAATTTCTTTGAAAACACTGAAGCTATGGAAGAGTTTGAAAGAGAACTGAAGGAGTTGGGGCGCAATCTTCATCTTGCCGCCGATGAAGAGTCATGGAAGAAGTTGTTGAAGGAGCTGAATGAAATAGGACGTAACACGACACCAGACGAGGGCGGCGACGATGATGAACACACATTGGAAAAATACGAGGTCCTCTCCGAGTCGAATACAAAGGTGCGACGGTATAATTTACACGGGCGAAGAATAACTTTCAAAATTAAGGACGTACCCAACGGTGAAGACAATATGAACTGGGTTAAAAGCGCCGTGAACGATATAATACAACGTATATCGTCGAATATCGAACCGGACGATAAGGTGGGGTTCACCTTCAGTAGTGAAAATTTCGAAAGAGGACCCGGCTGGATGGCGTTTCGTGATGGAAAAGATGTTACCTTCGAAGACGTGTGGAAATTACTTGGCGCCATTTTCCAAAGCAATTCACAAGGACTGGCTACCGACAAATTCCGATTAACCGCCACATACGTCAAGATGCCAAGGGGGAGTGGGAGAAACAGAGTAAGATCCTCTACCTATAATACATATGAGCAAGAGTGCAAACAACGTCGAGGGATAATTTTTATTAAAAATAATGACAATTTATGTCTTTTAAGGGCTATTGTTGTTGCGAAGGCCCATGCTAAAAAAGACCCTAATTTTGAAAAAATCATGTGCAATCGATACAATACTAATCAAATACAGACGGAAAAAGTGAACAAACTGTTACGTAAGACAGGGTTGGTGATACCTGAACAAGGTGGCGGTGTTGATGAATTACAAGTTTTACAGCGCTACCTTCGAAAATACAAAATTACCGTATACAAGCATCTATCAAGAGGCCGAGATATTATATTTGAGGGTAAAAACGACGATGCGATTTACAAGATAAATTTACTACTACATGAAAATCACTATACCGTTATAACTAGCCTGACTGCGGCGTTTTGTTGTGGTTATTACTGTGAGGCGTGCCATACACCTTTTAATGGAAGAAACGCACATCGATGTGGCGCCACCTGTCCATGCTGCCAGCAAGCCCCACCATGTGAAAAAACAAACCTAGAAATCAGATGTGATCGTTGTAAACGAGAGTTCCGTAGTCAGACATGTTTTGATAACCATTGCAAACAAGGATCGTTGGGTAAAAATTCTGTTTGCAATGTAGTTAAACGGTGTGAAAAATGTTTCAAAACAATTAATATGGCGAGACGAAAACAAAAACATGTGTGCGGCGAAATTTTTTGTAAAATGTGCGATTGTTATGCTCCAGCCAACCATTTTTGTTATATCAAGAAAGATACAAACCAACCAAAATTAAACGACACGTTATTTATTTTCTTCGATCTTGAAACAAGGCAAGAAAAACCGTTAAATGAAAACAGCGATACGATGATTCATGAAGCTAACCTATGTGTATACATGAAATGTTGTGACGTATGCATTAAGGATGAAACAAGAATGTATTGCGAAAAATGTGGGGTGCGACAAGGTGTTTTAAAAGAAAATGTGATTGAAAAATTTATGAAGGAGATATTGGATATACGTAAAAAATTCAAGAAAGTTATTTGTATTGCACATAACGGGCAAGCGTTTGACAACCAATTCATATTGAAATATGTTTTCGAAAATACTCAACTTCAACCTGATGTTATTATGAGAGGATCGAAGATATTAATGTTGGAGATCGATAATGTACGTTTTATCGATTCTCTGAACTACTTTCCCATGGCACTGGCGGCGCTCCCGAAAGCTTTTGATCTTCCACCATCATCGAAAAAAGGATACTTCCCACATTTATTCAACACGGAAGCAAATAAAGACTATATTGGACCCCTTCCTGACATCTCATATTACTCGCCAGACACAATGAAAGGTACAGATGACGCTGAAGGAGATGACGAACGAAAAAAGTTCATCAGATGGTATAATGAAACAAAAGAGAGTGGTTATGTATTTAACATGGAAAAAGAAATTGTGGAATACTGTACCAGCGATGTGGATATTTTAAAAAGAGCCTGCTTAAAGTTCAGGGGAGTGTTTCTGGAAGAGTGTAACGTTTGCCCGTTTACAGAGGCAATAACGATCGCATCATCGTGTAATTTGGTGTTTCGGCGCAAGTTTTTACAGCCAAACACTATTGGAATTTTACCTCGAGGCGGTTACCGACTGGCGGATATTCAATCAAAAATTGCACTCCAGTGGTTAATATATGAGGAAAATGAACGACAAATATTAATTAAACACGCCGGGAGACAGAGAGAAGTGATTTTACCAGGTACCAGTTTAAAAGTTGACGGCTATTGTGAAGAAACTAAACAAGTATTTGAATTTCACGGATGTTACTACCATGGGCACGATGTTTGTCAACAGACTCGACGCAATGAGCCGTTACATGAAGCACCAGACGATACCTTAAATAGTCGATTCGAACGAACAAAGGTAAAAACAAGACGAATGCAAGAATTGGGTTACGACGTCATCGAGATGTGGGAATGTCGATTTCGAAAAATTATAAAGACCAGAACCGATTTGAAATATTTGGAAAATCATCCGTTAATAAATTCCACTCCATTGAACCCCCGCGACGCATTTTATGGTGGCCGTACAGGTTGTACAAAATTGTATTATAAAGTTAAAGATGGTGAAAAAATTAAATACGTCGATGTCTGTTCTCTGTACCCATGGGTATGCAAATACGGAAAATTCCCGTTACGCCATCCGAGGATTTATGTTGGTGATGATTGTAAACAGCTGATTGAAGATGACAACAACCTGGGTGCTAATGTTAACGGTTTAATTAAATGCAAGATTTTACCGCCACAGAATTTGTATCATCCTGTGTTGCCGATGAAACAGAACAACAAACTTATGTTTGTTTTGTGTCGAACGTGTGGTAACGAATGCAATCAGGTCGATGACTGCACACATTCAGTTGATGAAAGAGCACTCACTGGTACCTGGGTAACTGATGAAGTGAAAAAAGCCATCGAACTCGGTTACCAACTAATTGATGTTTATGAAATTTGGCAGTACGATGTTACTCAGTACAATCGAGAAACAGGTACTGGTGGACTGTTTGCCGATTTCATAAACAAATTTCTAAAAATGAAACAAGAAGCGTCTGGTTGGCCATCAAACTGCAACACAGTGGAAGAACGAAATAATTACATTGAAGAGTACTTTAAAAATGAAGGGGTCCAATTGGAATCAGCGAGAATTTTGAAGAACCCCGGCCTACGATCGTTGGCCAAATTGATGTTGAATAGTTTCTGGGGCAAGTTTGGTCAACGGGAAAACCAGCCGAAAACCAGTATTATTCATGAACCAAAAGACCTGTACGACCTACTCACCAACCCCGCTATCGATGTAAATTACATTCAAGAAGTAAATGAAAAAATTATTATTGTCAACTGGGAGCATAAAGATGAAGCAGCTGATCTGTTGTCTACGGTCAATTGTGTCATCGCCGCGTATGTAACTACTCAGGCCCGACTCAAGTTATACAGTTATCTCGAACAATTACAAGAAAGGGTTCTGTATTATGACACCGATTCCGTTTCATTTCAAGAGAGACCGAATATGACGTACCTACAGGCTCTTTCCTCGGCGATATGACGGATGAACTAGCAGACTATGGACCGGGAAGTTACATCACCGAGTTTGTTTCGGGAGGTCCGAAAATGTATGGGTACTCTGTATACTCGACATTGGAGAAGAAGGTTATGCCGCCCTCATGTAAAATTAAAGGAATAACAATAAACTATCAGTCAGGCAAGTTGGCAAATTTTAATATCCTCAAGCAGATGATCACTGAAGACGCTCCACCAGTTACAATAACATCTCGTAATATTCGACGTACTGAAGAACACGACATAGTAACTAAAACGGAGAAGAAAATTTTCAAACCAACATTTAATAAACGCAGGCGAATAGACGATTTAATTCAGTTCCTTACGGTTTTAAAAGACAAAGAACCGAATAAAACACCATGTGTAAATAAAAACTATTTTTAAAAATATAAAAATTGTGAATCTTAAATAGAGAGATAATAATATTTTGTATGAACGGTTTAATGATAAACGCAAGACTGTTTCAAATAAAAACATACGCATGTTGACAATAATATATATATATTGTGAACTTGAACTTGAACTAAATAAATTGTATTAACGTAAAATTATAAATTTTTCGTGATAAAAAATATATGTACTTGAACTTCCGTTTATTAATTTTTATCTCTGTAAATAGTAAATAGGTTGTATTGTAAAAATATTAACATGAGTATAATTTTTATATCTGTAAATAGTAAATAGGTTGTATTTAAAAATATTAACGTAAGTGAAATATTGTAACTAGTTGAAAAATTTAGATTAAGTCAATAGTTGGTAAAAGTTAGGGTTAAAATATAAAATGCAAAACTATTTCATATAAAAACATCAAACATATGTATGTTGACAAGAATATATTGTGAACTTGAACTTCCTCAAAATATGTGGTAAATAAATGTATTGTGATAAAAAAAAATATGTGTGTACTAGAACTTCCGTTAATTAATTTTTATCTCTGTAAATAAGTAGTATTTAAAAATATGAACATAAGTGAAATATTTTAATTAGTTGAAAAATTTAGATATGTCATTATTCGGTAAAGGTTGGGGTTAAGAAATAAAAATAGCTATTTTTATAAGTTAAATTTTTTATTATTATTATTAATAAATGTACATGTAAAAATTATTATTATTATGTATACAAGTGTTTTCGTAATATTTCATCCACATCTATAAAATCTTGCAAATTACTGGAGGCCCATGGACCCGAGTCCGGTCCTGAATCAAAACCGAGATGAGCGGTTGGGTCGTTGAGGCCTTTTTCAATATTTTGCCAAATCCAGCAAACCAAACAATCATCATCACCAGCATCATCGTCATGTTCTTCCTCTTCAGTCAAACGAACATCTTGAATACCGTATTTTTCAACGATCCCGAGAACGTATTTCAACAGTTCCGGACGAACATATTGTACAGCTGCCCGTAACCAGCTAGTAATAACATCATTAAGTGATTCAACTCCAAATATATGGTTTTCGTCCGTATCAAAGGTATAATTGAATAATGTATCCAACACTTCTACCGATGTATTGTGTTTAATTCCAAATGTTATTTTTCCAGGACAGAAAAGTTGGCGCTCCTTCATTGCAATACACTTGATTGTATCCACATCACGCTGTCTAATGGCATTATCCAACATTTTGTTCAACAATCGATGTCGCGCACGAGTTTCTTCCATTGTTATCTGGTCCTGGATGGTTTCCATTGTTTCACCAAGAATGACTAACTGGTGAGCACCATAGCTCAGTGTATTTATAATAGCTGTGTGGTCGGAATCCATGAATTGTGTTCTTTTGGGAATCCGAGTCACTTCACATACACTCTATCCTTCTTCTTTTTCAACACCTTTTCCACCAAATATACGTCCGGATATTTCACTTTTTGGATCTCTTCTTGATAGAATCCACCTTTAATAGGGTTACCTTGATAATCCTCTAGTAGGTATGTAATCGGATTGGTTAATTGCACCTTGTTGATTTTAAAAAGTTCAGTCGTCCATGATGGCTGATATCCTTTGTCAAATTGTGATTTATACTTGCTAATGCGAACAATATCTCCAACCTTATATTTTGGTTTTGTAGCAATTTTTACATAATTGTAGACGGTTGAGAGAAGTTTATCTTCCTTGCTTGGTGTTACATCGCGCGGTCGCATCTTAATTGTTCTATGCTTACGCGAATTGTAATCATCCACCAGCTTGTCCAATATATCAATCCAACGATACGATCCATTGTAACTAAACATTTTCCACATATCAGTCTTCAGTGTTCTGTTAAATCTCTCAACAACCGATGCTTTTTTCGTTGAAAATGTCGAATAATGGTTAATATTGTACTTTTTCATGAGTGCTTTAAACAGGTGATTATAAAATTCCTTTCCAAAGTCTGTTTGAACTGATCGCGGAACACGGTCTTGTTTAAGTATCGATTCAAATGCGTCTGCCACTTCTTTTGCGGTTTTATTTTTAACCGGTATCGCCCACGCACGTTTGGAAAAAACATCGATCGTTGTCAGTAAAAATTTGTAGTTATTATTCACCGAAGCGTAAGCCCCCATTTCAATTAAATCACATTGCCATAGATCGTCAATTCCTTTTACAATAACGCGCCTACGCGGGAAATTCTTCCGTGCGGGTCTGTGTAGTTCACGTACCACCTGTAGTTTGCTCATTTTTCTTAACAGGTTTCAGTATTTCATCAAGACGTTCTTCAATCTTCGATATTCGAAGATTAAATGTGGAAATTTCTTGATCTATCGATGTTTTATACGATATAAAAAGTTGCGCAGCCTGGATCAACTTGTACACAGCATTTTCAATTTGTGCTTTGTTCATTTCGACTGTTTGTGTTAATTCGGAAAATTTCTCCAATTCAAAACTTTTTAAAAATTTCAAATTCACCACATCTCGATCACCAGCCGGATCCTTTACATTTGTTAGCTGTCTATTTCCAATATCGTAATTTCCCCTGCTAGTCATCTTTAAACCAATGGATTTAAGAGCTTTTTTCTTAATGCTTTTGTCATGTACACGTCCAAACTTGTCGACGGTTATATTTTTGTTACGCGTACGACCAAATCTATCCATGTTCAATAAAACCTGCTTCCATCAACTCCTCTAAGATCGAGATTATTTCCCCGTCGTGCCCCGTGTGTCCCGCTAATTGTGATCCTACGAGCAATCGTAGTCTACTGACCAGTTCGTTCGGGTTGTCCCAGTATATATGCTCCTTTTTCATATTGTTGAACCGCATCAAACCAGTCCCAAATACTGGAGCACTAGCCGTACGGCTTCGTGTTTTATATCTTGGAATTGATCTTGGGATTGGTACCATTTCACTAATAATATTTCGATATTTATAACTTGAGCTGCCTTTAACTTGTTGATTTGGGCTATGATTTCGTCGATGAGCATTTGTTTGCTTTAAAATTCGTTTGTACTCATTTAAATCTTCGGTGCGATATACACTTCGTTTTGGTACTTTCATGAAAATCAGCTCATATAAACCAGGTGTTCCTTTATACGTAATACCATTGATTATTATATCATCACCCTCTATTTGAAATGGCTGATTTCCAATCATCCATTCGTCATCTTTTTTGTACGGTTTTTGATAAGGTTCTTCCTCTTCCACCATTTCATCCTCCAACTCTTCATCTTTTGTTGGTAAACAGCAATACTCCTGTTTTCTCTTTTTAATTTTAGGTGTAAATGTATCCATTACTTGTGTCTGTTCTTCTTTCGTTTCGACTTTGATAGGTTGGTTGTTCTTCTCAGTTAATTTTGTAGCTATTTCTTTGAGCGGTGCGGTTACTGGTTCGAGCGTTGTTTGTAACAACATGTCTGATTCCACCTTCCCAGATCGTAAGGCTTTAAATTTTTTTCGTATATTACTTGCCGTTTTTATGATACTCTTTTTAACAAGCTCCTTCTTCTTATCCATCTTGACAACTGTTTCATACAACAGTCTCTCAAGAACTGCATGTTTATCTTACACACCCGTTTATTTATACAACGGGTCAGTTACTGCCCTGTTGAAACCAGCTACTGCTCTGGTTAATAGCGGTTAACTGCCTGTTGAAACCAGCTACTGCTCTGGTTAATAGCGGTTAACTGCCTGTTGAAATCAGCTACTGCTCGGGTTAGTAGCGGTTAACTGCCTGTTGAAACCAGCTACTGCTCTGGTTAGTAGCGGTTAACTGCCTGTTGAAACCAGCTACTGCTCTGGTTAATAGCGGTTAACAGTCTGTTGAAACCGATTACTGGTCTGGTTCACAGTCAGTTCATTTGTGCCCTCTCCAAAAGCTATCAAGCTTGTTTCGATATCTGCCGTTGTTGATATCATCCTCCTTACAGATGGTCAAAAATCCATATTTATCTCGCCAACACTCCTGACATAGGTTTTTGAACTCTGTGAAAGACATGTCGGAATTGATGTGGTCATCGTAAATATGTCTAAGATTCAGATCATCTTGTTTGAAGACAGCGATAAAATTTGTATTATCCCGTACGTTGTGTTTTGGTGTTGCTGTATACGTTTGTGTTAGGTAAAAGCAATCGTCGTTGTAGTGTCGAGAGTGACAGAAATATTCTTCTATTATAGCCTTTTTCTCCCGCGCAGACACATCGTCGAATATTATCAATGAATTTGGTAGAGCATCCATTGGTGGTATGACATCTTCGTTATTGGAGAATGTAAAATAACCCATACCTTTAACAAGTTTAATACTTTGTTTTAGATATTCATATTTCGGCTGGTGCAGCGATTTGGAATAGATGTATAAATTTTCAAACGTCAGACCGTCGGGATGTTGTATTAGTGAAATAAGCAGTGAAGTCTTTCCACAACCACTCGGACCACAAATGATTGCTCTGATGCTGTTCGGTAGCAATGGACCGTTTTTCTTTTTGTTGTTGTTATTGGATGAAAATTCAAAATTCTCTATTGGTAGTGTTTTTCGTTGTTTAATGAACGAAGACATCTCACCGATGTTGTCCGAATTAGACCATTTCATATACTAACAAGATATGTAGAATTTTAATCTATTTATAATATCTATAAAATAGTTAATATACGTTTTTTGTTTTCAGTACACCTTAAAATGTCTATGCGAAAACAACGAGGCGTCAGTTGCAGACGGGTTAGCGGAGCGAACACATCAGGTCGTGGATTAATAAACTCTGCTATTAATAAGTTACCATTTGAACTACATATACCTGGTTATCAGTATTGTGGGCCTGGAACACGACTACGTGAACGATTATTACGAGGCGACCCAGGTATCAATAAATTGGATGCTGCATGTAAAGAACACGATATCGCCTATTCACAATTCAAAGATATCAACGATCGACACAAAGCCGATTTAGTTTTAGCCGACAAAGCGTGGGAGCGAGTTAAATCGTCAGACGCAAGTTTTGGTGAACGAGCCGCTGCTTGGGCCGTAACGAACGCTATGAAATCAAAAGTAAAATTAGGAATGGGTCATTCAAAGAAAAAGAAGGTGATATTTGGTGCCGGTATTCGTGATATAAGAAACATACTGAAGAAAAATAAACCGAAAACTGTTAAAGATACGATCAAGTTAGCCTTAAAAGCTGCAAGGAAAATTTTTAAGAAGAAGAAATTTACATCGCCGAGAATTATACCGATCCCCAAGACTGGTGGAATTTTACCATTTTTAGTTCCACTTTTTGCCGGGCTATCAGCTGTTGGATCACTTGCTGGTGGCGCTGCGGGTGTTGCGAAAGCAATAAATACTTATAAAACAGCTAAGAAGCAGCTAGATGAAAGCGAGCGACATAACAAAATGATGGAAGCAATCGCTCTTGGATCGAAGAAATCCGGCACCGGTCTATATTTGAAACCGTACAGAAAAGGTTTGGGACTTTACATCGATTCAAAAAACTACTGAGCAAGCTGCCTCGTGACAGACCGTTAACTGATCGTGACATCTATCAGTTTGGAAAGGAACATCTACCAAATTTTCGCGGTGTATTCATGAGAGATGAATTACCAAAACGACCGTGGCGAAAAGAGTGCGCTGTTGTTAATTTGGATAGTTCAACTGGCCGTGGAACTCATTGGGTGGCGTACGTGAAAGACAATAAGAATGTGGAATACTTCGACAGTTATGGGAATTTACCGCCACCTGTTGAAGTAACAAGATATTTACGCGGAAACGACATTAGATATAATTATAATGTTTATCAAAAGTATAATGATTTTAATTGTGGTCACCTTTGTTTAAAATTTTTATGTAATAAAAATCTATTTATGTAAATAAATATTGTTGTAGAGTACTACTTTGTTTCATTTACGTACTAGACATCATGTCATTCACATTAACATTAAGCGGTGATACTTCAACACTCAGTGCTGAGTATTTTCCACCTATAGAATTAGTGGGCGAATACGTCTGCGGTCTGGTGAACTTTGAAACATATAATTCGGTGCCAAATGTTGATGAAACGAATAATTTGTTTCATTTTAGTACTGATCCTACTCATGAACCGCACTGCATCGAGATACCTACCGGTAATTATGATTTAGAAGATTTGGAAGCTTACATAGATGACATGTTAACACCGAGTGGGGCAGGTGCTAATGCACAACTTATATTACATGCAAATAACAACACGTTGAAAAGTTCGATAAAGTGTACGGAAACAATACATTTTGATAAAGAGCGAACGATCGGTTCACTGTTGGGTTTTAATAAACGAAAACTGGAGGCGGGTCGTACTCATTATTCAGATAAACCAGCGAATATTATGAAAGTCAATCTGCTACAAATTGAGACGAATATTACGACAAACAGTTATTTGAACAACGTCCGAGCCCATAATATTTATTCGTTTTCAATCCAGGTTGAGCCTGGGTATAAAATAAGCGAGACACCAGCTACAATCATTTATATGCCTGTGAGCGTTCAACGGATAATATCTCTAGTGCTACGTGTTGTGGATCAAGACGGTAACCCGGTTAATTTTCGAGGCGAAACAATAACCATAAAATTACATTTAAAACCGGCATAAGTTATGTTGGTATTTAACGACGATAAACCGACGCAGTCAAACAGTTTACAACTTACCGCCAACCAGTGCGGATCGACGACGAAGCCGCCGTTAACGTTAGCGAACGCAAAATTTCTGCAGCAATACATACAGCGATACGGATTAGTTTTGAAGAAACGAAGAAATGAATAATATTTTACAAATTAGTACTGGTGGAGGTGAGCTCGATGAGAGTATTACGAAATTGGAGGAGCATCCGTACTCACCATTCTTGAATAATTATAATAATAACGATCAGATAATGATCTGTATTCAAAACCAGGACGTGATTTTATTGCCGCATAAAAGCTACCTATACATAGAAGGACAGCTGTTGAAGAGTGATGGAACAGTATCAACCACGGCCGAGCTAAGCAATAATTCAATGGCGTACCTGTTTGACGAGATGCGTTACGAACTGAACGATGTGGAAATTGATCAATGCAAATATGTGGGGCCGACCACCACACTAATGAATTATTTATCTTTAAATGAAAGCCAGAGTAAACACCTGTACAATGCGGGTTGGTGTCCTGGTGAAACTATAAAAATATCCAGCAAAGGTTACTTTAATTTCTGTCTACCATTGGATCGAGTGTTTGGCTTTACTCACCATTATAAGAGAGTTATTCTCAATGCAAAACATCAGCTAGTTTTGATTCGTGCGAGAACAGATTATGATGCAGTATTGTCAACGACTGATGATGTCGTATTTCATATACAAAAAATTCAATGGATGGTTCCACATGTATCGGTGTCTGATGAAGCGAAACTACAATTGTTAAAATATGTGGAAAATAGTCAAAATATACCGATTGGTTTTCGTACATGGGATATGCACATTTACCCATCGATTCCAACAACGAAACACAACATTTGGACGGTGAAAACAACATCGCAAGTGGAGAAACCGCGTTATGTGATATTTGCATTACAAACAGATCGACGCGATAAGAAAGAGAAAGATGTCACCATATTTGATCACTGTGAACTCTTCGATGTTAAAGTATATTTGAATTCAGAAAAGTACCCGTACATGGATCTAAATTTGGATTTTTCTAATGACAAATTTGCATTGGCGTATCATATGTTTTCAAAATTTCAAGAGGGTTACTACAACTTTAACAAAAATGAACCGTTGCTCAATCGAAAACAATACAAAGATATTGCCCCCATCATTTTCATTGATTGTTCTCGTCAAAACGAAACTCTAAAAAGTGGGGCTGTCGATATACGAATTGAATTTAAAACAACAAAAGAAATACCAGCTAACACGGCGGCGTTTTGTCTTTTATCACATGATCGAACAATTCAATACAACCCACTGACAAACATCGTTACAAGAGTTATATAAAACACAGTACTCATCTAAAGTTCGATTCATTTACAAACCGCCTTCTACACACATCGATCGTCGTTTGTGAAAATGACTGATGTGGCCATTGTTGACTTTCAGGGTTTCCCGAATACAGTAAAGGGATCCCTTTATATAAAAGAATTGGCCATACTTAAGTTTGCTTCGCGGAAAGAAAATAACAACGAAGATTATACGCTACAACATTACATTTTTAAATCACCAACACCGTTTTCTGGTCTGTGTGAAAAAGATCAACGAACTGCACGCTGGCTTCGATCCAAACATCATGGATTCTCCTGGACGGACGGCCATATTGATTATGGACAATTACAGTATATTTTAATGAATACATTACATTCAACGCAAATTATATACGTTAAGGGAGAGGAAAAAGTCCGACATCTCAAGAAACTTATTCCAACAGCATCAATTATGAATATGGAAGAACTCTTCAGTTGCCCCAGATTGGCATTCATCGTAACAATGTACAATACCTGCCGTTGTGGCGAACATCAAAATGGTTTTTGTGCTTTACAAAATGCAATTTCTTTATTTAAACATTATTGTATTAACAAAAATACTTCTTTATAAATAAATATCTATTTTTAATAAAATTACTGGTGTTTTTATTTTTTGGGGGTTAAAAGGGAGTGGGTTAACATAAATAAAAAACATTTATTAATTTCACTTTACGTTTATTATAAGTTTTATAAATTTATATAATTTATAAATTTTTAATTGTTATTATTACAATATGAAGAATTATAATATTCAAATAAAGTAATTTGTTTGAATTCAATTGAGCTGGTTTTTCCAATCTCTCCGTTGTTGATAATGCCTAATTGAGGTGAGTATTTTAACATGTTAAACCTATCGGTTCTCATGTTATCAAAACGAGCCGGGAGTGTAAGATATCCATCCTCCAACTCCAACACCGTCTGCATTCTTGTCGGGTCGAATTTCGATTGTATTTGTTTGGCACCCAAAATTCTGTAGGCCTTGTTTACGACCATATCTTTCACCTTTATCCATGGTTTTACTTTCCCAATTTCATTTAGTTCGCTTATTAATTGATCGTTGGTATGTTGATCTTGATCACAAACCTGTTGAGCGATAGTGATGTTATTTCGGTATGATTCCATTTTTCTCGGTAAATTCTGCAACAATAACAATAAAAATCTATGTATAATACTGAAAACTTATAACAGTTAGTTAATAATAATAATAGAAAAATTTTAACAATAAAACTTAAAATTTAATAATAAAACTTACCCACAAAATTGTTGACTTCTTCAGAAAGTGTTTTCAGTACAGCTTGATATTAACTGATAAATTACTTGATTCTCGACCTGTTTATATAGCACTTTTTGGCGGGAAAATAGCGTCGACGATGTATGTGAATGCAACGTGACCGGAAACGAAAGAAGGTCAGGCAAACTGAATTTCAGTAAGTAACAATATTTTTTAAAAACAAAAAATTGATTTTTTTTTTTAATTATGTGTTAATCAAAATACACATTTTCCAAACAGAAAATAATTTTATAGATAAGAGAAATATATTAAAAACCACAAATTTCTATCACAAATAATTTTTATATTTTTCAATTTATACATCTAGAACGCGTGCTGTGTGACCGGAAACGTAAGAAGGTCACTCAAACTGTATTTCACTAAGTAACAACATTTTTTAAAACAAAAAAAAATTATATTTTATAATTTTCCATTCTCTCTCTTTTTGGCGCGCAAAATAATATCCCATGACCGGAAACGTAAGAAGGTCAGCACACATTTTAATTAGAACTGATAAGAAAAATTTTGCGGTTTCCGACCGACGAATGTGTTTGCGGTTTTTCAACTTCCTGCCCCTACAGCTAGGCAATCGACATTGCACCGTCAACCGTCCCACTACCTACTACGGTCCACTCAATTTTTTGTGTTATTTTAACACAAAGCATATGTGCCACATCTTTACACAAGATTTGTGTCAATGACTTAACACACAAAAGGACATACATTTTGTGTTAATTTTACATAATTACTTAGTTATAATTTTACCAGTAAATATTTTTTTTATTTATTTATTATATAAATGAAAGGAAATAGTAAAAAATAATTTTTCAGTACTTAAACTTTTTTATTTAATATTTCTACAATTTTTGTAAAGATTTCGACGATAATATTGGTGCATTTAACTTGGTATTTGATGAAAATAATGTTGAAACAATATCCAAAAATTTGGAAGATCGTTGTCAAACTGAACGTCGAAGACAAAATGGAACCACTATACTCTTCCTTCTTTACCTGATTTTCTTTGCCTTTTGAATTGAAGTAAATTCTGCAACCAAAGAAAGAAATTCAATCTACAATATTTTTAATTAGCTTACACTTTTTATTTTGAAATATTCCGTCTTCATACATATATGTTTTTGTTGAATGCACAATTGTCGAATGATGCTATACAAGCTACCACTACCCCCGCTCTTAACTAAAGCAGTAAATGCGCGCCAAACTGGTTTTTTTGTGTGGGACATATTTAAAAAAAGGTGTACTTAAGGACATTCTTCCAAACTACACAAAGATTGTGTTAATTTTTGTTGTTCAAAACAGATTAATATTTTTATTATGTTAAATCAAAATTAACACAAACACTAAATGTTACATTAACACAGGGTTGGGTTACTTATTTCACACAAAAATTTTAACCATTAGTTTTTTTTACGCAGAACACAAATTTTTTCACTGTGTAGTTTAGCTATGATTACATGATTTATAACCCTTAGTCTTAAAATTTTCGATGGTAATGTAAATGCCGCATCTGTCTACACATGGTTTTATTATGTTGAATATTATTATTTCTTTACTGACAGATACCGTGTATCCCAAATAGTATTTGTATGTAGATTCCACGTCGCGTCCTAGAGTTTAATTGTAAATAAACAATTAATAAATATTATCTTTCAAAAATTAATTATTAAAAAAAAAAAAACTATCAGTTTCGATCTGCTGGCACTTTCTATCTTGTCAATGGGCTAGCTTTTATTAATTAATTCTTTGTTGTTTCTCTCATTAAACTCTGCAAAGATTAAATATAGCATTAACATGTTAACGGTTATCAACCCCGTACGGCGTTAAGTGAAACCTTGACGCCGTAGGTTTCAGATATTCACTTTTATCTAACTGTATTTTTAAATTTGCGTTTTTTATTCTGCAAAAAACTTTCTCGAAATTAATAATGGGTTTCTGAAGTAAAGAAGAAAAGACAATTATACCAACCATGTGGACAAGACAAGTTGAACCTTGTAGACCTTTTAGAACATTATCTATAACTCGTTGGAAAGTTACTGGGGCGTTCTTTAAACTAAAGGGTATTCGAACATACTAGAAGTGTCCATGATTTACAATAAAAGCAGTTTTCTCAATGCTCCTAGGATGTACTTCAATCTGATGGAAACCAGACTGGTAAAATACATACATTTACCGAGTTTGCCTAATATATCTGCGATATTTGGGATTGGATATTTATCCCCTATAGTCTTTTCATTAAGATTTAAGATTTCAATATTGCCATCCACCCCATCCCTAGGGGGGAGGTGAGGGATCGTGTTTAGTGTCATTAAATACACTTTTTAAAAAAATATTAAAAAAGTATTGCTTCATTTCTTTGACCGGATGTATATTTTTTGAGTTATTTCACCGTTTCTACACTTTTCTTTCGGAATCAGTATAAAATTTATTTTTACAATTATAGCAACATCTGTTGCGAATAAAAAAATGTTTCGTATCAAAGCTGTTTATTTTGTTCCGTAGAATTCGAATCTGTAATAAGAAATGGGGGTTCCTATTTAAGATACCAACGTTGCTCCCCGCCCCGCTGACAGGGTGCAGTGGGGGCTGATTTTAGGATAGAAAGATACTTTCTTTAGAAATTGTTTTCTCATACAATTTGTCCAAATAATGCTTATCTTTCGAGATACCGTCAAACGGAGCTATTTGAAAACGGTGGGGCTATTTGGAACAAAAAAGAAAATGATTTAAGCTCTTATATCTGTTTGATTTCTGAACGATTCATAACTTCAATGCGTCTTTAATAGGGGATGTTTGAAATCTTTTTTAAAACTCTTCTTTAAGAGTTTAAATCTTTTTTTTTTGTTACTAATAGGCCCACCGTTTTCAAATAGTCCCGTTTGACGGTATACTAAATTCCAGGGTAAATAGATTTCAATAGTTTCATTTGGATAATCGCTTATGATTCCAACGTATTGATGATACGCCTGGCTTATCGGAAAAAAGTTTTGTTCATGAGCTGACCTGAACACCCGTCAAGAGTCCTGAAATTGGCTTAGATGTTCCAGCATTAAACATCGGATCTCGTCAATTACTCAGATAAGTGATTCCTGTTTTCGTCTTTTTTCTCTGTGATAAACTTCCGTGAGTTAACCTTGTACCGACCTGAGTGAACAGGCTCTTACGTAATGGACAAATTTAGATCAGAAAACCTTATTTTCCTTTTTACAACTAATTGTTTTATTGTAAAATTGATTTAATAGTGATTTTCTGGCTTCTTTTTATATTTTTTTATCGTAATGGCATAATTTTTTATACTGCCTTTTTTATTTAGCTAATATTTATACTGCCTTTTTTATTTAGCTAATATTTGCTACAAATAAATTACTTGTCGTTTTTTCACAGAAATTTTAACATTTTCCATATTTTTCAAAACTGGTTAATTCATGTTAACTTTATAATGATTTATTCTGTATGTGCATAAAATTGGTTATCCCTGCTTTGCTTATTTTTTTTCTTATCTTAATTTCTTTTTGTTACATTTAAGGCGGCTTACCCAATTCTGTGTTACTTTAATTGTTTGTTAACATTTTTTTTATACTCCTTTCTAGTCGAACAAAAACAAAATTGTAACACTAAAATTTTTAAATTGTAAAATTGAAAGAAAAAGCAAACCAATGTATCGTTTACTGTTTAAAAAAAAGATTTATTGCAAATTGTTAAGCAAATTTTAATTATGACTGTGAATTGATTGTTCTTATTAAAAATATAAATTTTATTGTAATCTGCAAAGGTCTGAACTTCATTATTTTACGAACCAAACACCCCTGAGATTGGAAAGAACTAAATAAAATTTTATTCTCATGCTCAAAGATTTTTATTTATCAAATACCTTTTTCTATTTCAGATGTTTTATTTCAGATATTTTTTATTCTATTTTAAATTTAAATTTATATTTTTAAATAGTGTTTTTTTGTAACAAAATTTTTGACGTTAAACGTGGGGCCCGAGTTGCTGATTTAATTTAATAATTTTAGGGCTTTGTTGAAATTCAGACTTAAAATTTATCTTGTTGTTCGATATTTTTTTCTTTTCCGTAGTAACCAGATTGTTATTTTAGATAAAGCCAGAATTTCAGGCTAGTGGTATAAGCATCCAGAGGAGAGGATAATTTGTGAATTTGGTATTTATAAAAAAAATTTATATCATCAGTATTGTAAGTTACCTTAAATTACTTTTATTTTTGTTTCTTGCGTACAATTTTTGTATATTTCTTTACATAAAGTTTTCTCATCTGTCCGTCTTGTCTGTCCTTTTCATAATTAATTGCGTATGTTGTAAAATTTTCTCGTCTGTTCATTTGTCCGTCTCTTTTGTAAATTATTATTAAAATTATTTCATTTATATTTCAGTTTAAACTTTTTTGTGAGATTTGATTATGGACGCTAATCAAGACGTGAGTTTTCTTGGCCTAAAACGTGACGAATTAGTTTACGAAATTTTAGCACGGCTCTTCCGGCTAAGCAGATGACTTCTGTATTAAACTCGGGTTTGGAACCTGACCCGACATTCGCCCCACCCTTGGTTGGGGAAATTGAAACTTTATGAGCTAAATATAACCAAATGTGTACTGAGGTCCGTCTGTTCATGGGTAGTGAAGACTCTACTGAGTACATCCATCTATCGTCCATCGATTTGGTCAAGAATCACCGTTATAGAGATGATAATACGGCACCTCTTATAGATCAAGCAGCGTTGCTTGAACGGTCCTTTAACGGCCTGGACGACGAACTTTTAGAACGTACCCGTCACGTTACAGTCAATGTTCCCGTGTTAGCTCGTACCGTTATGCCGCTTATAAGCCTCCACCTGTTTATAAGTGGAACGTGAAGTTCTCTGGCACCGGTAACGTGCAGGTATTTATAGATCGCGTGCATGAACTCGCCGAGGCGCATCATTTATCGTATCACGACCTTTTTGTTTCGGCTGTCGACTTGTTCGAAGAACAAGCACTTAATTGGTACCGTGCTACCAAACCTGATTCAGTCTTGGGACCAATTATTGGATGCCTTGCGTCGTTACTATGGTCTTTCCACCTCCGATGACGCTATTTGGAAGTCTATCTATAGCGCTAAACAGGGTCCCACTGAACGAACGATCGATCTATTTATTCGTCTTAAGCAACTATTTGCTCGACTAACTATGCCCTCCGATGATTCGCGCAAAATCGACATTATCACTGCCTCTATGTCCACAGATAATGCCTTACAAGTTTCTATTAGCTTGTGCACTACAATGGACCAATTATATACCATATGTGCACAGCTCGATCGTATCAATTCCGAACATGGATCATCTCGTGCTAGTAACCCGTCTACGTCTCGACCGTCAACTAGTAGCCTGAATGAGTCCGTCCGTTTAGTTTCCGCCTTCAAATGTTTTAATTGCAGCGAAGGAGGCCACCATTTTCGTAACTGCAAGAAACCACAAAATCGTTATTGCTACCGTTGTGGTAACCCTAACGTCCCCATTAAGAGTTGTTCAAAATGTAATACCTCTTTAAACGTCGATTAGGTCGTCGTTTGAATCGTCGAACGCACCTTAAATCTAATAAATCGAAGGTAGACGCAGAAAAAACGAGTGCAACTGCGTCCTGCCCCGTTCCTAAAACGACTAAACAAGTCCGTTCCTTTTTGGGAATCATCTCGTGGTTCCGGCGTTGGGTCCCACACTTTACGGAACTTACGCAGCCCCGTTACTTAAACTTACAAGGAAGAACTCCAAGTGAATTTGGAACGACGCCACGCAGAAATCTTTTACACTTAAACAACGTCTTTTGTCACCTCCGATTCTCAGTTGTCCTGATCCGTACCTGCAGTATACGATCCATTGCGATGCCTCTTAACTTTTGGTTGGCAGTTGCCTCACGCAGCAAATCCGTGACTGTAAAGAGAAGATAATAGCTTATGCGTCCCGTGCTCTGTCGAAAAACGAAGCCAAATATTCTGTGACTGAAAAGGAACTGCTTGCGATTTTATGGTCAATCAACAAATTTCGTTGTTATGTGGAAGCTATTCGCTTCACTGTAGTCACCGACCATTTCGCCTTGAAATAGGTACATAACCTTAAAAATCCATCTGGTCGCTTAGCACGTTGGAGCTTACAATTTCAGTCTTATGATTTTGACATAGTACACCGCAAAGGTTCTTCCCACACTTTACCTGATGATTTGTCGCGCTTACCGACCGACATCAATCTGATAGAGGTCACTAACACGCATCACGACCGTTGGTATCGGAAAATGATAACGAATGTCGAACGATTTTCTGACAGATTTCCCCAATGGAAGTTGGTAGATGGTAAATTGTACAAGTTTTGTACTCCAGTCAGTCCACTCAATCTGGATGAAGATCCGTGGAAACTAGTTTTACCTACATCACTTCGTGCCAATGCATTAAGGGCATGTCATGACAGTGTAACATCCGGACACTTTGGGTGTTACAAGACGTTATGTAGTATCTGCCAACACTATTTTTGGCCTGGTTTATGTACTGATCTGCTCAGGTATTGCCGATCATGTCAGATTTGTGCCCAACACAAAGTCGAGCGTAAGTTACCTGATGGTTTTATGGGTAAACGGATAATTAACAAACCCTGGTCTGTACTTTGCACTCAGCCAGAACCATTTCCTATGTCCACCTACCGACATAGGTACGTATTCATAATATCTGATTTTCTCACCAAATTTTCGTTGATTTTCCCGTTGCGAGAAGTCAATTACAAAAACCTTATTAAGATCTTTGACAAGGTATCCCTTACCTTTGGTTTTTGCGACTCTCTGGTTTGTAATAATGGAACACAGTACGTATCGAGAGAGGTTTTACAGTACTTTAAAGACCATAACGTACAAGTACAACTCTCTCCTAAGTTCCATCCACAAAGTAATCCAGCAGAAAGAGTCATACAAACTGCAAAATCTTTGATTGCTTCTTCCATTAACGACAATCAAGGTAATTGGGATGTAAACCTACACCCGTACAACTTCCCTATCAATTCTTCAGTGCATCATACTACCCACTTTTCGCCCGCGTACTTAATGTTTGGACGCGAAATCAAGATATCCGGTAACCCCTCACAACAAAACCCTGTACCTGCTGACATTGATCTAAATAACTTCCCTGAACGTATCCGACGTTTAATAACCGTTTGCCAATTAGCACATGACTTATTTCTAAGTCATAAGATGGTAGTGCCGCTAGATACAACCTCCGCCATCGTTTCGCTACTTTTGGCGTCGGCGATTTTGTATGAAAACGACATTTTCCACTATCTGACTACTTTAGTTCAAAATTAGCTCCAAAGTTTATAAAATGCCAGGTATCTAAAAAGCTGTCCGATAATCGTTACGAGTTAACTTCCGTTGATTGCAAAAACTTAGGCGTATACCACGTTTCTATGCTGAAATCTTATGTCGAGCATATTAATTAAATAAAATTTAATTTCATTCCGTATGTATTTTTGCTTCATTGTATGTTATTTTATATTTTACATTTAACTTTGATGACTTCATCATTTGAACTTTTTCGCTATCTCTCTTTTTTAATCATTTTGTTGTGCCATTCCCGGCATGAGAATTGGATGGCGAGCCCACTTTTCTTGTGGCTCTTCAGTAAGAGTCCGTATGAACAGACAAGGGTCTTTATCATCAGGACCAGTCAGTCATTTTTCGTCTTATCTTATTCGTTTAACCTGTTTGTTTGTCCATCTCAGTTGTCACCAAGTTAAAAAATTATCTTCCGTTACTAAATTATCTTCAGTTACCTTCATATCTTTGTAAAATTTGTATACGCATTTTATTTATCTTTAACTTTCCAAATTTATATGTTCTGTATGTTTGTACTCCGTTTCGCCATACTTTTGGGTTTGACCGAAACTAAGGTTCCAAGTTTAACGATTGTTCGTTAACTTTGAGCACGGCATGAATTAAGCTTCATGTCATTTAAAAATTTTACGTATTACCTTTTCTCTTACTTACCATCTATTTCGTTTAATCAAATAGTAATTTAAATTTAGTTAGTAATTACGTTCCATTTCCTCAGGCTTCTGGTCTGTAGGTAAACGTAGGCTTTTAGTTAATGTGATTTCACATTAACTTTAGGCGTATTTCATGCCATTATCTTTATCTCTCTTATATTTACGTTATCTTCTCTTACCTTTTCTTTATCTTTCGTATTCGTATCTATTTTAGTTTATTCTCATTAATATTAATATTAATTAGGGCTAGCACGTAATTTAGTATATTAAATTTATTAGTTTAAGTGCAAACGTTTCACCAGGCTCACGTCTGACTGAAACGTAGACTCTATGCTGACCTCACTTGACGTTAGTTTAGCCCAAAAGAAAACAGAGCACAACATTGGAAGCACCAATGTTATTTAATAATAATAATAATAATGATAATAATAATAATAATAAATAATAATAACAATAATAATATTGCTGGGCTAAAATCCATCCTTCACGTCCCCGTTCGTGCCCAGCGGGCAACTGTTAGCTTCGGCTAGCAGGCTGACGAGGCTCTGGTAAAATTTTCGACGACGATGAACGTCGTATGACCGACCGAGGTTGTATCCCCCGTATAAGAGAAGTGCCACCGTAAGTTGAGATGTGTCTGTAAGTACCTTGACCGGAATTCAGCATTGAGGGAGCCTAGTAACTTGTATGGGTGTGGTTGCCGGAGTTGTGAATCGTGTTCGCGTTAGTCGAATAAGTGATAATTGTTGCTGTGGTTTTTATTTTTCATCTTTGGTGATATTTTGTGCTGTGATATTTTCTATGGTGTTTTTATCTGTCATAGTGTCCATGGGATGGTGCACTCCAGTGTGACACAATTGTGATCTGCTCTGTGATAATGTTGATTTCTGTCCCTGTGGCTTCGACGGGTAGGAATGCGGCGTTTGACGCATTCATTCGTGTCGGCCACACGTGTGAGTCAACGTCTGCTCGAACGGCTTGAGCGAGCTCGTCTAGTAAGGAGACGTTGTCGTCCCTCGCACGGATGCGTTTGTCGGCGTCCTTGGCCGCTTCCGCCCCGTCGAAGTGATAGGGACATTGGTCGGATCCATTGTGATACTCTGTGGCGTTGTCTCGTTCTCTGTAGCCTCGACTCGGACGAACGTGGCCTAGTCATCGTACCGGTCTCCCGTGTAGGTTGACCCCGACATCTGACAGAACGGCACATGTACCCAGTAATCAGTTATCTGACAGAGCAGTACATGTTGCTCAGTAATCAGATGTCACTGTCCCTACACGTGTGAGTTCCTAGGTGTTTACGAAGCCATTTCGGAATTGTCGAGACTATGGGGAGCGGAATCGTGTCACAGAGCAAGAAATTTTGAAAACTGTAATATTGATGTTTTTGTTTTTTAATAAGGTTGTTTTTAATATGCTTTGTTTTAACGATGTACCACTGAGGACGTTTCCCACCCGAGGTGGTACATCACTTGATTTTATTTATCTGGGATCTTTTGTTATGCCGCTGTGGGCCTGTTGTTATGGCTCTACAGCGGTATTGTTTTAACTCCTTATTGCTTCACTGGTCGGCCTGCGGCCTCCCAGTGACGCAATAAGTTTTATCTGTAATACTTACCGTGATACTGATCGGTGATATTTATTTGTGTATTGTCTAGTCAGGTTCCTCCACCCCGAGGCCCTTTACGCCTCGGGGGGAGTCGCAGCGATGGTCTTCAGGCCTTGGTGACCGGACGCTCTGTCTAGTACTTATCGTACCGTCACCAAGGACTGTCCACTCTTTTTAAGCCCTGGGATGGCAGGGCTCATCGTTGGATTTTATCATGTGTATGTTTGTCCGTTGTCTAATGCATTTATGTGTTCCTGTCTTTATGTGTCGTTTTTATTTTTACTGTTTATGGTGGCGCATGCCCTTAGTAGGCGATGCCGCCGGGTGCTGCTGACCGCGCCATCCACCGGCAACAGTACCCCAATTAAAGAAAAATAAATAAAAATAAAAATAAATAATAATAATAATAATAATAATAATAATAATAATAATAATAATAATAATCGGTGGTGAGGACACCTATAGCAGCTGCCCTTGGCACCCGTGAGGGATATTTATCCCCCATTGGTGTCAAGGAGGCTAAGGGTTCCAGGGGTAGTTTATGCGCAATACAGTAATCTTCGGATTCCATTAGCCTCTGACTACCCAAGATCGGCACCTTTCCTTCTCGAGGTACCACTGTTTTCACAAAAGATGCCGGATCAAAATTTTCGACGAGGACGAACGTCGTAGGATCGACAGAGGTTTCCACCGTATGTGAGAAATACCATCGTCTGCTAAATGCTTGTAATTCTCGCCCTGATGTCTGGCTGTAGCGTCGAATGTGTTTAGTATCCATATGTGTGTGAATACCGAAATCGTGATTTGACTCCGGATTAGTCGAATTGGTGATGTCTGACTGTGATTTTTTTTTTTGTATCTTGTCTTCCTGATTGTGATAGTTTGCATTTTTGTTTTTAATTTTTTGCCCTTTGTTTTTTTTTTTTTATCTCTGTGTTCACTGGACGGTGCACCCCAGTGAACACAACCGTGATAAGTCGTCTGTGATATTGCGTTGATTTTTTGTCCCTGTGACTTCGACGAGTAAGAATGCGGTACTCGACGCACTCGTTCGCGTCATCCAGGCGTATGAGTCGACATCGCCCGAACAGCTTGAGCGAGCTCGCTTAGTAAGGAGATGTCGTCTTCCCTCATACGGATGCAAGCTTGAGCGTCCTGGGACTGCTTTTGCCCCGTCGGGGTCATACGGACATAAGTCAGATATACTGTGATATTCTGTGGCATTGTTCCGTTCTCTGTAGCCTCGACTCGGACGAACGTGGCCTAGTCTCCGTATCGGTCTCCCGTGTAGGTTGACCGCGACATCTGACAGAACGGCACATGTACCCAGTAATCAGCTACCTGACAGAACTGTACATGTTGCTCAGTAATCAGATGTCACTGTCCCTACACGTGTGAGCTCCTAGGTGTTGACGAAGCCATTTCGGAATTGTCGAGACTATGGGGAGCGGAATCGTGTCACAGAGCAAGAAATATTGTCAAACTTGTGATAATGTTGTTTTTGTTTTTTAATAAGGTTGTTTTTAATATGTTTTAACGATGTACCACTGAGGGCGTTTTCCACCCGAGGTGGTACATCACTTAATTTTATTTATCTGTGATATTTTGTTATGCCGCTGTGGGCCTGTTGTTATGGCTCTACAGCGGTATTGTTTTAACTCCTTATTGCTTCACTGGTCGGCCTGCGGCCTCCCAGTGACGCAATAAGTTTTATCTGTGATACTTACCGTAATACTGATCTGTGATATTTATTTGTGTATTGTCTAGTCAGGTTCCTCCACCCCGAGGCCCTTTACGCCTCGGGGGGAGTCGCAGCGATGGTCTTCAGGCCTTGGTGACCGGACGCTCTGTCTAGTACTTATCGTACCGTCACCAAGGACTGTCCACTCTTTTTAAGCCCTGGGATGGCAGGGCTCATCGTTGGATTTTATCATGTGTATGTTTGTCCGTTGTCTAATGCATTTATGTGTTCCTGTCTTTATGTGTCGTTTTTATTTTTACTGTTTATGGCGGCGCATGCCCTCCGATGGCGATGCCGCCGGGTGCTGCTGACCGCGCCATCCACCGGCAGCAGTACCCCAATTTTAATTAAAAAAAAAAAAAAAAAAATAATAATCCTTTTATATACTTTTGGCTCAATTAAGTGGAATGTGAATGAATTGGAGGAACTAGACCGAGACACGCGGAAAATAATGAATATCAACCGTAGTTTGCATCCACGCGCATCGACACAACGACTTTACCTCCCACGAGACCAGGGGGGGAGGGGGCTCCTGTCAGTCGAACGTTTACATGATCGTATAGTCTTGGGTACAGCTTGTCGTGTACTTAACAGTTCAGACCCGCTATTGCAACTCGTCAGGGATCACGAGCTTGCTGGCGTAGGCGCATTTTTATTCACAGCAGCGCAACGTGCCGCCGATATCTTGGGCTTAGCCTTCGATCCGCGTAATCGCGACGGTGATGATAACATTCTTTCACTATCACAGTCGCGCCAAAAGTCGGCAATCAAGAGAGCCGAGCAACAACATCTGCTCAATAAACACCGCGACAAAGTTCACCAGGGTATGTTTTACCGTCATCTTGACAACCTTGGCCTTTCGAGCGAACTCACTTGGGCTTTCTTGAGAGCTAATGGACTTAAATCGGAAACGGAGGGCTTTATCATGGCAGCTCAAGATGGAGTGTGGAACACTTTAACACACCAAAAATATGTGATGGGTAATAAAGGGGTTTCGAGTACCTCGTGTCGGGCATGCAAAGCATACCCGGAAACCTTAATGCACCTGACTTCAGGTTGTTCTTATTATGCTAAATCCACCTATATCCATCGCCATAATGCAGCGTTGCGTGTGCTCTACTTTTATCTTCGTCATCATTACGAAGTTGACAAAACACCAGTCTTGCCCTACGATCCTGCGGAAGTAGAATCCTTTGTTGCCAACCAAAAGTGCAAGATCTTTTGGAATATGCCGGTTGCAACTACCAGGCAATTGAACGCCAATAAGCCTGATGTTGTGCTCCAAGATTTAACATCTCAGACTATGTATGTTATCGAGTTCTCTGCTCCGGCGGAAACTAACATAGTCGAAAAGGAGGAGCAAAAAAGGATTAAATATCAAGATCTAATACATGAACTGCGACAACTGTACCCGGGCTATACTATCCGCTTGGTCGTACTTATAATCGGATGTCTGGGGGGTATGCATAACTCCTTTGTGCGCAATCTTAACATCATACCGGCTTGTAGATCTCACGCCAACATGTTAGCGGCGTCAATGCAAAAAGCAGTTATTATCGGGACGCTCCGCACGCTTCGGTCGCACGAGACGACTTTTTCCGGGAGTTCATGAACACCTTTGAACCCCATGCCCCGTTTAGAGCGGGTCCTCGAACATCCATTGGACCTGCCCTCGAATCTCCCACTGTTATGGTTTCGCAGCGAGGTTCGGGGATTTATTAGGTAGGGAAGACCAGGAAGGGGATGCTGTATGACGGACATTACGTACCTGACCTAGAAGTACCTGACCTGGTACGCTGCACGGACACTTTTTCCTCCGCCTGGGGGTTTTTGAAGTGCAGTCGCGTCGTTTACGTTAAACTTTTCATAATAATAATAATAATAATAATGCCGGGCATAAATCTAACCCCACGTCCTCGTCGTGCTCGGCGGTAACTGCTAGCTGGCTGGCAGGCTAACGGGGCCCTGGTTGGTTAATAAATAAATAAATAAGACGACACAAATCGTGGAATTCTTTTGTTATTGTTTCTTGTCTTTTTCTGTGTTTTTCTGCCACTGGAGGTCCATGGGGCCTCCAACGGTGTTGTTGCAATCCCCACTGTACCACGGGGCGGTTCTAGGCCCCCGAGGGTACAGTGGGTAGGCTGTGATATATTTACTGTGATTTTTCAGTCTGTGATATTTTGTTGTTATTTTATTGTTATTCTTCTATATTGTTGAATTTTTTTTTAGTCTGTCCTTATCTGTGATATTTTATTTTGCCGCTGTAGGCCTGTTGTTATGGGTCTACAGCGGTATTTTCTTTTAACTCCTTCTTGCTTCACTGGTTGGCCTGTGGCTTCCCAGTGATGCAACAAGTTTTATCTCTGATACCGTGATACTTACCTGTGATATTTATTTGTGTTTTATCTTTTTTTCTAGCCGGTTTCCTCCACTCCGAAGCCTTTTACACCTCGGGGGGAGTTTCATCGTTGGTTTTTCAGTCCTTGGTGACCGGACGTTCTGGCTAGTACTTAGCGTACCGCCACCAAGGACTCTCCGCTCTTTATGAAGCCCTGGGATGGCAGGGCTCATCGGTGAATTTTATCATATGTATGTTTGTCCTTTGTCTATTGCATTTATGTGTCCCTGTCTTTATGTGGGTTTTAATTTCTTGTGTGTATGGCGGCGCATGCCCATCGTTGGCGATGCCGCCGGACACTGCTGACCGCGCCATCCACCGGCAGCAGTGTTCCAATTTAAAAAAAAAAAAAATAATAATAATAATAATAATAATAATAATAATAATAATAATAATAATAATAATCATAATAATAATAATAAGGTAGTTTGAGGTACCGCGTATCCAAATCACTAAGGTGGTTTGAGGTATTTATAACTCTTCCCCTTGGCACCCGTGGGGGAGAATATCCCTCATTGGTGTCGAGGATGCTAAAAGGGTCCCCAGGGGCAAGTTATGCGCAATATAGGAATCTCCGGATTCCCTTAGTCTCTGACTACCCAAGATCGGTATCCGCGGCGAAGAGTCGCATCCTTTTCGAGGTGCCACCGTTGTTAACTAAAGATGCCGCTCTAGAGGAGTAAACCTCGATAATAAATCCGTTTGTGTTCCAGGGGTTTGTTGTAACACCCAGTTGCCTCGGTAGTTGGTTGCTATGACAATACGGGAAGTAGGGCTCCCGGGCTCCCCGAGCTAAGACCTGGTGCTGCCTAAGTACCAACCCTTATGCGTGCGAGTCAACCAGCGTGGAAATGGTTGTCCCTGGACCGGGCTAACTACCCCTAACAGGTATTCAATAGTTCCAAATAAACGAACTAGAAAGGCTGGTCGCGTCCCGGGTCTCTCGGGTGGGTCCGCAGAAAAAGACGGATCCAGTCAGGTTTCATCTTCTCGTCTCGTGCGCCTGGAATGAACAGACAGGTTGAGGAGAGATTTGCTCACGTGCCGCACACAAAGTGAGTCAAATAAGAGAGGGCACATGGCAAGGATGCACGCCTTATGGTGCCAGATGCATCCCGAACACTCTAATTTAACGCTACAAAATCTGCGTGAACATGTAGCCCAAATCATTAAATTAAACATACCTACCGGACATGACGATAATCGAGAAGCTCGCGAAGAAGCTAGGGTTGCTGAAACTGCGGTGGTGGGAGTTGAATAGGATTCTGCGGTCAACGGTGAGAGCGCGACCAATAACATAATAGAACGGGATCAACCGGTAAATTATGGTGAGAGCATAGTTACTGAGGCACAGACGGACTTGTTAAATCAAGCCAACACAGATACTGTGCCAGAGTCTAACACCAGAACGAGTTCAACTCCCACACAGAATGATGCCGATCTAAATAAATCCCTTTCTGTCTCAGACAATTTAAGAAAACAATTTCGCGATCTTCTCGATATATGTAGATTTAGACTTTGACAAACGACCAGGTTCCAAACACCGACGGACGTATGTAAAGGGCGAACAACTGACCCTACGAAACGAAATTTTGTACGATCATCTATCCCCATCCAGTGATTTCACCGACGTCGACAACGCAGTATATGCAGCGATGTGTGTCCTGACCCCATGTACTAAGCAGCAAAAGACTGCAGAGGAGAAGGCACGTATCGTATTAAACAAATTGACACCAAGGTGAGGGTACTACGACAGCTGGTATCGCGTATCCAATATGTGATAGAATATATTCAGACCACGGGCGTTTTACGCGAAAGGTACGGGCTTTTGCCAGAGAACTAAGGTACCGCTATCACACGATAAATTTGGGCAACTTGTTGACCATCAAACAGACACATTTGGATAAGATACGCGCATTGGCCCTGGCCAATAAGAAAGTAGCCCGGCGTGAACGGTGTCTTCGGGAAAATAAGATCTTTAATTCGGACCCTTCACGCCTATTCGCATCTAAAAGCCCTGTCGTGGAGCAACCGCCGACGGTCGACGCAATAGAAGATTTGGTGGAATATATATATATATATATATATATATATATATATATATATATATATATATATATATATATATATATTATATATTATATATTATATATATATATATATATATATATATATATATATATATATATATATATATATATATATATAATACAAATTTTACAATATTTCATATTTCAAACACACATGTAAGAACCGCGTAATAAGCTTTTATAACGACAAGCATTTCACATATTCAGGCAATTTTTTATATAATAAAATATCTAAACAATATTGACTGTTGGGTTCTTTTAATTCGATTGGTACACACATATTATTCTTATTTCTAGTGTTGTAATGATGGATATTAGCGTAAATAGTCCACATATGTTTATTCTCGTGTATATATTGAAAATACAAGGTAGTGTCAGAATTTCTAAATGTATTTCAATTCCGAGTTATAATCAAGTCTTACAATAACATCTATAATAGCTGAATTTTCCTTTTATGGAAATTCGCCAGAAAAAACTTGACAATATTGGAAGAATAAAAAAAATTTTGAAAGTTTTCAGAGATGTCAAAGTATATTCAAGACCACAGTAAAAGTAGGAGCGCTGGGAAAATTGTTTATAAAAAGATAAAAAAGCTTTCTTTTTAAGCTGGCTGTGGAATTTTGTTTTTGCCATAAGTTTTTTGTTCCTCTTTAACATTTGCTCAACGCAGACGTAAAACTACTTTTGTTAAAATACATAATGTGCGTGTCCTAACAAACAGCACTCTGAATATATTTTTGTATCAAAAAATTCAAAGAATCATAGCTAGAGTGTCATCGTTATTCTGTTACCAGTAACATTTAATTCTGTAGGTATTTATGTGTATTGGATACATGAGCGCCAGGGTGCCAGGGACCGGGTGCCAACCAACCCAGTCTTCTCAAACAGAGGATGGGTATAGTCTATAATATTTTTAGATATCAGGATCACAAAGCAACGGAATGTAATATTACATTCTATGTGATAAAATGGATTTATTCGGTACTACGCAGCGGCACCAGAGAGAGTATTGAAAGCAAGTTATAATATTGTTGTGTAGAATCGATTTCAAAAAATCTAGGACAAGAATTATTTGGCATTGTAAACCTGACTTAAAATTAAAAAAATAATATTTTAAGAAAAAAACAAAACTAAATTTAGAATAATAATAAAAATTGAAAAGTATGAAATAATTACTCCATAAATCAAGACATAAAAATTACATTTAACAGTTTTTGAAGTTGGTGCCAAGTCAACTACCACAGGTTCACCTAGATTTTTATTTCTTCAAAATGATCAAGCTAGCACCAGCTTCAAAAACTGTCGAATTTAATTTTTCAAGTCTATGTCTTGCTTTATCGCGTAATTATTTTATGTTTTTCAGTCTTTTCAGTTTTAATTATTAGTAGGTTATTATAAACTGAAATATAACCATCTTCAAACTATGTATAACCACAGTACTTACTGTTTTTTTGTAAGTGGTATTAATAGATAATATAATTTTGCATATCACACCGATAACATGTTTTTAAAATGTCGTTTTTTAACTTTTAATTTTCAGAAAAGTTTTATAGATTAATATCAACACAGGGTCGGATTAACCCTGAGTGCCGCCCCTAGGCACCGAGAAAAATGCCGCCCCTACCTCTTGCTTAAAAATAAAAAAATTTTAATTTTTCCTACTTTTTTTCGAACTTCCTCTTAAAAAATAATTGACAAGCAAAAAAAAAAAAAAAAAACAAAAAACAAAAAACGTCAATTACAACTTTTGCCGCCCTGTTTTCAAGAAAACAGCCGCCCCTAAAAACTTGTCGCCCCTAGGCCATAGCCTAGGTTGGTCTATTGGTTAATCTGGCCCTGTATCAACAACATATATTCTGATTTTATTAACTTTAAGCAGACATAAAGATAACAAAAATACATGTTTTGAGACATTTGATTGAGTGTTGAAAAATAATTTTTCGTTCCGGTCGATCAATTCAAATTATCTGAAAAATCATTGCTTCCCATTCTGTTAAAGAAATATTAAGATTTGAAATGAAGCAGAAACTGTTTTATTAACAATATAGAGCCCGATTACTTTCACAGAAAACTTCCCCAGGGACCGGCAATATTTAAAAAAAACTTTATATGAACAAATACATAAAATGAATCAACATGTGCAAACATACATACGTACACATTGTTATTTTATCAATAACAGGAAGTAAGATAATTAGCTTGTCAAAATAAATATGTCTAAAAAGAGACAGTAATAATATAAAATATTTTTAAGTGTTTTGTTTATTCTAAAAATTGCTCGCTATCGGCTTCTGCGGTTGTTGTGATTATTTTCGGATGCTGAAAACGTGGGCAGTAAAGTGTTAAAAAAATCTGAAAACATGCGTGTTTATAATTTTTACATCCTTTTAAATCAATAAATAACATCAAAGTTTGTTTTACTTATTTTCTAGATTCGATCATTAGCACCGACATCTGAACTTGTAAATACGTTTCCCATTTTTTATTCATTGTACATCAGTAATAACTTGTGCCTTAAAATTGAATTTATACTTTTTTTGTGTCACTTACCTAATAGGGTAAGGTATCACGAGTTGATTCAAATTTTTTTGAAATCAGCTATACATTACACGTAAATTCATGAGCATATGATATTCGAATAAATACCATGCCGTTTCACTATTGTATCTTTCAGACTTTTTTATTTTCTTTTGAAGTGTATACAATTTTTTAATGTTATGCAGGTATTTTTTTATAAATATCGATCGATTGACGCATTTAGATTCAAGTTAGTGATGATTACAAATATTTTGAAATTTTACGAAAATATTAGCAATTTTCAATTGAATTGTTTGGGCTTGCTTATTCTACTCAGCTGGATTTTTTAGAATCTTGATTGGACCAATTTATACTAAAATATAATTATTGTGTTATGAGAATATTCCTTTTAATTTTGAACAGTTACGTACCGTGAAATTTGATTATTTGAATATGGGGGTTACTTCGAAGAAAACTGGTAAATTAATAAAAATATATTTTTACATTGTTGTTCTTAGATAGAAGGACCAGAAATATCCCTATGGGTCATTAACACGTTAACGGTACTGCACCATGTGAAATCTGACTAACTACGACACAACGTTGTATTGCATCAACAATTCCATATAAAGCGTACACCAATAAGGTATATATATATATATATATATATATATATATATATATATATATATATATATAAATAAACATAACTTGTTCTCTGTCTAGGCTCACTAAGCATCATAGATACTGTAGTTCTGCGGGGTGCTCTACAATATATTACGTATTGTGAAGCACACTAAATATCTGTGGTACCTATTGTATTTAATTAGATAAAAAACAGACTATGATTATCTACGTACTTTATGTATTTGTTGTCAAAATGGTGTATTGATTGGGCGTTTCATCTTAGTACCTCATGAATATCAACGTATTATTACCTATAGTTGTGAAGTACTAAGCATAATTGTAAAAAATACATGCGGTAAAAAACAAAGAAATAAAAGGTAACGCTTCTTTTTTAGCCTTAAATTTCGGGTGCCGCAGAATATATCTCTCTTTGTTTTTATGATTACTGCATATGTTTATACTGCATATTACTACATAAGGCTACTTCCAACAAGATGGAGCCATTGCTCACACCGCAAGAGATTATTTGCAGTATTTGTAAGAATTCTTTGATAATAGAATTTTCAGCAGAGGTACGGATATTCCCTGGCCTCCAAGATCTCCCGATTTAACTCCTACAGATTTCTTTTTACCGGCGTATTAAAAAAATACTATTTATAAAAATAGAATGCACAGGACTCATGAGTTACAGCGTGCAATAAGAACAGCGGTCGAACATATTAACGAAGATATGTTGAGAAATGTTTTTAATGATTTAAAAAATTGAATTAGTACGTGCTTGGAAGTGATGGACAACACTTTAAACATTTAATTTAAAATATTATATGTATTTTTTAAATAAAAGTTAAATTACTTTCAACAACTTGACTCATTTTTACGTTTATTTTAAATAAGTTCATTTTAGCTTCATATGGTACATTATTTCCCTAAGAGTTTCTTAAATACCGCCCGTGGTCAATAGTACTGGCAAAAATTATATTTATTTTAAGAGGTTATTGACCTTTCAATATAAACTCTCTCTCTCTCTCTCTCTCTATATATATATATATATATATATATATATATATATATATATATATATATATATATATATATATATATATATATATATATATATATATATATATATATATATATATATAATTAATTAGATCAGCACTTTATTATCAGCTATAATAATTCTTTATCTATAATAAATGATTTTTAATAATAATAATGATAATAATAATATCGTATTTCAGTGTTTAATAAGCAATTTTAACTTAAGTATTATATTGTATTAAATTTGTAATAGTTTGGCTGAGCACATAATGTAAATTAAAACCAGAAGCTTAACAAGCACAAAGAATTTTCTGGAATGCTGGAACAAAGATATAAATACGTGGCTCCGCCAAGCTACAAAGTTTTTTGGAGTTTTTACAATAATCGCATAGAAAATTATTTGTAACAGTTGAAATCCGTCAAAATAAAACTGTAAATATTAAAAATAAAATTAATTTTTTATTGTTACGACTCGGCAATGAACGTAAATTGCGCAGTCGGTAGGATATCCGGCTGACAGCTTCGTGTAACGGAATTAAACTCGCGACGCGACGGTTAATCGTGACTAATCCGGTGTCGAACTTGATGGTTCATCAAGTTATAGTGGTTGACTCAACTTCACGAGGAGCAAGGATATCCAGTACGTTTTCAAACGTTAACGGACGGAATCTACGACAGGATGTCAATACTGTCAACATCGTTCCAGGAAGTGTTCAGGATTGTTTGTTCATTGGGTCATGTAAGTTGATTTTCAATTGCTACTCGCATCATTTTGCTTTTCTATACCAATTAAAAAAAACAAATTCCTTCCCTTACGACCCAATCCTTATCAAAAACTAGAGAATTCCAATAATATTAGCGCCGCCGTAAACGGAGATAATATTGAGTTGTCCAGTATTAGTCAGTCAATTTCAGTTTTAGAAAATAACGATAATAATAGAAACGATAATAATTTAGAGAAGAATAAATTAAACAGTTCAAATAATAATTCAAATAATATTACAATGACTACCCCAACAGACATATTTAATTCTCTAAGAATCCCAGATGCTATTAAAGACCTACCAAATTTTGACGGAAATAAAAAAACTTTATACGACTTCATAAATAACGTAGAGGAAATTTTAAGCTTGATCCCTACAGCTAATGCCATTAGCTATGGCTAATTATTAGTTAGAGCTATACGAAATAAAATAATAGGAAATGCAAACGATGTCCTCAGTCCATTGACTGGGTCGAAATTAAAAAAATTTAATTACACACTACTCAGACAAAAGAAATGAAACGAGTCTTATTAAAGATCTTCATAACTTAAAACACGGAAATTTAACAACACAAAACTTTTATAGTAATGTAATGAAAATTCTTTCTATAATATCGAATCACGTTAGAATACATGAAACTAATCCGTAAAAAATTCAAAATTAATGTTATATTCAGAAATGTGCTTAAATGTATTTTTGTCAGGATTAAAAGAACCCCTAGGATCTACCATCCGAGCTATGAACCTACTACCCTTTCCGAAGCTTTTTCATACTGTATAAACGAACAAAACATTTATTACACTAAAGAAAATACACAAATAACTGTAAATCAACCAATCATATCCACCTAAACCAATACCACAATTTAAATCGCCATATCCATCGATTCAGTATCATCACCAACAATTTAATTCACAATCTCCACAACAAAGACAATTTCCACAGCCTAGTTCGTCAAAGCCAATTCAGTCAACACGTCTGTCTGTAAATTACAGACCACAACCAATGGAAATTGGTAGTTATAGGCTCAGTACCAGAGCACCACAACGCAATCAATCACAAAATCAAAATTCTTTCTTTAAACCAATGTCCAAACCTAGTTTTCGAAGCGAAGAGTTACACAATCTAGAAGAACAAAATTTTCAAAATTTTCACCAATTATGTGAAGAAATAGACAATGATCAATACAGCCAAACTAACGATAACACAGATAACAGTACACACGAAATGACTGATGAAATAGACGAATCAAATTTTCAATACACTTGGGACCACAATACGGTTACATAGACCAGAACGTACATGCAGACACACTACCCTACATTAAAATTAAATCCCCACTCGGTTCCTTACTAAAATTCCTTATTGACACAGGGGCATTCCACTCATTTATCAATCCTGTATATACTGACCCGAACGATACAATCCAAATAGATCCAATAGAAATCAAAGCTGTTTTAAATACTTATCAATTAGATAAAAAGTAATTTTACGAACTTATGTTCAAAGAATTCAATCAACCTCAGGATAGTATAGAACTTTTAATTTTTCGATTCCATAAATATTTCGATGGACTAATAGGCTTAGATGCGCTTGAAAACCTTAACGCACAAATAGACATTACAAGTAAACAATTGAAAACAAAAAACCCAAATTCGTTTAAATCAAATTTCATGTCGGGAAAATATACAATTCCACCGTTCACAAAGCAACTCGTTAAGCTACCCGTAGATATCAAAAACGGAGGAATTTTCTTAAAAATACTTATGTAAATAACAAAATACGTATTCCCGAAGGAATTTATTTATCCACAGATTGGCACATTGTCGCTACTGCCATAAATTTTATTGATCAAGACCAATTACTCTTAATTGAACAACCCTTAAAAGCAGATCTATTAAACCACGAAATTGTCCAGTTTGATGAAAGTCAAATAAATACTGATTACCCTAATAGTGAAACAAAAAAGAAAATCTGATACATGTAGACCACTTAAACAACGAAGAACGTAGGGCTATTGTCAATGTCTGTCCTCAATATGAAGACATCTTTCTTAAAGAAAACCAAGATCTTACATTTAAAAACGAAATTAAACTTATTACTACTAACGACGTTCCACTATATACTAAATCGTATAGATACCCGGAAATTCATTGCGAAGAAGTTTGTAGGCAAATAGACCAACTATTAAAGCAGGGCATAATACGTCCTAGCTATTCACTATGGTTCTCACCCATTTGGATAGTCCCAAAAAAAACGGACGCCGGTGGCAGAAAGAAGTGGAGACTGGTCATAGATTATAGGAAATTGAACGACAAGACCATCGATGATAGATATCTGCTTCCGAACATTACCGACATACTAGATAAGTTAGGCCGTTGCAGGAATTTCTCCACATTAGATCTCGCGAGCGGGTTCCATCAAACTGAAGTTCACCCTAAAGACATACCTAAAACCGCTTTTACTGTAGAAGGGGGAGACTATGAGTATGTTAGAATATGCTTCGGCCTTAAAAAGGCCCCGTCAGTATTCCAGAGGGTAGTGGATAACGTCCTTAGAGAATTACAGTGTACAAGTTGTTTGGTCTATACGGATGGTATTATAGTATTTTCCACCTCTTTACAAGAACACGTAGAAAATCTTAAAAAAGTCGTTGTAAAGTTACGAAATGCTAATTTAAAAGTCCAGTTAGATAAACCCGAATTCTTGCACCGCGAGGTAGCCGCGAGGTAGGACATATAGTCTCAGAAAATGGCGTCAAACCTAATCCAGACAAGATAAAAGCAATAAAAAATTTTCCAATCCCAAAAACGCAAAAGGTCTACTAGGGTATTATAGGGAATTTATAGAAGATTTCGCACGTGTAGTTAAACCAATGACAAAATGGTTAAAAAGAGAGAAAGTGTCAAACTAACACCCGAATACATTAAAACCTTTGAAACTAGTAAAAATTTATTAATAGACGATCCTAATTTAGCTTATCCGGATTTTACATTAAATTTTAATTTATCAACAGATGCTAGTAGCGTAGCTTTGAGAGCTGTTCTATCTCAGGAACCAATTGGACACGACCCTCCAATATGTTACGCTAGTAGAACCCTGACTGATACTCAACAAAAATACTCAATCATCGGGAAAGAACTACTTGCTATTGTATGGGTAACAAAATACTTTCGCCCTTATTTGTTCGGCAGAAAGTTTAAAATCGTAACGGATCACAAGTCCTTGAAGTGGTTAATGTCCCTCAAGGAGCCTAATAGCAAATTAGTCCGCTGGAGGCTTAAGTTAGAGGAATTTGATTACGAAATTGTACCCAAACCCGGAAAGTTTAACACCAACGCTGATGCTCTTTCTCTGACATAAACATACACGAAACTGAAAGTAATACTTCCACACACGTGACACAACACATAACAGACGATCAAACAGCACATAGCGCCGACAAAGACGATTCTTCTTTTATACCAATATCAGAAAACCCACTTAACAATTTTAACCATCAATTAATTTTCGAACAAGTTAGTAATAGATCTCAAGTAAAAAAAAAATAAAAGTCTTACTCAAAACTAGACACACCGTTCAACTTCCATATTATGATGAAGTATTAATCGATATTTTTAAACAATTCGTTCCACCAAAAAATTAACCGCTGTTTATTGTTCTGATGATCATTTATTTAACAAAATTTAAGAAGTTTATTCGGAATGTTTTTCTTAAGGGAAACAATTTAGGTTAATAAGATATACTAAAATAGTAACCGACATCGAGGATGACGACGAACAAGACAAACTTATTTCGGATTACCATAAAAGTAGTAACCACCGAGGCATTACTGAAACTATTGCACCTTTGACGCGGGAATATTTCTTTCAACAAATGAAATCAAAAATTTCTTATTTCATAACCAATTATAAAGTTTGTAATGAGAACAAATATGACCGCCAACCACCCAAACAAAAATTTCAAATTACACAAACACCGGGTAAACCCCTCGACATTGTACATTGTGACTTATTCTTCATAAATAAATTAATAATTTTTACTATAATTGATAAATTATCGAAATTTGGACAAGGATACACAATCGAAAGTCGAAATAGTACGCATATAATTAAAAAATTAGCTAAATTTATAGCAGCATACGGTAGACCGAAAACACTCGTGGTTGATTCAGAAAAAAGCTTCGATTCTATAAAGTTTAAACAATTTTGTGAACAATACAATATCATACTCTAATATTGGAATCATTCAGTTATTCTGACTTAATAAATTTAGGAGATACTGTGGTTTTACCAAAAGACAGCTTGAGTGACACCAGACTATTGGAATCACCCAGCTATAAATCTTCTATAAATTTAGATAATACTGTGATTTTGGAATGTAACTTGAATAATAATGATATTTATTGCAAGTCGAGTGAAGGTTTGAACGAAGCTGAACGGAGTAAAATTTGGGAGGAATATTTACACTTTCCCCGAATTGAAACAGACAAAAAACAAAAAAAGATAAGATTTTTGCAATTACTTTTAAGCAATTTCAAGAACTTGAAATGAAAACACTTCAATTAAAAGTCGAAGAAAAACAATTGAAATTACAAAAGCAAACTGAAAAATTAATTAAAAAGGAGAAAATTGAGAAACAAAGAAGAGCGCTTATTGAACAAAAAATTACAAGAAGAAGATAAACTTAAAAAACAACAGGAAAAAGAAAAGAAACAACAAGAACTTGAAGTTAGTAAGAAAAATACTCCAACTCGACGTCAAAAACAAGAAAACCAAAGAGGTTCAAGATGAATCTGAAAGTATTGCTATAAAGAATTTATATAAACAAATTTATATTTAAGTTATAAATGCTAGTTCCTAAAATATTTTACTTTTGTCACTAATGAATCTAAGTTTAATGTACTAATTTGTTAAATATTTAACGTTATTGGTTTTGTTATAATCTAAATGAATTTTATTAACTAATAATATAAGTTTAACTTCATAGAACAACTAAATACAAAAAATTATAGATTAGATATAAAAAAAAAACTCATTTGAGTTGGAAAAATTATTCATGTTTTTTTGTAATCTGTCAACTACTGGTACATTCCGGTCAATCACTGGCTCAAGCCGGTCAGATACTGGTGTTTTCGTCTTACCTGCATTCTAAAGTGATTTTTTATGCAATTTCAATAACAATTTAAATAAATAACATCGCATGTCTAAAACTTAACTATATAAAGATGATATAAACTTTGAATTATTCTTTTTTACCCTATAGTAATTAATATACAATAAATTGAAATGCTAAAAACGCTTAATCGGTCAACCACTGGTACAATTACCCTACATTCTGGAAGAATTTCTGAAAAAAGAGAAAACATCCGAATCATGGGGCATATATAAGTGCACGTGTTACATATATGCATATATATGTGTACCTTAATTTTCTATATATCTACATATTTGTTCATGTTTAATTTAATATTTACATGAATTTTAATTATTTTCCATTGTATTTGGTGGAGTTTTTATGTATCCAGGATACAGCTAAAGTTGTTTCCTGGAAACTTTTCTCCTTAAAAGGAATTTTTTTTAATTGTTGCTCGGAAAATTTATTTTTTTTGCGATAGGGGCGTATGTACCGGCACAAGATTGCCGTGCAAATGTAAATTTCCTAGTTGTGGAAATTTTAATTAATTGGCAAATAGCTTGCCGTGTGAAATATAAAAGTTAAAAATTATTTCTATTGATTGAGTTTTCCTGGCAACTAAATATAAATAAAAACAGGATTAACTGGATTACAAGAGAGAAAGTTGTGTTTTATTTGATAACGAAATATCTGGAGTCATTAATATAATAGACTCATTAACCCCTTTAGGACTAATGACGAGCTCAGCTTGTCATACTAATTTTTATAAAATATTCAACTGAAGAGTGTGCATTGTCTTATATCGCTAACTGGAGGCTGTATAGTAAAGAGCAGTCATATTGTAAATAAATTAAGCAACGCGTACCAAACTTGCAATTATACTTATAGAGATATTAAATTTTTTATCTAAAATATTGGAATATACGGCGGTACTAAAAGAGTTAATGGTGTTACGAATGTTACGTGAAAACACGCTGTACTGGCCTCATGTGGCCACTTTCCTTTGTGTCAATTGGTTATATTCAATTTTTACAATAATAGATTCAATATACACGGTACGTTCTTTATGATTTAGCGTCCCCTTCTCTTTAACACACGTTCAACCGGCGTATTTGGACACAGACGAACAGAGTGGCAGTCGAATAACATTCATACACATATATATATATATATATATATATATATATATATATATATATATATATATATATATATATATATATATTTATATATATATATATATATACAGGGTGTAAAGTTG
Organism: Brachynemurus nebulosus; assembly: GCA_035578155.1. Classification (NCBI taxonomy): domain Eukaryota; kingdom Metazoa; phylum Arthropoda; class Insecta; order Neuroptera; family Myrmeleontidae; genus Brachynemurus; species Brachynemurus nebulosus. The sequence goes on along the minus strand of JAPWDM010000006.1, from coordinate 6,065,360 downwards.
TAAAGTAAATAAGTTTCATAATTTGCAGGAGAGAAAGGTCTCAGTCTACTAATTAAGAATTGCTAGTTAAATTTTACCGATCAAGTTTCATTTCAGAAATTTTCGATTGTCAAAAACGTGTTAAAAAATGGCCCCGAGAAAAAAAAACTTAATCAGGCTCTGATTACTTATCACTTTTTTCCTTTGCTTTTTTGAATGTAAATTTTTTTGTCAACAAAATATTTTTACCTGCTTGTTTACGAAATCTTTTGAAAATAGTTATACAGTAGTGTCCATAAAAATTTGAACATAATTTTTAATGAGACAATTTACGTCATATATCAAATAGATCGATTTCGTCAAATCTCATTAAATTATTTGGAAATTTAACAAAGTTCTCTAGATATTTATTTTCTCCAATACCAATAATACGAGCCCTTACCGAAAAAAAAATTGACCACCCCAATTTTGAGAAAAACGATTTCAAAGTTTTGTAATTCTAACACGGGTTCTTATGGGAAAATTCTATTTTTTTAGAATAAAATGAAAACGTGTCAAAGGAATTTGATAAAAATTGAATATGTTATTTAATACAAAGTTACAAACCATATTTAGTAAGAAATAAAAATTATTGACCACGCCGATTTTGAAATATAATTTAAAAACATCATTTTACTACGTTTTTACAACGTTTTTTCAACAATTCTTTTAAATTGCTACAACATAAGCGCGCGGAAATACAAAAAAACAAGTGGTATACAAATATAATAACTGAAGAATATCAATACATTATTTAATTTTTGATAAAATAAAGTTTTTTTGCTGAGATAAACTTTTGTACCTGACTATCTCAGAGCAAGTACGTTAAGTTGAAGTATTTATGAATTATGACACAACAATTAAATTTTAAAACATTTCTAAAATATACAATTGGTATATTATTCACGCACATACACATACTTTTAATTTTAATACTTTGATTTACACAGTTTTCACACAGTTAGTTCATGCAACAGTTTAAAACAGTCCGACTTTAGACCAGTATTGTTAAAAAAATAACGAAGAATGTACTGTTTTATTATTGATAAAATGATAATATATATGTAATACGAATACCAATCAAATTGTTCCATCTTTATTCTGGATCACATATTCACATAATCACACATACACATTCAACTACAAATACATATACATACTTATAAAATAAATAGGTTACTGGTGTTTCCAAAACACATAAATATATTCAGTTTGACAGGTAATAAAATATTATGTTTATGTATGTCATAAAAAATAATTTTCAAAAATTATAGTTCCGAAGAACTCTGGAAGTTCTTATAATTTTTTGATTGTAACATTTTCAGAATTTCCACGCCTTTGGATGTATGAAAACGAAATTTTGCAAATACAATACATGCTACAGATAGATATCTCAATTAACCGTCAGTAAAACAATTTCTTTCTTAATTTCTTATGGTACCTATCTTCCGTATTTAAAGCTGGGCATAAACACTTTTAGTACACTCAGTAAGTGAAATTTTACGTCAAAGTATATTCTGATATTAGATAACATTTCCAAAAATTCAAATCAAAATTATTAAGAGAAATGCTGAAAATTTTTTTTCGTAAGTTCCTTCAAAAATAATTGTTTGCAGCATATCATTAAAAAAATCTTTTAAAATCAAGTTAAGGTTCTTTTAACAACTTCTAATCTTTATACCTCGTTTCAGAAATATTGTATGTCGAAGTCCATGTGGTTTGTAAGGAATCCAATTACCACTTAATTGACCCTTAAGTAACACAAGTACAAATATATTTATTTATTTTCACAGTAAACCGTAAAAAAATATGCTATGCGATGTATTTTGTCTCCAAAAATACAAAAACGCAAATAACTCAGGAACTCGGCTTAATGTGTGTTAAATACGCACTTGGCCAACTCCTTGATTATCGATAGTTGATGATATCATGATTGTCTGTGAGTCCCCAAGTACATATGTCTGTCATTGTTTATTTAAAAAAAAAATGTTTTGAAGATTTTGACACACTGGGAACTGAAAACGAATATTTATCAATTTGAATGAATCAATAGATAAGGTAAATGACCCAAAATCAGACAGTGTCCTAAAATCAAACGTTTATATTATTTTAAAGAATTTAAAAAAATTCTGCTTTTAAAACGTTCGTTTTGTATATCAGAGATATCTATGAACATTAGGCAATACTATCTATTGTATATTTCGATTTATTTTTAACAAATATTGTACTAAAATTAATGATCAATTAGTTATTTTGCGAAATATACAACAAAACAGTATTGATTTTCATATTAGCAGAAATTGGAAAAGTACATTATTAACTAATATGTACGTGTAATAAATAAAGCAATTTTTCAATAAATTATACTTAAATGCATCTTTATCAACTTTTTCTTCTTTTTTATTTGAGCTAAAGCGTTTATAGTCAAAATTATGGACACTGTTGAATTTAAAAACACGAAAATAAGTTCACAAAGGTATTGGATTTAGAGCTAAGTTCTTATGGTAGATGTCGAAATTATGTGCCATTGCAGTAGTGCAAAAATTCATATTTTTTGTATTTTATCTTTCTATTTTGCTTAAGTGATAATTTATCTAAAGTAAAATTTTGGTCTGGTTGTTGACAAAAGACTTTGAGCCTTTCCAACGAATTTTAAATTATTTTAGGAAAATATGTTTGGTTCTTCCTTAAAGTGTCGGAATTTGGGACATTTACCTTACTGTATATTTGCTTACACAATAGACGGACTATTATGTATGTTTATAGTATCTCTTATTAAATGTATTTTAATATTTTATTAAGTATTATTATCGGTACTCTTATTTTGATGTGTGTCGTAGGTACATAAATTATTATTTAAATGTGTTTTGTTTCAGCTTGTTGGTATAATAGAACAAATTTGGTAAGTTTATTTTACAATAATGATAATTAATGCCGAAGTTTGGAATTCTCTGTTACAGTTTTCCGCTAAAGTTACTCACTTATGAATAAAAATTCACTTTTTAATCTGTGTTGTGTACCAACAATATTAACAACAATGTTTTATGACAGTTAAAGGAAAGTTTTTATTTTGGTATGTTTAAAAATTCAAGTGTAATTTTTAATGTAATTTTTAATTAAATTAATACTTGTAATTAAAGTAATGCAACTAAATATTTGTAATTAAAGAAATGCAACAATACCAGAGTTACGGTTCTTGCAATATTCATAACGTCCTGTGAAATAAAAACATACAAAAATATTTCAAACATATTTTAACCAAAATTTATGAAAAACAGTGTTCGGTTTTTTTTTTTACTATACAGTACCTATCAATTCAAAAGTCGGCAGATGTTTACATATTGTCGTAAAATAAAAAAAAAATTTATTTTTATTTTTAAAAAATTTTTATTATACAGGGTGCGCTGGCTGGGATGAGCTGGCTGGGATGCGATTTTCTCAGATAGCGAATTCCGAAAAAATTTTTATGTCTTCGGCAATTTTATACCGAGATAAACCATCTCTCAAAAGGATGAAACTTATTTACTTTACACTCTGTATATATATATATATATATATATATATATATATATATATATATATATATATATATATATATATATATATATATATGTATTAATATATATTAATACATACAAAATACTTTCCTTTATATATAAGTATTATATATAATACTTTCCTTTATATATATTTCCAATATACTTTCCTTTAACTGTCATAAAACATTGTTGTTAATATTGTTGGTACACAACACAGATTAAAAAGTGAATTTTTATTCATAAGTGAGTAACTTTAGCGGAAAACTGTAACAGAGAATTCCAAACTTCGGCATTAATTATCATTATTGTAAAATAAACTTACCAAATTTGTTCTATTATACCAACAAGCTGAAACAAAACACATTTAAATAATAATTTATGTACCTACGACACACATCAAAATAAGAGTACCGATAATAATACTTAATAAAATATTAAAATACATTTAATAAGAGATACTATAAACATACATAATAGTCCGTCTATTGTGTAAGCAAATATACAGTAAGGTAAATGTCCCAAATTCCGACACTTTAAGGAAGAACCAAACATATTTTCCTAAAATAATTTAAAATTCGTTGGAAAGGCTCAAAGTCTTTTGTCAACAACCAGACCAAAATTTTACTTTAGATAAATTATCACTTAAGCAAAATAGAAAGATAAAATACAAAAAATATGAATTTTTGCACTACTGCAATGGCACATAATTTCGACATCTACCATAAGAACTTAGCTCTAAATCCAATACCTTTGTGAACTTATTTTCGTGTTTTTAAATTCAACAGTGTCCATAATTTTGACTATAAACGCTTTAGCTCAAATAAAAAAGAAAAAAAAAATTGATAAAGATGCATTTAAGTATAATTTATTGAAAAATTGCTTTATTTATTACACGTACATATTAGTTAATAATGTACTTTTCCAATTTCTGCTAATATGAAAATCAATACTGTTTTGTTGTATATTTCGCAAAATAACTAATTGATCATTAATTTTAGTACAATATTTGTTAGAAATAAATCGAAATATACAATAGATAGTATTGCCTAATGTTCATAGATATCTCTGATATACAAAACGAACGTTTTAAAAGCAGAATTTTTTTAAATTCTTTAAAATAATATAAACGTTTGATTTTAGGACACTGTCTGATTTTGGGTCATTTACCTTATCTATTGATTCATTCAAATTGATAAATATTCGTTTTCAGTTCCCAGTGTGTCAAAATCTTCAAAACATTTTTTTTTAAAATAAACAATGACAGACATATGTACTTGGGGACTCACAGACAATCATGATATCATCAACTATCGATAATCAAGGAGTTGGCCAAGTGCGTATTTAACGCCGAAGACAAAATTTTTATGTCTTCGGCAATTTTATACCGAGATAAACCATCTCTCAAAAGGATGAAACTTATTTACTTTACACTCTGTATATATATATATATATATATATATATATATATATATATATATATATGTATATATATATGTATATATATATATATATATATATATATATATATATATATATATATATATATATATATATATATATATATATATATATATATATATATATACTCCGTCGTGCTTGAACACAGTACACACTAATAGCGCAATAACAAAGCCATTGCATTCTTAAGCTATGGTTGCGTAGATTTTATTAAAACAAAGCCATCATGGCTTTAGTATTAAAGTTGTTGCAATTTTTTTAATAGTACTTATTATTTCAAACGTGTATTTAAAATAATTTAGTATTTGTGTTTAAAAATTAAACGGTAATACGTAGTATACCGATGTGAAATATGTAGAGACGCGTATACTTTTAAAAATAATTCATCACATATCAAACATGGCTGCCTTACACGTTTGAGAAAACATAGAAAGGAATCATTTGGGCGATCAAGTATAAATTACCTGACAGGTATTATTTTAATTATGTTACATTTTATTTTTAAATTAATACAAATTTTATAATGGTCATATCTTTAATATATGACCACTGTCAATATAATTGAAAATTATTTTCGAAGTAAATTTCGTGTCTTTTGAAGTATTCTTAAAAAAAAAAAACAATATTTTCGAAACAATGGGCAATTCTGTGCAGATTATCACAATTGTCTCAGTTGTCACATTAAAGTTATTAAATACTTTTCATAAATTATTACATTAAAAACTTATTTAAATGTTTCAAATTGTATTCTAAAATTTACCCATGTTTTCATGTTACGTCACTTATCTCATTTTCATAAGACTGCGTAACATAAATTTAATTCAGGGGCATTGTCCCATCTTATTGCATGTTGTTAGTATTTTATGAAATTAGTTATTAACAGATACTTATATTTAAATTAAATAAATTATAAATGAGAAAATAAAATGTTTGTCATAAAATATATTTATTGTTTTATACTTGTTAAGTCGCTTATGTGTGATCACATGTACAAACTTTCATTTTAACTTGAAAACTTGTTAAGGTTCAATAGTTTTAAATAAATAATATTTGTTAAAGATTTAAATTTAATTTTTATTTCTTCATATCCCACATACACAGAAGTACACGCTGGAAATAATTAATGATCACCAGTTTGAATTCTTAATTAGTTGTAATATAACATCTTTTACAACCTTCCCGGACAATTAAAAAAAATTCTCACAGGCCCAGCACATCCATTATCCACCTATCTCTCTCTTTTACCTAATACCCCTTTTTTTTCTTTACAATGGTTTAGGCTCGATAATCAAAAAAATTTCCGGTAACATGGATAACGAAGACGCTCTTTGCATTAATAAAGACATCGACTTAGTACGGACAAAACAAAATAAAATAACGCACCAACTGAACAGACCAACAACCATAAATGATAGAACGATTCAAAAATATTTCAAAATACATAAACGAACAGCAAGATGTAATAAGTAGTTATTTAGGAAACATTTTAAGAGATCTAAATCATTTCGTTTTCATACAATATATTAATCAGATAAATTTTAATACTGATACGCTTAACGATCACGTTAAAAATATTATTCAATACATAAATTTGGCTAAGCTCAATATAATTTCCAAACCTATCGTCTTCAGAATTAAACCACGCGCTTAGCCTCCTAAAAATCCAAAGCGTACCCGTCGTATCACACGGACAAGTCTACGAATTTTTAAGCCTGCAAACCTATTACAATGACGAACATTATTTTCAATATTCGGATACCCAGATTCTTCCTAAACAAATTTTCACTTACTTATTTAAAATCTATACCTAATATTAACCTGAAAATGATAAAAATCCCATATCAATATGTTATTTTTGACGATCATAAATTGTATTTGGTCGATAAAGCATGCTCAGAAATTGAGCAAATTACATATGCGACCCGAAAACAGCCAGAATGAAAATGAAACATTCAGAATGTTTAGGGAATCTTCTTCTCAATCAAGATGGTAGATGCACATACGTGGAATATGACAACGTCTCCAAATTCAAGCAACTGCAAAATAATTACATCGTAATAAAAAATTCACAAGGAATAAACTTGACATCCACCTGTGGTATGGAAAATCGTAACGAAACTGGTACAGTCATAATACACTTCGATAACTGCTCAGCAAATGTAAACCAAATGGTATACGAAAGTTAAACTACGCAATCTTGGAGTGAAGTTCATCTCATACCTACCTACAAGTCAATCTGCAAGTCAAAGTTTCCAATGTTGAAAGAAAACTTAATCTTAAGAAGCTAGAAAACTTCCAGATCAAAAACACGGAGGAAATTCGGGTAAAGGAAATCTAAGCGGGCCGCATTGATTTCACTACCTGCTGTCGTGTCATTTCAACATTGAAGATTGTTTTACGATCGTTAAAGGGTTAGCCTATTTTTATACGAACTGCCTAAAAAGTATGTTTATGGTGGCCCGCTGTGGCTGTTTGAGAAACATTATGAAAAATAATCAAAATATTACAGTTGTACGCAAGAATAACTGTACAGTTACTAACAAGGAAAGGGCAAGAAGTCGAAAATTCAAAAAAATCTGAAACTTGGTCAGTATGTATAGAGTGGGTACCTAATAACATAAAAAAATATCAGTTGCTGCTAAAAAACGTTTTTAAGGGGTGAAACATCCCCTCAAAGTTGGAACTCAAAAACTTAAAAATCGATGAAATTTTGTTTATACGTACCTTAAAAAGTTCTAGTAACAAATATAACATTATTTTCTGCATCTACAAATTTTTAGGGGTTGAAACCACCCCTTCATATGTGTGTTTATAAATTTATGGTATTTTGTTTATATATATATATATATATATATATATATATATATATATATATATATATATATATACTATACAGAGCTGTAGTAATAAATATAATATTATTTTTTGCATCCACAAACTTTCAAGGGTTGAAACCACCCCTTCAAATGCATACCTAAAAAATTAAAAATTGTGGATATTTTGTTTTTACACATTATACGAAATTCTAATAATAAATATAACAATTTTTTACGTCCATACATTTTTAAGGGGCGAAAACACCCCTTCAAGTGTGTGCTTAGAAAATTTAAAATTGACAAAATTTTATTTATATATACTATAAAGAATTTTAGTAATAAATATAATATTCTTTTTTATACCTACACATTTTTAAGGGGGTGACAACACCCCTTCAGCTGTTGAAAGTTTAAAAATTCCGAGATTTTATTCACATAATATCGTCACATAAAAATGGATTAATAATTTTTTTTTGCTTCCATACATTTATAGTGGTTAGATATCCTTTCCAAAGTGGAAATTAAAAGCAAAAATTGACGAAATTTTGTTCACATGTACTACACTGTAGTCTAATACACTATTTAAAAGCTATCTGTATTGCTAATTTTATACATTATTATTATATTTATTGTAGAATTGTTGTGTTTGTTGTATATGTAAACAAAATTTTGTCAGTCTTGGAATTTTTAGTTTACAACTTTGAGGGGGTGTTTCACCCCCTAAAACTGTGTGAAAGAATAAATTATAATATACTTATCGTTAGGTCTCTATGTAATATATGTAAACACAATATCGCCAATTGTCAAATTTATAGGTACGCACTTGAAGGAGTGGTTTGAAAATTTGTGGATGCAAAAAATAATGCTATATTTTTTACTAGAGTTCTGTAATGTAAACAAAATATCATCAATTTATAAATTTTTAAGTACACATTTGAAGGGGTGGTTTCAACCCTTAGAAATTTGTAGATGCAAAAAATAATGTTATATTTATTATTAGAGCTCTGTATGGTATATATAAACAACATATCACCAATTTTTAAATTTTTAAGTACACAGTTGAGGGGTGGTTTCAACCCTTAAAAATGTCTAAATGCAAAAAATAATGTTATATTTGTTACTGGAACTTTTTAAGGTACCTATAAACAAAATTTCATCGATTTTTAAATTTTTGAGTTCCAACTTTGAGGGGATGTTTCACTCCTTAAAAACGTTTTTTAGCAGCAACTGATATTTTTTATGTTATTAGCTAGCCACCCTCTATATACTGACAAAGTTTCAGATTTTTTTGAATTTTCGACTTCTTGCCCTTTCCTTGTAAGTTACTACATAAGTAAATGTGAGTAACAAGTATTGAATGTTAATATAAATATTATTAAATTACATTTCAGCACACAAAATCTTTGTACCAATATAACTGAGAAAAATAAATTATGCAGTTTGTAGAATCTCTTATAGTTTTTGACGCACAAAAAAATTGTAGGTGGAATACGAGCCACTCCAGAAATGGTATTGTTTCGTATATTTTTTTTTGGCTCTACAATTCCTACTCCCACACCGGTAGATGAGATTACCATTTCTTGAGTTAGTCACCTACATTTTTCCATTACATTTGTCACAATTTTTTGATTTTGCCACTAATTTCTAATCTTGTAAATTATCGTGTCTCTCACACTATAGAATTCCATATCCACTTCTTTTAAGCAAATAACGAAATATAATAACATACGCAAACAACAGTAATACGCTGTCTGACAAAATGACTGCCCCGTAGAAAACTACAGCGGGCATTTTTAATTGGGGAATTTCCAAGTTGTAATAGCAATGGGTCATAATATGAACCCTTATCTTGAAAAACGACGGCAGGTAGTAAAACCATTGTGGCCGCCCACGTTTCCTCTACATGAAATTGTTGATATACGAAATACACAAGCATAAATGTTTTACGTAAACACTTTAGACTGATAAAACTTTTGTAAAAGTTAGCTTCTTTATCACAAAGCCACTATTTTTGACCGACCTAGTGTTTTTATACCATTATATATTTTTTAACCTGGTGTTTGCATTTCACATATGAGGAATTTAATATAAAAAAATATCAAAAACCACACATCAAGAATTTAATGTAAAATAAATAAATAAATAAATAAATAAATAAATACATATATATATATATATATATATATATATATATATATATATATATATATATATATATATATATATATATGTAATAAAAATGACGAAATCGATTTAAGTTATAAAATTAGTACAAGGCAAGGCCTTTTTTCAGTCACTTTTGGTAAATAAATAGGTTTTTGTTAACGAATTCAGTAATCTGTCATATACCTTAAGCGACTAGAGAAAAAGTAATACAGAAGACATTCTAAAAATTGCGTAATTTGCTTTTCTCAACTATATTATAGTTGGTATATAATTTTTATGTGTTGAAATGATATTTAAATTAACTTTTAATAATTATTACCCACATATTACTTATGCAGTTACTTAGTAACTGCACAGTTATACTTGCATTCAACTGTAATATTTATTTTTCAAGATGTTATTCAAATAATCAGAGCGGGCCACCATATTTATACTAGCTGGATAGTTCGCATGACAACAGATGGACCCTTTAATGATCGTAAAACAATCTTCAATGTTGAAAATGACACGACGGCAGGTAGTAGATTCAATGTGGGCCGCTTGGATTTCCTTATTTCCTTGTTTTATCAAGTGAATTTCCGGAAATTCACCTGATAAAACAACAGGGAACCTTCCATATAATAATGATGTATTGCATCATAATGGGATCCATTACTATGGTACACTAGCGGAAATAATTAAAGGATCAAAAAAAAATTCCAAATTTTTAGCAATTTTTCGAATGGCTGTATCTTCGTGAAAAATGGTCGTATCGGAATCGTAAGCAAAGCAATTTAAAGCTGGAAGCTTTTAGTTTCGAGATCTTGCGCTAAAAAAATTTTCAAAGCAACGTGTGTGGCTCAATCCTAATAAATACACTGAAAAAAAAATTTTCGAAATTCTTTCGGTTTTTTTTTTTTTTTTTTTTTTGGTCCACGGACTTGAAAAAAATATTTCCGACTTAACCACCATATGGACCGGATAACTTGTCCATTCAGCTTTAATTTCATTTTTTATAGACTTTTATACGACTATTTCTCGCTGAGATATCGGACTTTGAATGGAAAAGGATCATTTCTTCTTTGACCATCGATATCTCAGCAACCAATGATCACACGGAAAATTGAACGCGTGTTTTAAAAACTCGAATAAATTCTCTACAAGGATTACGAATTGTTTTTTCAGAAAAAATTTTTTTTGCATACTTTACATGAATTTAAAAAATCAAGAAAAATAGAGCTTTTGGTGGCTCTTTGGAACATCAAGCGCTGAATTAAAAACTTCGAGAAAACCACTAATGTTAAGTGTGCCTCAATTTTCAAAAAAAAAAAATTTTTTTAGAATGCAATTATGGGATCAGTAAACCCTGGCGGAACTCATACAACATAATCTTCATTCATTTAAAATTTATTTTTTATTGTTACGACTCGGCAATGAATATAAGTATAATATATATATATATATATATATATATATATATATATATATATATATATATATATATATATATATATATATATATATAATGTTTTTTGAGAGTTGCCATTTTTATTACAGCCAAAGCGTTGATTTAATCGAAAAATTGTTCAAAATTGTTCAAATCAAATAAGAGTTGTAGATATCGTCGGGGGCAACCGATTGCTATAATCAGGAGCTTTATAATAGCTCTTATGGTTTTCGAGCTATGATACAAACTTATAGATTTTTAAATTGAACTATATATTAATTTTTCAATAAAACTGATCTAATGCATTAATTAACAACATAAATGAGTAAAAAAATTTTTTTTACCCAAGTTTAGTTTTTTAATTTTTCCTTAATGTATCAGCTAAGCGGTAAATATATGCATATGTACTTGAGGCTACGTCAACCTTGGTTACATTTACATCCAAGAAAATAACCTTTTCCAGTACCATTTCTATCATAAAACTTTGGTTGTAATAGAAATGGCAACTCTCAAAAAACTCACATGGTATATATATATATATATATATATATATATATATATATATATATATATATATATATATATATATATATATATATATATATATTATAGAGTCTGCCGTCCGGAACCTTGCTGGAACGCTCGAAAACGTGGATTTTTGAAGCGCTGTATTTTTTTACCTGTACAAGATAGACAGGTGCTCTCGGGGACTCTTTAATGTATCTATCAGCGTTTTCGCTACGTAAGCGTTGAAAGGTCAAAAAACGCTATTCATGGATGTTTAAACAATATAAAAAAACATTTCCCGGAGTTAACATTTTGTACAAATGTTCTCCTCGGCAATCCCTACAAGAATCTCTATTTAAAAGATTTTTATGTCTATTCTAAAGTTAATGTACAGATAAGATTTAGTGCTATTGGACTATTAATTAAAAAATTGAAATGGTAACTTAGGATTTAACATAATATATACAGGGTGGTCCAGAATTATGTACCGTAATTGCTGGAGCTGATAGTATGTTCAAAAATAATGGTACCTTTTCATCTACACTTTTTTTCAAAACTCAATAATAAGGGAGATAAAGCAGAGGGGTAAAATGTAGAGGGGTGGAACGAAACTTCTTCTTTTAAAAACAATTTTGGGCTCTTTTGATTACTCGATTCATAATCTAGAGGTGCGTATGAACATTAAGACAATTAAGTTTATGGTATCAATTATTCCATCACTTATGATTAGGGGATAATTTGGAAATAGATACTTCTACTTTAAATTACTCGAAAACGGTAATATTTATCGAAATGTAACAAGTTTACCTTTTTTTCGTGAAATTGTCTGAGGAATCATATTACCAAGGATTTTGTTTAAATAATTGCAAGTTAAAAAAGAAAAGACGTGATAACTCACACCTACCACCCAAAACCACCCCTTAGTCATGAGTGGTGGAATAAGTTTTGACATAAATTTAATCCTTCTAACGCAAAATAAGTACCCCTAAAATATCAATCCGTTATTCAAAAGCGTTTGGAAAAAATTTAAGAAATAATGGTTTTCGTTTCACCTCTACAGAGTTGTATCTCCCTTATTATTGAGTTTTGAAAAAAAGTGTACATGAACAGGCACCATTATTTTTGAACGTACTACCAGCTTTAGCAATTACGGTACATAATTCTGGACCACCTTGTATAAGTGATTTATTATAATACTCAATGTAAACTTTTTATATACCTACATACCTGTATTGGTCGATGCAAGTAAATATTATTATCACTTATTCACTTAATGTGTTGTGCTTCCATACGTACTTTTTAATGCAGCAGTGTCCAGTCAGTTTTCGTTGAAGGTGCAGATGATTGAATGTAAGGTGAAATTTGGACAAACAATGTTGCAAATATGTCCAGTATAACCATATTAGGTGTTTTAGATAAAACACTGTAGTATGTATTAAACTGACCATTATCTGTCACAAAATTTTCACCTTGGTCAATTCATCTGAATATAATATTTGATGATAACGACAATCTTCACAGGCAAGCTTAGGGTGACCGATCACGTTCCGTTGTTGATTTTCCAACGTTAAATATTTTTTATATAACAAGTTTTTAGGTATTTCAAACCGTTAAGAAGTTAAAGTGACGTAATCCTCTTTTGCTTGAAATTTCGGAGCAATGATAATGAAAATTTAAAAAAAAAAACAAAACTTTCATTGACTTCTAAACGGTTTAAAACATCGAATTACATTTCAATTACAATAAATAGTGGTTAGAAAAATTAACTTAGTTGCTAAATAGTCGTCATCTTGACGGAAGTTGATTTCGTCCTTCCAGTTGGTTCAGATTCTGTAACCTCCGTTGCTGTGCCAACTTGTCAGCTACGTGTATTCTCAAGCAATAACATCGATAAATGTGTGTTAATTCCCCAAGAATACACGTGACCAACCAAGTTATACCATTCTTCGTTCTTTCCTCTTCGTTGAATTGGTGCCGATATTGGCTGAAAAATTATTATTAAAACTAAATAGAAAATTGCGGTACAAAATCTTAAGCTATATTCGAATAAACAAATATAAATTTTATTAAACACAAGCAAGGACAAATCAGACTTAAAGAAGGAAACGAAAACAAACCAAATATCAGATATGAAACTAGAGTAAAAATAAAGAATACTTTTAGTGAACAATGAAATTAACACGTTGGCGATCACAACCTACAGTGACGAAACACCCAACTGGTACTTTGACAACAAATGAAATTGTTGATGCGGTACATTTTGCCGCAGTTAGTCAAGTTTCACCATACGATGTTCATGATCGTCAATGTGTTAAAAACATGGAATACTATGTTTATCTATAATTATGTTGATATCATACGTATTTTAGAAAGCTACACTGCTGCAAGCTACAAGCTGTATAAGTTTTAATAAAGTGATTTACTTTTTTTGTATAACATACCGGAAGGTGATGTTTTACCAGACGAGTAGACGATTCTAACACTCGCTGGCAGCCTCGTGCTAAAAACTTGCGACTTTAGTAAAACAATTTTTGAACTGTTTCGTACAATATTTTTTTAAACTCTAAACTTATTAAAATATTTTATTTATTTATTTATACAGTCGAATACCTATTATAAGATTGCCCCTTATAACACTCTTCCCCTCAATCAGCAGTTACAGCTTCCCCCACTTAATCATTTTTTTTTAATTTTGTGTCAGACTATTCCTTATAAGACTATGCTGGAACCGTCAAATTTGTAAACTAAGTATAGGAATGCAATACTGAAATGAAATACTCTAGTGCGCGGTAGTGAGGGCACTCAAATTCCGAAAAAAATTTTCCCTACGTCTCCTAGATAGTTTTATAAACGGGCATTCGAATATTTACATTGAAAGTACAGTGTAATAATGCATTCAACTAAAAGTTGCCGAAAACACAGGCCTGTGAAATTTAATTTTTTTTTCCCCCTTCGAATAATTATGGTATTTTTTTAAATATCTAGATATTTTAAATTAAAATACAGCTCTGTTTTCTTTCTAGCACATCGAGATTTATTTTTATTGATGATATGCATATTTTAGAATTTTTTAACAATTATTAAAAAAATATAAATACTAATGAATTTAAAATTAAATTTTGACTAAAAATCCAACAGTATTAGTTGAATAAAATGCTAAAGAAACTAAGTAAATTAAAACGACTTATATTTTTTTCTACTTTCTTCAAAACTCCTCTTCAATCTTTTTCTCTTATGCTTTCTATCCGGTTCATCTCTCTTCAACATCCAACAACAGCCTGGCATCATGCTTGCGTCTCATCTTCCTTGGTAACTGCTCTCCGTAACCTTTATATCTTGGTGGAAGCGCTCACCTTGTTCTTCACTTATTGCACCAAGATTCTCAGGAAAGAAGTCAATATGAGATTACAGAAAATGTAACTTTACACTCTTACTGCAATCCAGTCTATGGAAATTGCTGAGCATATTATTCACTATATTTTTATAATCTGGGCTTTTTTTGTTTCTTGGAAAATGTTTCACTACCTATTTAAATGAATTTCAACTTTTTTTTTTATAGTTGTTTGAAACTAATTTTTATTAACAGCCGATGACTAACAGAGAATATATCGATATAATTTTTCTTTTTAAATTGTATTTATACCTACCTACTTATTAAGTTTTTATAAGTACGGTCCTGTTAGCACCGTAAGTTATAATTGATAACTAAATCGAGGTTTAGTTATCAATTAAAACTGAATAGAAAAAAATAAATTATCCTCAATAATAAGCTCTTTAGCGAATGAACTTAAAATTCACCTTTTTCAACAAAATAAAAATATGTCGCTTAGTTAATTACGTTTTATTTAATGAAACCATTGATGAGAATGTGTTCCCAAAAGCCAATTATAACTATGCAATGACTTTTTATTAGATACGAAATAAATAAAAATGCAAAATCTATTCTTGACTTGGTCAACCTAGGTAATTTTAGTCAAAAATTTTAATACCTAATATCTCAAAAATCTGACGTGCTGGAATTTTTTGAATATTTTTTTCGTAATCAGCGCCCTAAAATCCATAAAAGTCAGTTTTCAAATTTTAAAGGGGAAAACCATCGTAGGCCAGTGTAATCAGCACATTATATTTTATTCGAAAATATTATTATCACAACTAACTAAAAGGTGATTTTTTCTTTCGAATATTTATAATACAACTACCGGATATTTGTTTATTTATTTTTTGATTTTTACAAAAATGAATGCATATTTTACAGATCTACTGCGAAAAGTGATTGTTTTTGGATAATAAATTGATTCGAGTTACTACTGCATCGATTGCTGAAATATTTATGTAAGTTTTTTAGACGCTCTATAGTGCAGTAAAAGCGTAGTTGGACCGTGCATTTCGGGTAGGTAGCAATTTTATTTTTTTTTTTTGGAAGTCGTAGAGGGGTCAGCGATGAATGTAAAACCGAGTTTTCGGGACTGGTGGTAGTGTAGTTTAGCCGCCATCTTCGAAAAAAGGTCGAACTTTATTTTTTCGAATATCTCCAGAACCGTTAGTCTGACAAAAAGTTTGTAAAGAACTTTTCTGCAGATAATTTCATTTCCTACAAAATTTGTTATAACAACTTTAACAGTGTTTTACATAACTTTAAAAACAAAAAAGTTATCAGCAAAAAACCATGAAAAATTTAGGGACGAAAACTTTTGAAGTCAGATAATTTTTCTATTTTTAACCCGACAAAAAATAGGTTTCTTATCTTTTTTATAGGTTATTTTTAAACGAAAAATTTAAGGTATTCAATTTTATCATCCGACTTCTAGTTAGGAAGTTATAGCTCTTCAAAAATAGGTAGTTAAAAATTGTAACTTAAAAATCGTCGACTCTTAAGTGACATATTAATTTTGAAATACAATTATTTTATATTGTTTTACCTTTTTTGATAATATGATTTTATGAAAAATAGATATTACATATTAACTTGAAATTCAACACCTTTCCACACCACCCGTGGCGCTTAAAACCACTTTCTCATAATATTTCTTTTAACAGCTTAAGTGATCCATAATAAATCGCATCCATTTGTATTTGTTTAATAAAAACGCCACTTCTTTTTGATTTAAGGAAACAGTGTATCACAAAATTAAATTATTAAAACTATGGTATAAGTAATTTATAACAATGTAGAAAAGCCTCAGAAACAGACATTAAACCGCATTTTTATTATGTAAGTAATATACTTGTATATGAATATAAAATTATTTTATTTTTAAATTTAAAATAAAAATTTTTGGAAATTTTGTTTTAATGGCCAGTTTAACAGTTTTATTTAGTCGTATATCTCACTTACTCATCTTTACAACGCGCAAATTCGATAACTGTGAGCTTAATAATAAATGTTAATATATCAAATTGTTCGCCAAGAACTTCTCTATGAAAAATACAATAAGCACTAATCCTGTCGGGTCGAAAATAGAAAAGTTATAACCCCTCAAAGTTTTCCATCCCTAAATCTTTTATACTTTTTTAAGAATTACTTTCATAATATAAATTTTTCGATAAAAAGTTTCAAATAAAAATTATAGAAAATAAAATTTCCTATAAAAATGATCCTTACAAAATTTTTGTCGGACTTACGGTTACAGAGATAATCAAAAATTAATTTTGATCTTTTTTCTAAAATGGCGGCTAAACTGCAACACCCCCAGTCCCGAAAACTCAGTTTTACATTCACCCCTGACCCTTCTATGAATTTCAGAAAAAAAATCGCTGCCTACCCGAAATGCACGATTCGATCGTTATTGGCGACGCTTTTACTGTAGTAAGTACTAGCACTAGACATGCCAGTGCACTGTAGTAGCACCATATCCTGCTACCATCAGAGCTCGTACAAATGTGTTACGGGTTGTTAAATATTAAATTAGTGCGGCAATAGGACACAGACAAATCTGACACGCTAAGTACACAAATTTAACATCGAATGTGAAAAGACGAATGAATTGTATGTTCTTTAAAATAAAATCCAACTCTACAACCTCTATCACATAGATACATATATACTTATATAGATACATCAGTAGCTCGTGGTGTACATGTTCACTTTGTATCTTGTATATTTGAAGCGTATGTTTTAGCTTTGATCCTGCTATTTTCCATGTCGTTTTCTTATCCCACTTCTCTAGTATTCTATTCCTTTTTAGTAAAGTTATGTTGTTACCTTGCGGCGTTCTGAATATGTTATATATTACTCGTACAGCATAAAGAATACATATTATATTCATGTAACTAAATATAATGAAATTTTGTTAGAATCAAATGTGTACCATCATAAATGGAATATTGTTGCTATAGCTTTACAATTGAAATAGTTGTATGAAATCGTCCTGTTATCATCTAAGTATTATTTATTAGGTTGTTGCAAATGAAATACCAAATGATTGTCTACTATTAACAATTCATATCAGTCGAATATATCTGTACCCTGTCAAAACGATTTCATTGTTACCCCACTCAACCTGCCCCCGCCATCTTTTAGAATTAAAAAAAATAAATAGCACATAATTAGAAGCTATTTATAAGCTTTCATATTCCGTGAATTAAAAATTTTAAGCTTGACACACTGAGCAAGAATTTAATATTTTTAATGGGGGACTGAGTCGAACTCGCTTCAGTCCCCCCACTACTTAAAAATCAAAAATTTCAGACCAATCTTTGCGGTAGAATTAAGAGCTATTTATGAGCTTTTGAACAACCGTAATTTCGATTTTTGAGTTCATCGCCGTAGTCGTCAAACTACCCTTAATTGAAGAAACGTGTGAAAAAATTAGATTTTCGAAAAATAAAAAATATATTATGTTTTAAACGTAATATGAAGCCTCAAGAGTAAACTTTTGAAAGACGAGTATTCTGATTATTGTTTTAAATCCCTTCTAAAAACGTTCGATATAAAGAAAACTATAGTTAAAGTGAAAAAGGTTAATTATTTTGGATTAAATGTCGTTTACGGTTTATCAGTTCATAAAATACGTGTATTTCTATTATTATGTTGCAACGCCTTTGTAAAGAAACCATTTCCGACATAGGAGAGGATTATAATTTGACATAAGACTTTACAAATAATTCCGTTAATTTTTTGATGCTAAAAACCACCCCTCTCAACCTGGCCGCACCCACCTTTTAGAAACAAAAAGACAAATGGAGCAGCATCGTTTTGAAAAGTTTTGGTTTTCACATGTTTGCTAGACCTTCAGGAATATTCATCGGCCTTGACATCTGCATTATCTCCGAAGATGAGAAAGTTAGGGGGTTTTGATTCCCCCAAAGTGCCGCAAAAAACTAACTGTATTAAAAAATTTATACGAAAAATCCCCACTAGAAATATTAAATTCTTGCTCAGTGTGTCGAGCTCAACTCACGGAATATGAAAACTCATAAATAGCTCCAAATTATGTTATCTTTGTTCAAAAAATAAAAATAAAAGAAATTTTTATTCTTTGAACAAGGAAATCGTTTTGAGAGTGTATATTAAAATGATGCTTCTCAGTGTATTCTTTTCAGACCCTAGGCATGTAGTAAATATGAAAAATGAATCGATGAATTTACTAAACACACAAAATCCAGTTGACACTGTTTGAAATATACATATAGGTAAACGTAGAATCCGGTGGAGGCATGTTTCTAAAACTTCTATTCTGACGTGTTTCTAAAATTTCTAAAATGTCAAATAGTATGTCGGTTACCAGCAGGCAACTCTTCAACATTTCACGTACAACCTAATAATTAGTAAAATGTTCCAAAAAAATTATGCAGGTGTACCCCAAGCATATCCTTGATTGATTAGGATATTATAGTAGACAGGTTAGCCAGATTCGTTGGTTTTGTGGTTTCTAGTTTTCAAATGCGTATCGTATTTTTACAGTGTAATTAACAAAAAATTGTTTATATGATACAATCATATATAAATACATGTAGGTATTTAATATTGAAATAAATTATATAATTATAATATGAAACTGATAGTATTAAGTATTGGGTATTTATTACGGCTATTATAGATATATAGAGGTTCATTTACTATTGTGACTATATAGAAATGGCTTATTCATCGTATGTTGTTGTAAGAAAAAATAATAGAATTAGACAACATGCCTCTGGCCTATGTGTATAACAAATAGTGTCAGATTAATGTGTTTTGGGTATATCCATAGACAGGGCCAGTCTGAATAAACGCTGGGCCTGGTGCAAAATTGACTTGCGGGGGCTTGAAGCGAATTTAGCACAATAAAATTATAATTAATTGTATTTTGCTTATTTTAAACATTGCACAAATTGGTACAGTAAAAAGCGCGTAAAAATAATTAAACTACAATACTTAAATAAAACTGACATTTCACATACAAAAATCGTTTTTAAATTAAATGACAATAATAATTGATTCATATACTGAAAGCCGGATACTACATTAAGATTTTAAATTTCTGTGATTTGTTTCGGTTCATATGAAAGATCGGTTCATATTAAAATAAAATACAAAGTAAAACTTGTTTTAACTGAATTTTGTTTTTGGAAATACACTTATTTGCAGCGGGTGCCATGAAAAGAGCTTAGCCCGGGACTATGGCAGAAATTTGTTTAAAGGCCTCGAGAAACTGAAAATTACCTTCACTAAAATTTATATATATATATATATATATATATATATATATATATATATATATATATATATATATGTATATATATATATGTGTATATATATATATATATATGTATATATATATATATATATATATATATATATATATATATATATATATATATATATATATATATATATATATATATGTATATATAGCCTTGGCCAAAAGTATTAGGCATCCCCATAAAACACGTGTAACTTTTAAATTAATTTAAGAATGACTTATCTGTTTATTAATAGAATGAAACGCAATACTAAAAGTTAATTTTGAACAATAGATAAAGGATTTTAAGGTACAATGGTCCACAAAACTTGTAATATGAAGTTTCTTGAAAAATAATGTAATTTATTTGTTAGTCTTTTATTAGCTTTCAGGATAACAAGAAGCTGCTGAGTGTTGTTTATTTGTGTAGTAGAGACAGTTTGTAATACGAAATGCCGAAACAACGAGAACTTAACACAGAAACATGAATTAAAATCCAGATGTTCCATGAAGAGGGGAAGACTCAAATAAAGATTGCTAAATTAGTAAAAGTTTGACGATGTGCAGTGCAATCCACCATTAAAAGGTTCGCGGAGACTGGCTCTCACACAAACAAAATAAGAACGGGCAAAAAACGCATTACTACTAACCACCAGGTTGGAAAACTTATCCGTGACTCACTTAAGGACCACAAAACTGCATAGGAGGACATTGGGAAACCAATTATTTCTCGAACTGTAAGAAGAAGACTCACAGAAGCAGGGTCAAAATGCCGCAAAGCCACGAAGAAACTTTGGCCCTCCGACAACAACCAAAAAAATCGTCTAGCATGGGCTCTAAGACACCAGCACCATATATATACCATGTGAGTTTTTTGAGAGTTGCCATTTTCATTACAACCAAATTTGTATGATAGAAATGGTCCTGAAAAAGGTTCTCTTCTTGGATGTGATGGAAATGTAACCAACCAGAACACTATCGATTAAAGTAGCCTCAAGTACACATGCATATTTTTACCGCTTAAGTGATAAATTAAAGAAAAATTAAAAAATTAAACTTGGGTAAAAAAATTTATTTTGCTCATTTATGTTGTTAATCAATGCATTATATCAGTTTTATTGAAAAATCAATATGTAGTCTCATTTAAAAATCTATAAGTTTGTATCATAGCTCGAAAACCATAAGAGCTATAAAGCTCCTGACTATAGCAATCGGTTACCCCGTCGATATCTATGAACAATTTTTCGATTAAATCAACGGTTTGGCTGTAATAAAAATGGCAACTCTCAAAAAACTCACGCAGTATATATATATATATATATATATATACTGTGTGAGTTTTTTGAGAGTTGTCATTTTATATATATATATATATATATATATATATATATATATATATATATATATATATATATATATATATACGTCTGCGCGATAACTCTCGAAGGGAGCCTCCAATTGTTACGGAATTTTGTGTGTAGGTCAAAAGTCCCAATAGCTTGAATGAGTTCGTCAACCAGATACATCCGATTATTGGAAGCCAAAATTTTGGCCAATTTTCGTCAATTTCAGTGTTTTATTTGCAGAATTTGGTCAGAATTCAAAAATTTTTTTGTTTTTTTTTATACACCATCGAAAAGAGCGTAAAAAATTACGTAAGACAAGCTTTTAAAACATTTTTCTAAATGAACTAGATTTTCTGTTATTCATAAAGGCTTATATATCAGTCTTTAATCAATTACTGACCCCAACTTCCACCCCTCAGCAGGTTTCAAATAAAAATGGGTACAGAAAAATTCTACAACTGTGATGTCAGCTTTTTTTATAAATATAATAACTCAATGCAAGAGGTTATGGAAAGTTTGTCTGGATATACTTTCACATACATCAACACCAACACGTAGAAATAATAGAATATGTCAAAAACATTTGGGAGATTATATACTTTTACACTTTTTATTTATCGATTCTCTTGTTTACAGTATTCTTGTTTACTATTGCTTTCTTTTTTGTTAAGAAAACATTTTTTTAATATGTCATCAGATAAAAGATACTTTAAAATATATAAAAATCAAATTTATTTTTTTAAGGTTTTCTTTACTCATATTATAATATTATTACTGAAATACTTTTAAAAAAAGAATTCAAAAAATTTATTTATGAACACAGTGTTGCAAATTTAATAACGAAACGTCTGATATAAGGAAATATGTTTTCAAAGCTTAGTCTATGTACATTTTTAATATTAAAGAATATTAGTAAAAAGAAATCATAAGTACCTATATATATTTCCAAAATTTAATTTGATACTAAATATGTGAATGTTGAATTTGTTTTGTTGAGAGTAAATTTTTATCTTACAGTTGGTTTGTAACGAATATTGTAAAAGTAATTTATTAACTCTGCTAGCAGATTTTTTTCTTCAAGCTAATTAACCCATAAACGAAATAGAAAGTTACGGGGCTTCTAACATGATTAATGATTTAGATATTGTCAAAAGTACCTACATGTACCTTTAATATTACCTGATGTACCAACTTGTTTATTGTTTGAATCTAATACGCAATCGTTCTGTCAGAAACAAACATTTCCCGTATATGAAATACTTAGTGAATATGAAATAATATTATTTAATAGTTAAATTAATTTAATTACATACAACACACCTTTGAAATTTACTAATTATATTCACTTGATGTGACAATGTATAATCACCAATTTTACAATAAATAATTTGAAGAAATTGAATCAATGTCTCGACATAAATCGATGCCTAAACAGTTACATATTCATTCTTCAATATACATATACACAGGATGAACTCAGGAAAGTACAAAAAGGAAAGGAAGAGGAAGTGATGAAAACATGAACATAATATTTCCAGTCTATACATCCATACGCAGTGTACGGAACTACGATACCTATGTACCTACCTCATTAATTTCCACTTCCGCTATAGACTCAATATTATTGATACAATTTTTTTAAATTGGTTATCGTTTCACGTCTGTCGAATGCTGAGATGAAATTATTAAAAAATATGGACGGTCGTTAACTTATTTTACGAAACTAATCTCCCGCGTTGCTATATAGCAATAGTTACGAATAAAAACATTATGTATGCTAGAAACGAGCACAAGGTATGTAACTAATTTACCTATAGGTAAATCCGGAACTGAGGTAAAGTATCAAATATTTTAAATTTTGATTAAAATAATATAAATAAGGCTAACTTCAAAAATGCATCACTGCTTGCATGAGGCAGAGTCAAAAGTTCAAAAACGTATCAGACGAATCACAACGAAAAATCAAAAGTTCATTTTTGCATTTGATGCGTCAAAACAATGCATCAAGAAATTTGGTAATGCGTGTCATGCGCATAATGTAATATCACAGCTACTTACATTTAAAATATAGGTGGCTGTCGTGGCTAGAGTCTGGTGATGTGAATAAAGGATGATGCCAATGGTCCTATGACCATAACGGACATAGGAATAATTCCGAAAAACTAAATGTTGAAAAAGATGAATTTATTTACCTCTCATTAAAATTGTTTAAACTATCTGAATACATCTTATACTTAAAATATGTAATATTTTTTATTCAAATAATTTCAATCTTTTCAATTTCAAGTAACTTCAAGTTGAAATTCAAAGATAATATATACAAGGACTGTATTGCTGTATTATCTATATTCTAATCACGCTATATTATCTATAGTCAAATCAGAGGTTAAATGATGCCAATATCCCGTTCAAAAACGTCTAATGTGCATCAAATTTCAAGAGAGCATCAGTATCGCATCATGTAGTATTATACGCATCCGAAAGGTCATGATGCTGCATCGATACGGTAAAGTTTACATTTTTGAAGTTACCCTAAGCTACTTTTTACTAGGTGAAATTTCTGAGTCACGAGTATGTTCAGAAAATTTTCAGACGTTTTACAAAATGGCTGAATTAATATGAGCCAAATTATAATAATGATTTGTATTCCACAATCGTGTTGGCTAAACGTTTAGGCGCTTTGTAAAACGACTGGATTAATTTTATACTTTTATTTTTTATCGCTTGTAGCGGTACAATCATAGGAAACACAATACATTAGTAGTTTGTATAATTGACTTGTTTTATTATTATATAAAATAACTCAAATATTTTGTGACTACAGGTAACTCCCAAAGAACACGATTACTTGGTTCCGTGTTCTTTAAAGCCGTGTTGCTCGAGACTACAAAAAACGGAATTCCGTTTTAAGTATAAAATTAAAAAAAAAAATTTACGTAGCTATTATCTAACATATTTGGAAATAATTTTATATCATATAATATATATTAGGTATTTTTTTCTTTTTTTTCAAATGAATTACTGGAAAATAGTGTAGTTTGAAACTATATAATTCGGAGGAAGCTAACCGTGTTCTTTGAGTACCGTGTTCTTCGCGTGTTACCTGTATTAAATAATAATTTTTTAACACGAACACTTATAACTAAATATGAAAAATGTTATCACAAGTAGTGATTTTTCAAAAAATTTGGTAATTATTTTGTTTTATTTTTAAAGGTCATTACCGGAAATCAGTTTAAAAGAATATTGGAACTCACAAGGAGAGGTTCAGGTATGGTCGTCACCGATTTCAATCAAATTTCGTCTGCTAGTAGAGCATATTTAATATCAATATTAGAAATTTACAATATTAAGGTTCACCTCTCAAAAACAGAGGAAAATATATTTTTTTTAAATTTGGACAAAAATATAAGTAAGATATAATCAAGTTGTTTATTCTGTTTTGTCAAAGTAGGTATAGCTCAGCGGTAGAGCATCGGAGTGCGGATAGTAGGGTACCGGGGTCAAATCCCGGTACAAGTATTATTCAATTTTTTTTTTTTTTTTTTTTTAATAACAGTCAGTTTATTAATTATGTTAACAAAATTAAATTATGAAATATCACTTATCGCAAAATTAATGATTAATATAATTTTTCTTAAAATATATTTTTTTCGATATGAGTATATCACAATATTCACAATATAAACACAAGTCAATTAGATACATTAAAACTTTTGTAAATTCTGAAAAAATTCATGTATTGATAGAAGTAAGTACCCCATCGAAACCTCATTTTCGAGCAAAGCATAATTATTTAATATTTAAGTTCATTATTAAATTACCCTTTGCCCGAAAATAATACTACAATTATATTTTAAAAATATGCATCATTATAATCATTTCCAGACCGATACAATTTTACAATATGATGAAATATGGTAGCTGTATTGACAAGCACAAGTCAGTTACAACAAAAGTGAACAACATTTAGCCGTTTTACGAAATAGCAACGTTCTGTATAGCGTCCTGGTCAAAAAGAGGGCCTGGATCCATTAATAAGAAACTCAGGAAAAGTATATACGTGTTTTGTTGCTCGTCCACTGTGTTTTTGGAAAAAATTTGTGAAAAAAATTTTTTTTATTCCTGAGACCTGTCATGTTTCTCCACGACCCTGAACCTGAGTAATGAAAACGTAGAAAATATAAATTAAAATAGTGTCATTTGTGAATTAGACTTATGGGAGAAATCACTTCAAAAGAAAATGTGTCTAAGCAAGAAAAGAAAAAACAAATAGAATAATAGAAACAATAAAAAATGAAATAGTAGCCAAAACAATATATCAAAAATTGATCTTCGTGATTTAAAAATTAAATAATTTTATCTTTGTGTAGATTGCTTTTACATAGTTAAACAATTGAATTTTGTAAACAGTTTTAAGCATTAAGTGATTGCTTAGACAAGTAATTAACAGTTTTGGGAAGAAAGGCTTTAGGCACTACGGATAATGTGGAGAAGTGTTAATACGTAGTATATATTTTTAGTAATGTCATGTTTCTGAGACTTTTCCGCCTTGTTATAAATTACTTATATTATAGTTTTAATAATTTGATTATGTAATACACTGACTGTTTCCTTAAATCAGAGAAAAAAGTGGATTTATTATGGATGAGGGCTTAGGCTGTTAAAAGAAATATTACGAGAGGTGGCTTTAAGTGCCACGGGTGGTGCCGAAAGGTGTTGAATTCCAAGTAAATATATAATATCTATTTTTCATAAAATCACATTAGTAGAAAAAAAGTAAAACAATATAAAATAATTGTACCTATTTTAAAATATGTTACTAAAGAGTGGACGATTTTTTAATTACAATTTTTACCTGCCTATTTTTGGAGAGCTATAACTTCTTAACTAGAAGTCGGATGATAAAATTTGATACCTCAAATTTTTCGTTAAAAAAAAGATAAGAAGCATATTTTTTATCGGGTTAAAATAGAAAAGTTATCTGGTTTCAAAAGTTTTCGTTCCTAAATATTTCATGGTTTTTTGCTGATAACTTTTATGTTTTTAAAGTTAGGTAAAAAAGTTAATAATAAACTTTATAGAAAATAAAATTATCTGCAAAAAAGGTCATTAAAATTTTTTTTGTCATACCAACGGTTCTGGAGATATTCAAAAAAATAAAATTCGACCTTTTTCCAAAGATGGTGGCTAAACTACACTACCGCCAATCCCGAAAACTCAGTTTTACGTTCATCACTGACCCAAGTACGCTTTTACTGCACTAAGGTAACAGTTTCAACAATTTCATTATACTGGTTTTCTAAGAATCGAAGGCAGTTTCAATTTTAACAATAAAGTATTAGTTACAAAACATATACTGTTTACGTTTCAATTATTCCTTTATCCTTTTATTTCGGATTGATTTAATGTATCAATATTTACATTGTACTTACTTATAATTTTTTACAATATAAACTGTATTTAAATAATGTAGGAATAAGGCAATGTTGGATGTTTACACAGGCCCGACGAGAGGGTGGGGTAGCTGGGGTTGCAGCCCCGAGATCCGGGCTTGAGGAAAGGGCTCGTAGCTGTTGATAGAGGGCCCGAGAAAAAAGTTTGTTTTTGCTCACCACTTACTTTTTTGAGAGGAAATTTTTAAAAAATGCGGAATATTCCCCGGATTTTTAAAAAGAAGATTCCAGTGAAGTTGGGATATTTATTTTACTAGGTACTATAAATAGGTACTAATTATACGAAATCTGATGACATTTTGACATTTGATATAAAGAACACCTTTTGTGAGTTTCGCACGACATATTTCATTACATTCACCAAACCCAGAATACTCTAAGGATTCGAGTTTAGAGACTGGCCATGTAGTAAGCTTACAATTATAAGATGTAAGTCTAACTTTGAAATCAATAACTTACTAGCATGCAGTCATATTTCCCAAGCACTGTTCCTGTTCCGTCTATAAATAGTCAGTTTTAATAAATTGCTCGCGGTATCTGCGTGGGTAAATTTATTTTTTTTTATTCAATTTACTTATAATTACTTTTTCATTAAACCACAAAACAGTATATTAAATTTCATATTCTCACTATCGGAAAAACTGATAACCAATAATATTTAAAACACAGAGAGAAAATTAAAACTTCAACGATTACAATTATAAAAAGTAAACACATATAATTTTTTTATGAATGGATAAAGGAAAAAGAGCAAAAATAAAAAATTTAATATTGAGTACAATAAATGGAAAAAGAACAAACAAAGAGCAAGTAAAGTTAATATGTATGTGCATTATTTAATAAAATCATTTATTCATTATGATTGTATAATGGCAGTGAGTCGAAGCCAAGTCAGTATTAAATAATATTTATATTTGCAAATTGAATGAGTGTATAATTTTACATTGTTTAAATATTTAATAATTTCTTTTTGTAAACAGTTCACTTCAAGAATCATTTATTCAACTCTCTCAAAGTTTATAAATCCCAGTACTTCTTATACATTCATACATAAATATCTACTATAACGTAATGTACACATACTATAGGTACATACGTAAAATACATAATATTGTTACAGAGATTTACAATGTTGTTCAAAAACTTGATGTAAATATTTCTTGAGGTATAGTAAAAAAAAATTAGGGCATTTTCAATATCTGCAAAGTTGCATGCGCAATTTAACCAGGCACCAATGCAACTGAAGTCAACGTAAAGACGTAGACTAGTAAAATGAATAGTATGCGTTACACAGTCATAGATAATCGTAGTGAACCGTAGTTATATATTATCTATGGGTTGGTTTATAGAATGCATATATGCTTAGTTTAATAAAAATGTGGACAAGTCGGGCACTCATTGTAAAACAGACTATGGGAAATTAAACTATATAACTACAAATTTTACTAATTGATTTTAATTTAGCCTTTAATTACTACGGATTAATTAGATTATTTTATTAGGCTAAATTATACAACTTAAAAAATGTCAAAATTTTTGTGAAATATAGAAAAGTTAACATTTGGCACTCGTCAAGGCATGTAATCATGCAGATTTTGAACACTCCCTTAATTTTAATGAGCTTTTTTCTATATACCCACTTTGGTGATAAGTTTTGGTAGTAATACGAGTCTTCTTTTTTTGATAACAGGAAAATAGGAAATTTTAAAGAGATAAATTTATTGACTAATGGTATATCTATCTAATATTATTCAAATTCTTCCAGTAAAGCCAAAATTCGTTGATAATAATTTGAACAGAATTTTGTTTTAAAGCGATGAATGTTTATTTTAAAGAGGTTTACACTTTTGCTACCAATTTCTAAAATTTCTGCTACAATTAAAGCTACATGATTAATCAAAAAGATTATATGTATCAAACTGTACGTATAGATTACATATCTAAAGCGAAATTTAACACATTTTTGTCACATATCGAAAATTTATCCGCAAATTATAAAAATCCCATCATTAAAAAAAATGAATAATATTTTATTTTAAAAAAAAAAAAAACGAATACTGTTATTCTTATGACATCATCTAATTTATTTAAATTCTCATTATCTGTCTTGTGAATGTATAACTTAAATTACGTTAGTTTAACATAAATTTTATTACATACAGACTCTCTTTTACAATTTATAACTTCTAATTCTCGATGCTTTCAGCAGCATTTTTTAGCACAGTGTCACGAAAGAAGTGTCACACTTTGCATTGTTACATTTTTTGAATACAGTGTACTTGTGTACATAAGTTTATGTACCTACATCTGTTAACTTTTATGCACTTGTGGGATGCATTGAATGAAAGTCAAGTATCAAAGCATTAAAAATAAATATTTGGCTAATGACGATGCTTTCTTTTCCTTCTAGTTTAACTTAATATTCAATTCTTTTCATATATAAATACTTTAAAGTCAACATACGAGACACTCAGTTAAGTTAAAAAAATTTTATGATTACAGAACACGGAACACAACTTACTCTACGATACTTGTTTTATTTATTACTGATTTATCATATAATATCTAGTGCATAATATGTGATTTTTTTATGATATTGTAATGTTATAATACTTATAATACTGAAACATTATTATTAAGGACCACTGCCTTCGATGAAGACTGATACCTTATATGAAAATAAGAAAAATTAAGATTTGCTTAGTTGGTAATGGTTGTACTTCTGTTACAGTATTCTGAATAATTTCAAGTACTTTTTGTTTCCAAATTTTAACTGAGCTTTGAAACCACAGATCACTATGGATAGATAACTAGCTATCTCATACGGCCTAACCAGCGTTGCCAAAAAATAACGTAAAATTCCCATTCACATGTCATGTATACACACTGAGCTTATGCTTGTATATATGTCATCTGTGTATATCCGAAAACCGTAAGGCTTTTACTAAGCATATTTTTTGTTATTCTGATAGGTCTTGACCCAAGCTATCAGCACCCGGGCGTTTACGCGCTATTTCTGGGACACCTTGTATAATAATATTGAGGTTCTAAGTTCGTTTTTGAGACTTTTGTTTAAATTCAAATTCCACTAATATATCTTTCTTTTTTAAACTACAAAATCATTGACCTCTACTACTCTACCAAGATAAAGGACAATAAAAAATTGAAATGAAGGGAACTGAATTCGAAGTAATTTGATATAGGTATTTGGTAAAGTTAAAAAATTGATATTCTATTAAAATATTTACAAACTAACTAAATTTTTTTAGTAACAGCAACTCTATAGTCTCTTCAGTATAGTTAACCTTTAATTGGGTGTAGAATAAGGAAAGTGGTAGGGGCTATGTTTTGGAAGTTATGCATCGGTTGCTGTCCTTTTTATTAAAAGATCTATATCAATATTCATCTGGAATTGTAAAGGAAAATTTAAGAAAATTACCATGAGCATAGCAGCCGCAGGATTTGAACCTTCGTCCTACCAGTTCGCCAGTACCAGCACCTAAGCATGCTCGGTCACTCGACTGGCATCAAAAACTATAAAAAATTACAGATATTCAAATCAGCTTGCCAAATCTTACAGGTATAATTTCGCCACATTTCTGTTGCCCCGAATTTTTTTTCGTTATTACGTTTATACTTGAAAGACAATTTCTAAATATGTTTACTTGAAAAAAGTGATTGAAAATTCCAATTATATATATTAGGAAAATTTCGAAGGTTATAAATATTATACGTACCTACCAGATGTTTTGTATTATAATATGGCATTTAAATTTATTTAATGTCATCTAATTCAATTTGCTCGAAACTCGCTCCCAACTTCCCACTACCCTTCTTTTAATACTACACGGTTATTTCTTTCGTTCAACATTTTATTTACTTTGTAAAATATTTCTTTTCATTTTACTTGGAAAAATCTTACAATAACAAATTCGTAGGCACGACGTGGCCGTCATAGCGTTTACTGCTTGCTCTTTAGTTCCCTTTCATGCATAAATGATTTTAAAATTTATCATTGTATGTTTATTATACATTTTTTCTCTTGTTATTTTTAAATTATGTTCCCATTTTGTTTTTATAAAAACAAATTATGTCTGTACAATTTATAAGAAACAATTTGTAAATTTTTCAATAAAAATAAAACATTTTTATCGAATGTTTCTGAATAATTAGAATGGAAAATGTTAAATGTTGAAAGTTAAAATCTGAATAAAATTGTGGTTAACACTTGTTTTGTAAATGTATCCCTTCTTACAAAAGTTGATAAGCTTGAAACAAACAGAGAACACTTTACACATTATTAATAAATTTTTATATGGTAGATGTCTAGGGATTTAATTTTATGAGCCTTTTTAAAAAATTGAGAGAATTAAATTTTACTTTTTTTCAAAATAAATGTTAAATGACTTCACCTAAAGTTTCGTAATACATGTGCTTTATATGGTGGAACGTGTAAGATGTTTGGTGGAAATTCTGGGTAAAGGATAAATTTTGAACAAACAGTCAATTGAGAAAGCTTTCGGGATGAGCAAAACGTTTTCCGTCGTAAATCAAAAATGATTTTTTAGTAATTTTTTTTAAATCGAAAATTTAAAAAATCAGAATTTTCATGAATTTTCAAAAATCCCTTCTTGGTGCTTACCTACGCTATATAAGGAACCCCTGTTTTCCATATAAATTTAAAATGTCGTCTAAAAACCCCTACAATCATTAAGTTACATTTAAATTTTATTTAAATTTTATGTCTTTATTAACTTATTAACTTCTTTATTATTAGCGAATTTATTTATAGTGATAGTAAAAATAAAAAAATAAAAATAAATAGAATATTGGCATAAGTACACTCAAAAAGTACCTACTGAACCAATTTTGAAAATTTGTCCACTCTTAGAAAGCCAAACTATTCCAGATTAATATAGGATATGTTATATGAGGTCTACTGAACCCTAGGGACTTAAAAAGCGTCAAAAGTGAACTACTCAATCCAGGGCCAGCTTAGCCAATAGGCCATCCTAGGCCATGGCCTAGCGGCGGGAGATTTTTAGGGGCGGTAAATTTTTAAAATAGGGCGGAAAAATGAGTATTTAACGTTTTTCTTTTTTTTTTGCTCGTCACTTATTTATTTTTAAGAGAAAGTTTGTAAAAAAGGTAGGAAAAGGGGCGGCAAAAAAATTTGTAATTGACGTTTTTTTAAGATTTCCTTTTTTTCAAATAAAAGGTAGGGGCGGCATTTTTCAAGATGCCTAGGGGCGGACTCAGGGTTAATCCCGCCCTGACTCAATCAATTTTGGAAGTTTTTTCACTGTTAAACAGCTAGACAGACTATATTATATAAGATTATGAGGTCCCGCGAGGTCCTAAGAATCCCAAGAAAGTTTAAAGTGAACTACTTAATCGATCTTGAAAATTTTTTCACTGTTAGAAAATTAAACTAGTCCAAATTGACCTAGACTATGTTGCATGAAATCCGCCAAGGTCTTAAGAACCCCAGAAACTTCAAAATTACGTACCCAACAAATTTTGAAAATTTTTTTATTGTTGAGAAGCTAAACAATTCCATCCTGACATAGGCTATACTATATTAGGTTGCCCAGGATTCTGGAGAAATTTCTTTTCAATTACAATTGAACTATGACAATTAGTGCAAAAGTTTTATTGACACACAATATAGAAAATCAATTACAATTTTACAGTACATATATATTTAAGTTTTACATATTGTTCGTTTTTTTGAGAGTTAATACAAATACTTATGTTAATTTATAAATTATTAATTATATAATTGTGAACTTATTATTTGTACTGTTAATATAAATACTATCAATATATATTTAATACTAGACATGTTTACTTTGTGAAAATCCTGGTTTTGCTGTGAAAATTCTATGATTTTGCTGTGAAAAGTGACAAAGCAACGATCCCATGTTTTACTATCAATATATATTGTGGTAATCAAACGATCGAATGCTTTCTTTTATTCAGTATAAATTTTAGGTATTTAACATCGATTTGTGCTTGCTTTATGTTATCTACACTTAATATATCAGATATACTTTTTAAGCCCATATTAAGTATTTTATTTCGTTTTTCCCCCCTAGTTGCTTCGCAATCTATTAATAAGTGTTGACCAGACTCTATCCCCCCACATAAAACACTCATTTTTTCCCCTGTTGTTGTTCGTTATCTCAACTCTAAGTATTTAATCTAAAAGAGAAAACTATGAGACAAGTTAACGTGAGGACAAAATTGTTCGTCAGGTTATTATAAATTCAAAAGGGAAGGAAAGGTTTTGAAATGTCAATTCACAGTTTTGATGAAACTTGGTATATGTGTAGTACAAGCAAAAATAATAGACCCGTATTTTTTTAAGGGGTTAAATCACCCCTCAAAGTTAGGGTAAAATTTTGATTTTGCTTGATAACTTGAAAACGGCGGTAGATAGAAAAAAACTTTAAATTAACAAAACACTTTATTTTTGAGAGCTTTCTATTCATGTGTATAAATCCAGGGTTGGACCTGCTGGAGGGGCTCAGGGTAAATTTTTAAATAGGGTGGATATGCTTTAGCATATTAAAATTTGAATAATAGCATATATGAAGACTACATGAAAAATACTAATTTACCTGTGTTTGCTCAAAGTTGTAATTTAAAGTCTAAAATCTCAAAACTGGACAGCTAATTTGAGGTGCCAGTAGTAATTTTACTGAAAATCAGTAAAATAAAAATATTTCTATAAGGATTTCAGCAAGTCAATTGACTTGTAATTAATAACTGGCTAAAATATATCAAAGTATACCTGTTGACGTCTGATTAAAACTTTTATACAAAAAATTTATACAAGTAATATTAAAATTTGATTTTAAATTATCTGCACAGGATTTTCTGGTTATTTAGCTTTGTAAATAATTTATATTTTTTCATTTTCAAAGTGTTTGAGCGATTTTTTTATGCGGTAGATAGGGATAGATAAAAAAATTCCTAGATTTAAACAAAAACTATATAAAAAGTCTGGAGCTGTATTTTTTGTTTTAGTTAAATTTCAGTATTTGTGAATTTGTTATCGTGATATAATTTTTTTTGGGGGGGGGGGGAGGGGGATTTAATTGTGTTCAGTATGGTGAACATTAATTTAGCTAATGTCATTCATATGTTAATGACAACATTTCAAACAACAAATTTCGTCTCATACACGGTAACATACCGGGAGATTGAATTACATGATATTATTAAGGACATAATTATTCACTCAATTGAAAATACATTGTTTGTTATTGAACATGATTTAATGTTAGCATTTAATTCTGTATTTAACCAAAATACCCTGGAACAGAATGAAAACTTCCTTCGTGATTATGATGGGGAACTGGATGAAAACATATCCAGAGAAGTTGATGAACCATCATGTTCATATGGATAACAGGATTTTGTAGATTTAAAATATAAAGAAGTTGTTGAATTCTAGAAAAACGGTGCAAAAAAGGAAAATTTTTTGAAGCAGTACAAAAAAGATCAGCAGTAAAAATTTCTGAAGAGTGAAACATTTAAAGCACTTGTACCGGTGGGAAAAGCAAGTTGAAGAAGGCGGAATAAAGTAATTTTCATTAATCAGTATGTTTTAAATACTTTTTAAGATGCAGTAGATAGAGGAGCGATAATTCATGACATGGATCTTCGACGATGGGCACTAGATGCCAGGAATACAACTGATTTATACAATTATTTGACAAAAAAGAAGAATTTTATAAACTTAATTTTTTTCTATAACTACATATATGCAATAATATTCTTGCGTGACTTAATAAAATCAAATTTATATAAATTATAAAATTTATAATTTATTTATATAAAATTTAAAGTTTAGTGAGACATCAATAGGTATAGTTTGATATATTTTAGACAGTTATTAATTACAATACAATTGACTTGCTGAAAACTTTATATAAATATTTTTATTTTACCGATTGTCAGTAAAATTACTACTGACACCTCAAATTAGCTGTCCAATTTTGAGATTTTAGACTTTAAATTACAACTTTGAACAAAAACAGGTAAACTAGTATTTTTCATCTAGTTTTCATATATGCTATTCAAATTTTAATATACATATCCACCCTATTTCAAAATTTACCCTGAATTTTACCTGAACAGCCTCTCCAGTAGGTCCGACCCTAGATTTATACACATCAATAGAAAGCTCTCAAAAAATAAAGTATTTTGTCAATTTAAATTTGTTTCTATCTGTTGCCGTTTTCAAGTTATCAAGCAAAATCAAAATTTTACCCTAACTTTGAGGGGAGATTTCAGCCCTTAAATAGCGACGGTGGCAGATAAAAAAAGATACGTGTCTATAATTTTTGCTTGTACTACACATATACCAAGTTCCGTCAAAATTGCGAATTGACTTTTCAAAACCTTTCCTTGTTAAAGTAAACAGCTAGACGGAACTTGCGTAGTAGGATCACAGTGATTATATGGACCACTGGATAGTAAGGTCATAGTGATTGTGGACCACTGGGTAGTAAGATCACAGTGATTATGAGCCACTGAGTAGTAAGGCCAGCGTGATTATGAGCCACTGGGTAGTAGGGTCATAGTGGTTATGGACCATTGGTTAAGTAAATGCCATTAAGCTAATGTAGCTACATTATGGTCTGCAAAATTTTTACAATCAGATATGAATTATTAAAGATTACTACTACCTTAAACTACCTTACTTTGTTGTTAATATTTTTTTTTTTTTTTGACATTTGTTCGTAATATTTTGCGTGTATTTGAGTGAATTATTAATTAAATACTTTAATATTTTTTTTGAAAGTAGTTCTCGTTAACTGAAGTAAATATTTTACTTATTTTTTCATAAAAATATAATTTTTTATCTCTCTCGCCCTTATTATTGTTTATACATAAATATTGTACAGAGACAAACTCAAGTATTTTTTTTATATCGTTCAAAAAATATTTCAAAAGTGGGCAAAATATAATAGTAGATAAAGACGAAGGTATTTTACTATCGCAATATTATTGAAAGGTATTCTAAAAAACGTATTATTGAAAGGTATTCTAAAATAAGTATCAATAGATATTCAAACAACAGTGGACGTTCCCTACCATATTTACAAGTTAAGATATATATTTAATTTTACTAAGTACGGTCCTGGAATTGCAGATCCCTGAGTATTTTAAAAATGTTGTGATTTACGCAACCTGTGTTATGGACCACTAGCACTGGGTACTGAAGTCATGGCAATTAAGAATCACCAAAACTGCAAAATAAATTTTTAGTCTTAGTAATGTTTAAGCGGAATTTTTCATTGAGTTTTTTTTTATCTTTTGTTCATAAATACTTGCTGTACATACATTTAAACTATTGTTAACTAAAAATTTGACTAATTAGAAATTCAAAAGAACGTATAAATCAAAATTCTTTGAATTAGTTTTAATTGAAACCCTTATAAAGGAATACTGCTTGTATTTTTTCAGATTTTTTGGATTTCAGATTTAATCTTTGACATTTCGCTGCTCTAGTATTTGTCTGTTCTATATCCACTTTTTCTACTTTTGAGATATTGCGGTTTGAAAGTTTAAAAATTCATATCTTATTTATTTTACATTTTATTACCAAATAGAAAATAATTTTTTACTTGTAAATAAGTTAGTTGTCATACAATACAATTTCATAGAAATCTGACCTCGAATTTCGGAGTAAAATGATAATTAATATTCTCATGATTGCAAAAATTGAACTATAGATCCATATTCCCTTAATATTGTTTTGTACTTTCAGTTTATAATTCTTGGTTTGTACTATAAGCGTGGATATAGAACAAAACAAGATAATTTTTTCCGTCTGTTGCATATAGGAATGGGAAAATTGTAATACATAAACTGACTTTAGCTTAAAAAAATTTTATTCTGTGTTTGATTTAAGGCAGTTGGTCGATAAAACGATTTTTTTAAAGGCTTTTAATGAAACTTCTCTAGATATTTATTTAATTTAATACCAATAATACGAGCCCTTACCGAAAAAAAAATGACCATCCCAATTTTGATAAAGACGATTTCAAAGTTTTGTAATTTTAACACGGGCTCTTATGGGAAAACTCTATATTTTTTTCTTTTGAATAAAATGAAAAAGTGTCAAAGGAATTTGATAAAAATTTAATATATTATAAAATACAAAGTTACAAACCATATTTAATAAGAAATAAAAATTATTTACTACGCCGTTTTTAAATATCATTTTACAACGTTTTTACAACGCTTTTTCAGTAATGTTTTTATATTGCTACAACATAAGTGCGCGGAAATTAAAAAACAAACAAGTGGTATACAAATATAATCACTGAAGAATATTAATACATTATTAAATTTGTGATAAAAGAAAATTTTTATTTTGAGATATACTTTTGTACCTGACTATCTCAGAGCAACTACGTTAACAAAACTTAAAGAAAATTAACACATACTTATTTTCTATGTGTGGAAGTATATTGAAACATAGGCAAGAACTTTTTGGGAAATATCGCGTTAAGAATTGTATAAAAATTAATTCTAGAAACCGATTACTATTTTAATGTTACGTTTTTAAAAAGATGTTCAAAAAAACGAGTTTCTACTGGTAGCATATAGTTGAAAATTGATTTATCTCTAATTGTCTCTAGAATCTAGATACCTCTGACTTCGTTTCGATTTCAATTAGTTTTTCAAGAAATAAAGAAGTAAAGTTATCATTTAATAGATTCGGTCGTCCGAATTTGGATAGGAATACGGTTTTTCCGTTTATATTCATCATTTAAGCGTATATAAGCATTGGTTTATCTCGTTTTATACATATTAAAGTTTAATTATCGAAAATTTCATATAATCAAAATTTTTATACATATTTGCAATTTTATGAAAATAAAAAAAAACCCTTAGATGTTAATTGGATAATTTCAATTTTTTGTTTTCATCTGTTATTAAATTAAGATTTCTGGATAAACTTAGATTTCTAAATAAAGATTTTTAGGTAAACTAACTGTTCAATTTTACATGTAAAATTTAAAATATAATTAATATATTGAACTTTGCTATGGCAACTTTTAGAAAATTTATGAGGATTTTTTTTTAATTTGTGGATGACTTTCCATAAACATTTTTAATGCCTTCATCATTACTTTATACACAAGTTTTAACACAATAGAAGATTGCATTGTAAGAAATTATAATACAGTAAATAACGTAAGTTATAATGGCTTGCAATCATTACAATATCTTAATGAAAAAATAAAACATATCTACATTATTCATGCAATATAAGAGACCTTGTTATGGGATATGGAACACACCAATACTAAAATTTTTTAAAATCTAAAATTTAAGTATAGTTTTGTTCTATGTGCCACAAAAAATGGGAGTTAGTACAATCCAATAATAAATTTTTGTGAAATCGGTGGAGATAGTACAAAATAATACTAGAAAAAACATATTTATAAACGTAATATTGGCATTTTGAAACTAGAAAATGGTAGAGAAAAAATTGCTGAGTTCAAAAATGTATCAAACTCAATTTTTTTGAAAAGTGGAGATAGAACAAACCAATACTAGAGCAGCGATTTGTTACTTTTAAATTTATTAATCGAAATTACTGGAAATAATTTTAATTGTGTATTTTTAGTAAGTACTAATAATTTGTTCAGACTTTTTGAATCAATAGTTTAAGAATTACAGGTGGGCCACAAACTGTAGACGGAACAGTCCACTTTGAAGTTAAGTATTTTGCAAACGAGGCATTAATATGAAAAATGGTAAAAGGAACCCCAACTTCACTTTAAGAATTTTTTCTAATGATGATCCGACACACTGTGGCAGGTGGAAAAAATTTTCATTTCCATTTTCCGATTCGGAAAAGTACTTCAAAGATATTAAGCGAGACTTCCATCTGTAGTATTTACATGCAAAAGATAATTTTCATATACCGAAAGATTTAGGAATTACAAGGTGTGACAGACAGACAGACATGACGAATTTATAAGGGTTCCAAAATTTACTTCTTTTGAACCCTAAACACGGTCGTATGTTTTAGCGTTTAACCAGTTTGCTCTCGGTTATGGTGATCATGGGTTCAAATGTTGCCTTAGTAAAGGCGGTTATAATCGATGACTCTCGGGTTTTGAATGTTTATTATATCTTTAAATTTTTCCAAAAGCGGTTGCTAACCGAAAAGAAAAAGAAAATTTCTTTTGTAGCACAATGAGCAGTGCACACTATATAGAGCGATATACATATGTACCCAGGACCAGATTCACCCTAAGTGCCGCCAGAGTGAAAAATTCCGCCCCTGTATTTTCGTAAAACAAAAATTTAAAAAAAAAAATTCTTAATAACTTTCCTATTTTTTTTTTCCTATCAAAAAAAAGTGACGAGCAAAAAAGACGACTCCCATTTCTTATTTTCCTATCAAGAAATAAGTGGTGGCCAAAAAAAAAGCCAAATTGTCACCTGTGTTCCAAATTTTGCCGCCTGGGGCCAGTGGCCCACGCGCCAATAGTGTAAATCCAGCACTGGATGTACCTATGTTAAATAGATATGCAATATAGTAGTCCTACTTCAATAAAACTGAAACAAGAAACACTTGTGCATGTGATAGTATATTATATACCAAGTTGTTTTATAAATTACGTTTACTGATTGGTTTTGAAGTAAGGGAAAAGGACTTTTTGTGACATAGGGACTCAAATGACAATTTCCTCCCTATTATGAAGTATTTATTTCCGAAATTACAAAAAATACGTTTACGTCTATTACGATTTTTCATTTTTTATTGAAATATTTTTTTCTAGAAAAGTTGTTACAATTAAAGGTTAATATTAAATGCGCATTCTGATTACAAACAAAAACTCTGTTTGGAAAATTCTATTTAGAACAAGCAAAATTAAATGATACAAAAATTTTAATTGCTAATTTTAGGGTATTCGAATAGCTTCCAGTTGCACATTCGCTATTATCAAAATGAAAAATAAACTGCATATTTCAACATTATAAATACTGAAAACATCATTTAATTTATGCATACGGTTACTTCATTAGCATTTGTTTCTTTAAAATATTATTTTCACAAATTTGACTTATAAACGTAGGTAAATTCTTTGTGGAGAAACGGATTCTGCTAAAATACAATTTATTGCAACACTCATCTACATTTCTTTTATCAAAGAAATATTCATATACGCCGACTCTTTCTTAATACCAAGCTAATAGCTAAAAGTCTCTTCATTCGATATTTCATTCTGCGAAGGTTCTTCTTCTTTAATGTAAAATAAACATTTAATAATTAATTATCGCAGGTAAATACGTATTTGTAGTTTAGTTCCTTTTAATATTTTCAAAAAGGGTAGCAACCTATGAATAATAAATAAACCGAATGTCTCTCCTACTTGGTACTAAACATCGTCTTAATAAACAGGTTGAATTTTTGGTTCTCAAAAAAATTTAATTCCGTTAAAGGTAAAAAAATATTATTTTACATAATTATCAGAACTAGAACAATAGAAGGACACACGCATACATTTCATTCGAACTGTTTTCTACAGATTAAAATGTTTGGTTTATGTATGAAACATATACCATCAACCTGACTAAACCAGTCTCGTCGCACAAGAATCTTGTTTGTTCAAAGTTGACAAAAATTGCTTTTTGCAAATAATCTTAATATTTAGTTTTTAATAAAAGGATTATTATGAAATAGGTATATTCCTTCTTAATTTTACCTTCTAATATTGTATCTTGTTTACATATTTTTATTTCACTTTTTATGCAATTAAGTTTTTTGATTTTTTAAATATAGGTATTTTTTTATTTTCGTTAAAAATCCTAGTCCAATCATTTACGGGTTTGACCTCGGAATGAAACGGAATAAGCTGGATTTTCGTAAACACCTTTATTTTGGCATCTTAAATGTTTCCTCAAAAGTCTCCTAAAATCACGTGTGAGCGTCCTTAGATACTGAAGGTCAAAGGTCGTGAAAATCAGTTTCTGGAAAATATGTCGCTTCTTTTGCCTCAAATCGTTTTTACATTTATTATAAAAGTTATAGCGCCTAAAATTCTCTACAAATTTTGTTTCAATCACTTTTCGATGCGTTTATCTGTTTTGAAGAGTGTGGAGCGCTCAGCCATACAAGCTATAGCACAAGGTCAGTCCCGAATTTAAATCTGTAGTACGGTTTTTTAACAAAATTATTTTCTTAATATTAGTTCTTTAATTATATAATACACTCTTATATTTTAATAAATATATTAATTATAAATCAAATTGTTATTTAATATTATTTACCATTTTCATATGAATATATAATAATTTATGAAATTATATTAAATAGTTATTCTTATTGAGGATAATTGGATTTTAAGTTGGTAAGAAAATCGGTATTTCTGTTCTAAGTGTGAAAACTCATGGACCCGGGTGTCATTATTAAGATTTTACCTGGAAATACGGACTCCTACTGGACGACGTTTCCTATTTATAGCAAGTAGGGGCAGGTGTTCTATTGTATCTATGAGACCGGTTTCTTTTTGGAGGGATCACTTTCTACTAATCAAGTTAATTTGGTAGTTTCAAAGTGTATTTTGGCAATGACGGACGTACAATGTATGGCTGAGCACTCTGTATTCATCACGCTCTAACTCCAGAACTGTTAAACGCATTGAAAAGGATTTGAAACAAAATCTGTAGAGAATTTTATGCTCTATAACTTTTATAATAAATACAAAAACGATTTGAAGCAAAGGAAGCGAGATATTTCCAAAAAACTTATTTTTGGGACCATTGACTTATAATATCTAACGACGGTCACACCTGCTCTTATGAGACCTTTGAGGGAACATTTAGGATGCGAAAATAAAGGTGTATACGAAAATCCAGCTTATTCTGTTTCATTACGAGGTTGACACCTTTTTTTGACTTAAATGATTGGGGCATCCAACATTGAATTTACTGACGTTTCATGTATTCTGTAACTTTTTTGAGATTAGGTGTTAGGACAGACCGAACGGGCGCTCGTTACATTGCCTGTGCGGCCTACCGGATGAACAATTAAATACATGTATTTAAATGTACGTATTCAGACCAATACAGTCTAGTTTTTGCAAGCAAATTGACGAGTAGACTCAAGGGGTCAAACTAGGATGTCTACCAAACTGTGCCCGCTGTCGCCAGTGAGTGACGGAGACACAGCACACATACAACCAAAACACATGATGTATGGATACGAATATGTGAATATATTAGTATGATATGTGTTGTATGTGTTCTATGTACGTCACACTTTATCTGAGGCAGGTGGGGTTGAGTGGTATACATACTACATATTCGAGGTATACGTATGTATGCTATGTATTGTTGCAAGTGGTTGATAAAGAATGACCAACAACCAATGTCCCCGATGTTTGCACCGCTACAACTAATGCCCGACTGAACAACCTAAGCTGTGACAGACCAACAAATGACTCTAAGCGAGCTACACTTTTTTATTTTAGTTTGCTTCTATGAGTAGAGTTAGTTTATCTACGATGACCGCACAAACTGTGAAGTGGGTAATAAATAACTTAACAAAAAACAAAAAAATTCTAGTGGTCTAACTAGTGAAAAAAAAAACTAATACCTTTACAATCTATTTTGTCGCGTCTTTTGAGTATTAAATTATATATTTTTTTATGTTTAAATACATGTTTTGAATATTATATTTTAAAAAAGAAATTTTGAAAATAATTTTCGGTTTACATTTTTACATATCCTTGACTATTAACGGAAAGAAAGTAATGTAATAAAATTTTTTGGGAATAAAAAAATTTGCATAATTGTTAAAAGATTATGATTAGGTATGTAGGTAAATTTACATCCCATGTTTATAAAAATATGCAGATTATGAAAACAATTCTTATATGCTACTGATTTTGGTATTTACAATATTTAAAATTATTTAATTTGTGTTATTTACATATATTTAAAATTTTCTATATACCAATACTTAAGTATTTTTTGGCCTTTGTATACAATTTCAAAGCCTTTCATGTTTGACACGTCTATCCACTTCAGTATCATCATTGTTCGGTTCTTTTGTTTTTTTTTCTTAATAGTTTTTATGAGTTGCCCGGATTGGTGTGAATGCTTAATTTGACC
Organism: Brachynemurus nebulosus; assembly: GCA_035578155.1. Lineage (NCBI taxonomy): Eukaryota > Metazoa > Arthropoda > Insecta > Neuroptera > Myrmeleontidae > Brachynemurus > Brachynemurus nebulosus. The sequence goes on along the minus strand of JAPWDM010000006.1, from coordinate 6,021,807 downwards.
GCAATGTACCACGTGCCATGGTCTGGACAGATTGGCGGCGCGTTACGAGGGCCCGTCCCGGTCTGATCGGTCCTTAAAACGAGACCAACAACACCTCTTTTTCAAAATCCATCAAACCGTTAAGTTGCAGGATATACCAAAGAAACAGACGTATTATATACAAGAATAGCCAAAGATTACACAGATACAATGTATATACAAAACTGTGTCGTTCGTCCTGGGCCGTTTATTGGCCTGTTACACAAATTGTTAATCACTCGCTTACAGCTTATGTTATGAATATAACATGGTATGTAGTATCATTGTTTTTCTAATTAACTTTTTAAATTTAAATAGAAAATACCCCTGTCGCAGCATCTGCATAACATAGCGAATTTCCAAATCTTGGGCACTGGCGGATCTCATCTAAGACCTGTACCTATTTAAAATAGTTTAGCTTTCTAAGAGTAAAAGAATTTTTAAAATCGGCTGGGTAATTAGTTTTGGTATTTTTGGGGACCCAAGAACCCGAACGGATTTTGTGCAGCATAGTTGTATCCATCTAAAATAATTTAGTTCTCTAGCAGTGAGAAATTTTTTAGCATCGGTTCGATAGCTTATTACTGGCGTTTTCGGATCTGCAAGATCCCGGTGGACCTCATTAAAAAATCAGCTCGACCGTATATTCTAGAGGGACTTTATGTAATATATATATATATATATATATATATATATATATATATATATATATATATATATATATATATATATATATATATATATATATATATATTTAATAATATTATATCATAACATAATCTTCAATTTCTTGTTTACTTAAAAAATCAATAAAAAAAAAATTCTTCATTACATTAGCTTAGAAAATCTGTTTAATTTACATTTTTCAACATGAGATAGAACCATGCTAATTATAATGCAATAAATGAGAAACAAAACTCTATACATGTATGTGTGTTTTAACACATGTATGTGAATAGAACTTCACTTGTTCTCACAAAATTCTTTAATAAAAAAGTGAAATATATATACATATATATATATATATATATATATATATATATATATATATATATATATATATATATATATATATGTATATATATATATACATAAAATATATACATGAAATATATATACATGAAATATTTTTATACTTCATAAAGAACTGAGATAGAAATATAAATTACTTATTACAATGACAAAGAGAGCAAAATAAGGCAATAGTGAAAATTACGATTTTCTCGAAAACTACTTAACATAGAAAGAAAATTATAAGAACATTTTCTTCATAATTTTTTTTTCCTTTTCAACGATGTAAAAATCGAACTGTCTTATAATAGGATCGAATGATAAAAAATGGCCAGAAAACCTACTTCTGGGCATCCGACGTGTCTGGCTAACGAACTTAGCCAAGCCAATTCAGAATCCAGTCCGCACACAAAATTTCATAAGCGTTAGACGTTTCGTTCCAGAGTTATCGTGGGAACACATAAATATATATATATATATATATATATATATATATATATATATATATATATATATATATATATATATATATAAATTTTAGTGAATATCATTTTCGTATTCTAGGGACCTCAAAACAGATTTCTGCCATAGTCCCGGACTCAGATTGCGTCATGAGACCTACTGTAATAGCTGAATTTCGAGTTTTCGAAATTCGCTAAAAAATATGAATTGTTTCGTATTTATACTACTACAAAAAATTAAAGGAACAAAAAAAATTGTTAATTTTTTAGTGATTTTTAAAGGGCGCTATTTACGTGAAAAATGGTCGTATTGAGATGATAAAAAAAGCATTTTAAAGTTCCAAGATTCCAGTTTTGAGACCTTTTGTCCAAAAATTTTTAAGAGTAACAGTTATCGAGAAATTCTAAGAAATAACACAAAAAATGTTTTTGCAAATTTTTTGCTCTTTTTTTTTGGTCTACGGGCTTGAAAAATTCTGTTACAGTAAAGCCATGGTATTGACGTGATAGCCCTTTTATTCAGCTTCAATTTCCTTTTTTAAATTTTTTTCTACGTTGAATTGTTCCGGAGATATCCAACTTTGAATGCAAAAGGATACTTTTTGCTTTAACCATCGATATCTCAGTAATCAGTGAGTCGACAGAAAACTGAAAATATCTTATCTTGAAAATATACCCGAAGTCAGAAATTGTAACGTCACTGACCCGACCAATATATATATATATATATATATATATATACCAATATATATACCAATATATATATATATATATATATATATATATATATATATATATATTGGTATATATATTGGTATATATATATATATATATATATATATATATATATATATATATATATATATATATATATATATATATATATTGGTCGGGTCAGTGACGTTACAATTTCTGACTTCGGGTATATTTTCAAGATAAGCTGCGTGTACCACAGTCATTTGTTGGGGCACCACTCTTGCGTCTTATTTTGGCGACACAGGTTCGTCCATATGCCAAACTTAAGTTGGTATCTATATATCTGTGAATACACAATTCAGAAACACACCGTACTTCTGTGGTTGTCAGGTAAATAGGAAAAAGATAACTTTACTGCAGTTGTCACATTATTGAATAGATGTGTAAATTGTACATTTAAGAAAACATTTCAGAAAACGTTCGTTTTACGAAGAGTGTTAGTTAAATTTTTTCTGTTGTAAAATTTACTTACAACTAAAGTTAGAATAACCTTCTTTATATCGACAAGTCGACATTTTCCGAGATATTTACAAAAATCCTACAAAAACAGTTTTTTAGCAATTTTGGATAAATGACAAATCTTTAGGTAATCGGGCTTGTTCATTCAGGTTACCGACAGATGTTTCAAACAAAGTATCTTTATATAAAACTTCAATCTGTAGGAAATCTTTTGAATGAAGCACACGCTGACTCTTCCTTTATACATTCACGTACAAACTAAATCATTAAAATGTGTGAATTAGCGACACACACCGCCAAAATAAACAAACTTGTGTATTATTTGAATGAACAAGTTCACCCGTTTTCGTTTATCGTACACTGGCGAGCTGGGCGAGACATCATCTGTGTAAACTTCATTTAAACGTTTGGACGAACGAAGAACCACTCGTGGTAATAATCGACTGAGCGAGCACTCACTATCACTACCGCCAACCCCGCCACTGCCGCCACCACCGCCGCCACATTTAATTGTGTTTTGTAATTGGGGAATTGCATCAAGCAATTAACTCAAGGGTTGTTCACATTTATTATCGTGAAAAGAGAATCTACCATCTATATATGGGTAATTATAGAAACGAAAGAAGAAAATGGACTTAATTCCGGTCCGACATTTTTTTCATGCATAAGCTTTGGCAAGTAGTTTTATTTCAAGTTGATGACATTTTTCACACTATTTCAAAGTGACCAGTCAAAAAATTAAAAATTATAAATTTTATGGCCATTATAAAAAATGAGACATCCAGGAAAGTGAAAAAATGAGTAAAAAACCAAAATTAACACAAGAGAATTTCTTATATTCATTTTTATTATTAAGCACAATTTATTAAACAATTTATTATTTATTTAATATATATTATATTAGTAGTATATATTAGTAGTTATATAGTGTACCTACATATGTATTAAAAAAAATTTTTTTTAAAAATTAAAGAAAAAAACTAAATAAATAAAAAATAGCTGAATTTCGAGTTTTCGAAATTCGCTAAAATGCGAATTTATTATTTATTAAAAATATTCGAAGTTATTTACGGCAGTTTAATACGTATTATATATTATATTAGTAGTATAATATGTGTCAGTAGTTATATTAATTATATTGTATATATACCTCTTTTCAGATAAAATTGATCATGAGTTTTCGTTAAAAAATTAAATAATTCTTATATTCGAAACAAATCGATCTTCTATTCTTTTCTAAAAATAAACTGCAAATTTAAAATTTACATAAATGCAATAATAAAAGAGATAAAGCCAAGAAAACGGAAATTATTCAAATTCAAAATTACGAAGCATGGTTAAATTTAACTGAAATAGACCATATTATACAGAAAAAGAAAATGGGAATTTATTTTTTATTAAGAAATATACGGAGTCATTTATTACAGTATTCTAATGATATTTACCTAATTTATTTATATTATTTAATTTTAATCCCGTTTTTTGGAGCGGCCCCGAGACTGAGACCAGGAGACTGAGAATTCTTCAATATTCTTTAAAAATCGGCTAAATAACGTTTTCTAAAAAAAAAAAAAAAAGAAACAGGTCCGCTATTCTAATACAACATATCTACAACTCATACAACTGAAAAATTTCTTATATTCACAGTATTTTTCACGAAAATGCTGACCAGGATACTGAGAAATTGACTGAACCGAGTACGATCTCACTTACAATGCTAACTGAATTAATTGATACAACCTCAAATTAAGTAAAACATGTACTTTATTTTATATATTATATTTCAGTTAATTACTATGACAAACGATGATTTAATCGGAATATAAATTTTTTATATTTTTTTAGTGTTTTGGCTTGATAGGAGAATGATGCAAAGTTCGGGAGACAAAATTCAATAGAATGTGTCTTAAAGAAAATATAAAAAAATTCAGAAATTATTTATACAATAAAAAAGTACCAATATTATAGATTACTACTGCAGTGTAATTTTTTTTTTATACATTCAAAAAAAATAATTATTTAGTCTGCTATGTTTTACTTTTGAGAGGAGACATGCCAAGAAACTGAGAATTTTACATTTTAAGTGTAATTTTTTATAAAAAATATATTTCGAAACAGGGTTATTTTGAGTGATCAGTTAGATGCAGTAATAGTTTATAGTGTCCATCTAGAAAAAATGAATTTTTTAAAATAATATATACAAAATGAGTTGGGCCGTGCAAAATTCTCTCGTTTATAGAACTACCCATATATACGTCGCCTTCAGATACCCTAGCTACTTCTCTAATATACACATATGGTATGTATCTAGATCTAGGCATGTATGTTTTATATTTTGTTGTATTAGTGTCGGAATGTAATGCATTCATTTCATTTATGTGATGTGATGGAATAAAAGTACTTCAACTACCATTTAATTCATTGCAAATCATCCCCAATATTCTAATTAAACTTTGAACATAATAATTTTTATATATTTATTTGTTAATAAGTTCAGTATGTAGACTAATGTTCAAGTTGTCTATTTATAAATACTAACCGTAAATCAAACTTATCAATTTTGAAAAAGTATACCTACCTATGGTAACTATTTTTTGACGAACACCCTTAAAACGATTTCTTTGTTCAAAGATTACAAAATCCACCTATATTTTCTTCTTTTTTTGATTCAAAGAAAATATTTTTTTGATACAAAAAAATATTTTCTAAATCTTTTTTCCAGTAGTTAAACAAATATTTCTTGAAATCAAAAACAATTATTTTTGTAATTTGTATGACTGTATTAGCTCAGTTACAATATCAACTACCAAAATAAATTGAAGTGAAATTTTTTTGTTTCAACCTAAGTGTCAAAGTTTGGCTTTTTTTAATGAAAAAAACCTAAAAATTTAAATATTTCGAAAATTATTAAATTTTGGTGAAACATTTGATAGCTCAATTAAATAATGTTCTGCAAGAAATACGTCGAATTACTAGTAACCCTGTATATCACTAGTTAGTTTTAACAGCAAATATTTTACAACTATTTGTTCCAACTAAGAAACCTTTAAAATCAGAAAAAATATTAAATTACAAATAGGTATACAGGTACTCGGTAATAGTATTTTACAATATAGTCCGGTAAGTTGCTTTTACTGATCGAGAAAATGTTGCGAAAACGAGACCTACAGAGTCGAGTTTTTGCAATTTTCGAGATCAGTAAAGGCAGTATATACAGTCGACTCTCGTTAATTCGAAACTCGAGCGAATCTTAAAATATTACGAATTATAGAGAGGTTCAAATTATTGCAGATAACAATTTTAATTTTTTAAGCATTTACGATAAATGAACTTGAACTTTTCTCAAAATGTACTTACAATCTTACTGTCTCTTTCTCTCTGCAACTTCGAATTGTCGCGTGTCTGACGCCGATGAGTTCGAATTAACGCGTGGTTTTGTTACCTAGCAATGATTTTTTCGTTCGAATTACCAAGTGTATAAAAATCTATTGTTTTACTTCGAAATATAAAGAGATTTTGAAGGGAACTCGTGATACCTTTGAATTATAGAGAGTTTCGAATTATCGAAGGTTTGAGTTAACGAGAGTCTACTGTATAACATAGTATACCCTATTTCAAGTACAATTGATCCTGAGTGAAAGTTAGAATATTAAATAATTCTTATATTCAAAACAAATCAACGTTCTATTCTTTTCTGAAAATAAACTGCAATTTTAAAATTTACGTAAGTGCAATAATGAAAGAGATAAAGCCAAGATAACGGAAATTATTTGAATTCATAAGTGATGAAGCATGGTTAAATTTAACTGAAATGGACCATAAATAAAAATAATATAGATGAAATTTATATTTCTATGTTCTCACATGGAATGCTATGAATAAATATTATAAGTATTTATGGCAACTATAATACGAATCTTTGTAGTGACAATTGACAACTACACTAGCGGAAAAAATTAAAGGATCAAAAAAAAAAAAAAATTCCAAATTTTTAGCGATTTTTCGAATAACTGTATCTTCGTGAAAATTGGTCGTATCGGCCATTTATACACGGAGAGAAAATTCATAGAAATATTACTGTGCTCAGCACTACAATCGACGTGTAAAAGGCGAACATATTTAATTTTGTGAAACAGCACAGTAAAAATTTCCATTTCCGACAGAAATATTTCAAACACTGGACATACATTTTGTGTTAATTTTTCAGATTTATCAGTTAGTTGTCGAACTTATATTCAATATTTTACTTCCGCTTGAATTATTTGAAAATCGTCAAAAATTATAACGATTCTGTTCAAATATTGTTATAAATGAGATTGAAAGAACGCAAATTAAGTCAGTCCTTTGCAAAAGTTTAATAATACGAAATATATTTTTTCTCAAAACGGTACAATATTTTACAGTTTTTATGTAATTACAATACTTCACTTAATTCTAGGTACCTAAAACTAGTGCTTAACCCTAACCTAACATGTACAATTCTAAGTAATACAATACAAGAGAATACTTAATTATTAATATAGACCGGATGAAATAATTTTTCACAGGACCGGCTTAACCATTTCAGTGTAATACTGTTAGACTGTTTGTATTTATGTATGAGTCTGCTACAACAGAAATAACAGAATCATGAAAATTTATTGAAATTCAACATAGAGAAGCAAAAATTTTTTAGAAAAATTTTATTATGTGAGATTTATATCAAAAATAAAAAGGGGCCCCAAATTTTGTTGAATTAAAGTTTTGCAATATTTATTTGTCTAACTAGCTTGCAGGTACATATAAAACAAAATTTATTGTCTTCTTTCCCACCGGCGGCTGTCTTTCAGTATCAATTGATAAACAAACTCCTTATCTCTTTTTAACTTTTTAAAATTTAATATATGTACCTTGTTTACAATTTTTTAAAATTTTTAGTTTTCTACATAGGTACATACACATGCAATGTAAATCATGCAATATTTAATCTAGTTGTCCATTTCATTCAAACGCATAAACAAAACATCATTTTGATGACATCGTACGTGTCGTACGTATAAATATGTACGTATGTATTATTTGTATTTAACCACAGATACTATTGATATTAGAATATTTGTATGGACCATACAATAGTTTTTTAGATATTATTTTTTTGAAGTAAAATCTTTATATTGATTAACACCTTTTATAATCTACAAACACAGAATACCTACAAACTATCGATGGTAATGAATATTTTTTTAATTTTTATGTGATTTTTGTTGTAATTTGAGAGCATTTGTTAATAAATGTTCTAAAAATATTTATACTAACAAATATAACATCAGTTAATCTAGAAAAATTTTAAATCCCCTCTTGTTTAACCATCCATATTCGTCAACACTTTAGTCACTTTTCATTTTCATATAGATTGTGTATATAAGTGTATTCCCACTATTTATTCAATGCTCAAAAGTATATACAAAAAAAATATTAGTTAGCAAAAATGAAATAAATACCTACATAATATTTTGTTAGATAACACATTATTAACGTTACAATTTTTTTTCTTAATATGTATACTTTTATTTGTGTATAGTTTGTTGGCAAGATATACTAGTTTTGTATGAACATTTTTGAAGGAAAATTTTGTTACAGGCTCAGTTAAAAAAATCATGTAAGCTTACAAAATTGTATATTATATAATACAATCTCGTAAGCTTACATGATTTTTTAACTGAATCTGTAACAAATTAACCTTAAAATGTAAAATTGTTTCATTTTTAAACGTTTAATAAAACTATATACGTCAATAACTGAAAAAACTTACAATTTTTCGGTTTTGTTTAATAATAAGAACTACTCTCATCTCTTTTATTATATATATATATGTTGGTATATATTTATGGAAACAAGGGAAAACTTTTGCAAAGGACGACTTGCCTTGTGTTCTTTCAATCTCATTTATAACAATATTTAAACAAAATCGTTATAATTTTTGACGATTTTCAAATAATTTAAGTGGAAGTAAAATATTGAATATACGTTCAACAACTGATTCTGACAAATCTGAAAAATTAACACAAAATGTATGTCCAGTGTTTGAAATATTTCTGTCGGGAATGGAAATTTTTACTGTGCTGTTTTAAAAAATTGAATATGCTCGCCTTTTACACGTCGATTGTAGTGCTGAGTACGGTAATTTTTCTATGAATTTTCTCTCCGTATAGCTGAAAGCAATTTAAAGCTGGAAGTTTCTAGTTTTGATATCTAACCATATAAAAATTTTCAAAGCAACGTGTATAGCTCAATCCTAATAAACACAATGAAAAAAAAATTTCGAAATATTTTCGTTTTTTTTTTTTTTTGGTCCACGAACTTGGAAAAAAGTTTTCTGACTTAACACCATATGGACCGGATTACTTGTTCATTCAGCTTTAATTTTCTTTTTTTTTAGACCTTTATATGACCACTTCTCGCTGAGATATCGGACTTTGAATCTCAGTAACCAATGATCACACAGAAAATTGAAGATGGGTTTTAAAAACTCGAATAAATTCTCTACAAGGATTAGCCATTGTTTTTTCCGAAAAAATTTTTTTTGTATACTCTACATTTGAAAAATCAAGAAAAAAAGAGCTTTTGGTGGCTTTTAGCGAATTTCCAAAACTGGAAATACGCTATTACGGCAGGTGTCATGACGCGACCTAAGCCCGGGTTCATAACAGAAATATGTTTTGAGATCACTAGAATACGAAAATGATATTCACTAAAATTTATATATATATATATATATATATATATATATATATATATATATATATATATATATATATATATATATATATATATATATATATATATATTTATTTATTTATTGTGGAAAGCGCCACATAATTAATTTCAAATTGTCATGACGTATTCCCATAGTATCCAGCAGTTTAAAAAAAAAAAGCAACTTGAGATAAATATAAGTATGGATTTCATGTGATTAAGTGAGACACATTTATATCGCCGATTGTCTTGCTTAAATGTACCATTTTAAAAATTGAAATGGAGATAGTTTGTCCGTATAATAGAAAAAGACAACAAATATTCCTTTGGAAATTTTTTAATCAATTTCTAACAAATTTCTTAACTTTTCTCTGGAATTAGTTTACGTAAAATAATAATTTAAAGACTTATCATACCTAATTTTTGCTCATCTTTCCGATTATATAAAAGAATTTAAAAAGTTGTTTAATTCTGACAGAAAACTTAGTTTTTTGATGAAAAACGCCCGAAAAACCTACTTCTGGGCATCCGATGTGTCTGGCCTAGGCAAACCAGATCAAAATCCAATTGCCATGCCAAATTTCATAAGCATTAAACGTTTCGTTCGAAAGTTATCGTGGCGACATATATATATATATATATATATATATATATATATATATATATATATATATATATATATATATATATATATATATATATATATATATATACCAATAATCACACAGAAAATTGAAGATGGGTTTTAAAAACTCGAATAAATTCTCTACAAGGATTAGCCATTGTTTTTTCCGAAAAAAGTTTTTTTGTATACTCTACATTTGAAAAATCAAGAAAAAAAGAGCTTTTGGTGGCTTTTAGCGAATTTCCAAAACTGGAAATACGCTATTACGGCAGGTGTCATGACGCGACCTAAGCCCGGGATCATAACAGAAATATGTTTTGAGGTCACTAGAATACGAAAATGATATTCACTAAAATTTATATATATATATATATATATATATATATATATATATGTATATATATATATATATATATATATATATATATATATATATATATATATATATAAATTTTGACTAAATTACTCTACTAAACTACAGGCTCCGTCTGAACACGAAGTTCGCCTTTTTGGTCGTGTCACTGTTTTACGCGAAGTTGTACAATGGGCATACATTAAAAATTTCAAATGGCCAAGCTTAAATAATATATTTATTTTTTATTTTAAACCTAATGAATTGGAACTTGACAATGGCATATAAACGACATTTGGGACAGAACAGTTTAAACTGAGGTAAAAACGTAATTTATATTTTTATTTCATAGTTAAAATTCTTATAAATGTTATTTCATTTAAACACATCGGGTACATAATACCCCCTTGTGTCTACATTTTATCTTGTGTGAATAATATCGTGCTTATAACCACTATTATCACAAAAGGCAAGATATTTAATTTACTTTAATAATTGTTTTATTCTAATAGTTTCTTTATGGTATTGTAAAATCTATATCTTTACCGTAAAACCGTCTAGACCCGGACATTTTTTTATATTTTTTGATTAATTTTATGTTTATACATGTTTTCTTCATAGATATCACCAATAAAAGTATTACCATTAGAAAGAGTATATATTATTTGGTATATCCCTGTCCCATTTGTTTCATTATAAGTAAAAATAAAAAAAAAAAAAAAATAATTAGTAAGTGTTCGGGTCTACAATCTAAATCGGTCTTGACCCGGACACTTACTTAAATAATATAATAACATACAAACTAACCTCTCCCGTCGGGGTTAGGACAATGTTTTATATCGACTGATGTCTTTGAACCTGTCGAAGATTTCATAATATTTTGTGGGAAGGGAGAGGAGTCAATGCATAGTATGCCTCTCTATGAAGTAAACATACGATATGACACCGGAAGGAGGCATAAACCGCGTAAATCTGGGGGGAAAATTAACGTATGGATAGTGGGAGTTACAGCTGCTGCGAATCGCGGCCATAATGTAATAAACTGATGTGTCCGGGTCTAAACGGATATATATGTATAGCATGTATTTTTTTATATACACATCGAATATAACTTCAAACATCATTAAATAATGCGCAATAAAATTCTGAACACATGCATATCAAAACTAAAACAATATGACAATTATGACGAAAATTACATGTCTAAGTTAGACACACATTTTATTTCTTTGAAAAACTGGAGGATAGTAATCCTGTAAAATGAGATAGTAAAAGTTGAAATCCGTAGTTTTTATTGGTGCAGCTGTTTAGAGGATGTTTTTCTCTCTCTAATAACGTCAAGAACAAATGTTTATTGTTACAGGTTAATGTAGAAATTATTTACTTTGAAGATTGGTGCAAAATGTCCGGGTCTAAACCCCTGTCCGGGTCTAGACGGTTTTACGGTATACTTAAAATAAGAAATATTAAAATATTTATTCAATATGTGTTAGATATAAATGTTACATAAAGACGCCATTTTATTTTTATGCTATTTGATTGTCAAGCCATGTCGAAAATATTGCGTCATACAATTTTTTTTAAATATTTAAATAACTGATAATATTACACACCTTTTAAATTAATATATTGTTATACATTTTTGGTGTGGACGAAATTTTGTTAACATTCAAAATAAATTAAAACTAAATAAATGTTATGTTATATTTTTAAATACTTACTTTTATTCTATAAAATACCCATTCATACAGACATAGCTACATTAAAAATTTATCAGCTTTAAAGTTAAAACTGAATAATTTTGAATAATTGAAATGATACTTATATTCCGCTAGTTATTGTGCACCTTAGGGCCCGGGTGCTGTTCTCCCTCGCGATTTCTGCTATTTCGAATTTGTAATAGGAATATATTGGATTTATTTAACATGATAGGTCGTTAATATTAATGCAAGGGCCGACTCACGTTACAGTAGAAGAGCCCTACCTCAAAATTAAATTTTATAATTCTTTTTTTATTTCCAATGTCACGCTCGATTAATTAATTAATTTACCAATTTCTCGCAATTACAACCTCATTAATGTATTTTTCTATCATATAGTTTAATTTTGTTTAATTTCTTCAATCTTTATTTTATTTTTCCGTGACAACATGACTACATTTTAGTAAGCCCAACTTGTAACCACGGAGACTTGTTTATAAATATTAGATAAACCATTAAATTAATGGTTTGATCACCATTAAAGTAATCCCACCCGTCAATTTTTTTGTTCACATCAGTCAATTTTTTTGCTTCATTTTCTTAATGTAAATGTAATACACAGCATTTTCTGTAATTATGTAATGATTCTCTCCGCAATGATTTAAATAAATAGTAAAATATTTTATTAATTTACGTCGGTTGTAAAAGATGTTCAAATTTTTGCCAATGCATACTTTGAAACTATGGAAACAAAAATCAATAAAAAACATACAGATTTATATAGATTTTAAGTAAAAAATAGTATATTGTTATTAAAACATTTAATTTGCAAAGAAAAAAAAAATATTAAGGTCAATAATTGAGATAGAAACTATCCTATATTTTAAGTTGGACCAAATTACAGACAGTTCCCAAATTTGATCAAAATCGGTTCAGTAGTTTCGGAGTTTATCGTAGCCAAACATTGTGACATGCGATTTTTATATACATATATAGATATGTAGTAAAAAACTATAGTAATTTGTTAAAACGGGACATATAACCTTAGCTGTTGAGCATTTAACCAATAGAAAAAAGAAAAAACAAAACTATGGAAATTCAAACTTGCAATATAAAATCAATGGATAATATTAATTGACAGTTCGAAAATTAACAAATTATTTTAGTTTTGGGGGAATTTAAGACACAACAATACAATTGTTATAAAAGTTATACACGAATACATGTTATCAAACCTCTACATGTATACATGTTATACCTCTATCTCAATTAGAACTTGCCTAATTTGGCACGATTTGATCTAAACAAACTAACTAACAGACACGCATTGCAAGTTAAATAAAAGATTTTAAAATTCAATTTTATTATCATACTGTTTGGAACTCTAGAATACGGACATAACCATTTATCTCGTCTGAACATACACTGCCGTATTCGAATACACAGTCATCTTAGCCTTAATAAATAGCTTACAATTAGTACTCGGTTGATAATTAAATTATAAATTAGTAACTTTTTGAAATTCGTTAAACTAGAAAATTCTGGACCCTCCCACCTAATCCTTGTTCAAAAAAAATTCTAGGTTTACGTGAGTCAATTTTTAAAATTTACTAGAAAAAGAGATGCGATCAGTTAGTAGCCTGAGTAAATGGAATAGTAGCTATAATATATTAATAAAAGCTTCTGTGCCTGATACGAAACACATTTTCTTGGTTACTATTTGACACTTTGTTGTAACACCTTGTATAAATATCTAATTAACAATGATTTATAAAATAAGGTTTATTTTTGTATGATCAAAATAACACAAAAAAAATTGTTATTAGAAATCCTATAGTAGGAAAATTCATTGCATATATCATATTGAAGGAAGATGATTGAATGATTTTCCCGATGTTGATATTTTCATTTTATTTATTGGAAGGAATTTTTCATCTTCTATCATTCTTTTCCAGTATTCAAATATGAAAAAAAAAATATATAGGATAATAGAAACGATACATATTTATCTTTTCATCTTTTGAGTAGAATATCTGTTCGTATCTATCGAATTGAGTTTTTCTTTTTTAATCTTGAGTCTGATATATCTTTTTTATTGGACAACAAAAAACTATATCTGTAATATTTATATTATGTATACATATACGTGATTTTAGAGAATTTCTAAAACTCGAAATTCAGCTATTACAGCCGGTGTCATGACGCGACCTAAGCCCGGGACCAAAACAGAAATATGTTTAGAGGACCCTAGAATACGAAACTGATATTCACTAAAATTTATATATATATATATATATATATATATATATATATATATATATATATATATATATATATATATATATATATACGAGGTGTGTTCAAAAAGTAAGGTGACTTTTCAAATTTCCCGAGCTACGTACATTCGTTCTTCGATTTTTTTATTATGTTGTGTTAGTACACTCGTCCCGAACATATATTCACAGATTCAGCTATATAGCATTCTTTGTTCATTTGTGAGAGGCATAAGGTTAGAAGTGTTTGATGTGCTCGGCGATTTTCTGCTGTCGAAAAAAATGGATCAAAAGATTTGCATTAAATTTTGTGTGAAAAGTGGAACTGAGTGCTCCAAAATACTCGAAATGTTAACAGTGGTATACGGTGAGTCTACTCTGAGTAAAAAAAATGTTTATAAGTATTACAAGCTCTTCCAAGAAGGCCGAGAAAATGTCAATGACGAACCTCGCTCTGGACGCCTCAGCACGTTAAAAACTGATGAAAACGTTGAAAAAGTGAAGAAAATGGTATTGGGAAATCGTCGAATCGCCATTAGAGAAGCTGCTGAGTATCAATTTGAAGTCATACACCGTTTGCGAGAGGCGATACGAAAAAAAAAAACGTCCGGAATTGTGGAAAAACAATTCATGGCTTTTTCATCACGATAAGCACTTGCTCACTTATCGTTGCTTGTGCATGATTTTTGCCCAAAAACAACACCATAATCATGCCTCAGCGACCATATTCACCGGATTTAGCCCCCTGCGACTTTTTTCTGTTCCCAAAACTGAAGCAACCCATGAAAGGATGGAGATTAGCAACGATTAAGGAGATAAGAACTGCATCGCCGGAAGAGCTCAACGCTATACCAAAAAGTGCATATCAGAAGTGCTTCGAGGATTGGAAAATGCGTTGGCACAAGTGTATTGTATCTTAGGGGGATTACTTTAAAGGGAACAACATGAATATTGATGAATAAATAAAAGGCCTTTGATAAAAACCTAAATCACCTTACTTTTTGAACACACCTCGTATATATATATATATATATATATATATATATATATATACAACAACGGGTCAAATATCAAAACAACGGAACAACGGGTTTTGAAAATACTTTTACTGTTAGAAAAGTAATATATATATATATATATATATATATATATATATATATATATATATATATATATATATATATATATATATAAAATCCGCCTAGAATATACGGTCGAGCTGATTTTTTAATGAGGTCCACCGGGATCTTACAGATCCGAAAACGCCAGAAATAACCTACCGAACCGATTCTAAAAGTTTTCTCACTAAAAAGAACTAAATTATTTTAGATAGATACAACTATGCTGCACAAAATGGGTTCGGGTTCTTGGGTCCCAAAAATATCAAAACTAATTACCCAGCCGTTTTTAAAAAATTTTTACTCTTAGGAAGCTAAACTATGTTAAATAGGTCTTAGATGAGATTCGCCAGTGCCCAATATTTGGAAATTCGCTATGTTATGCAGATGCTGCGACAGGGGTATTTTGTATTAAATTCAAATTTATAACGAAGTTTTCGAATAGTATACCTAAACCTTGTAGTGAAAATTGTAGAAATTATTGAATAAGTTTCTATGACAATTGAGATTTTGCACACGAAATGAGTGATAGATAAACTCTCAGATAATATTTTTTATGGACTGTAGCGCTAAGCATAATAAGTTTTAATCCTCTAATTAAATTGATAAAATTAACTATTCTTAGTTTGGAAATATAAAAGAATATTTATTTTTATCAATCATTTTAGCCGGTGTTTCAGATTTTAAATCATTTCAAAGAATACAAGAATCTAAATTTAAAAGAATAAAAAAAAATATTAATTATAAAAGAATAGACTTTCGACGAGGTTGATAGTTTAAGTACCTTGTTCCAAATAAAATTTTTCGAAGTATTTCTGCACGTCATTTATTAGCTATCAGTGATACCCATGTTGATATTACTAACGCTAATTATGCTATGGTCAACCATAGATTAGACAGCTATAAAAAAATTCTTTCTAATAAAAATTACGCTATAGTAAGAAGATTGTACAAACTCAAATCAGCACGAAACCTTAACTTTTAATTGCAACTCTAATATTCCATATTACATGATTTAATAACTGAAATTTATATGCACTTGTTCCTATATCCATTAAATTCCAATAAGTGTATGGAAGTGTAGTAATTGTTTTGAAAATTATACCCAACGTCTCACAATTAGCATCTTTTATTGGTAAGATTACAATTTGGTATTGATTATTTTTTATTTCCAAAACGCCACATTTTCATTTTTAAACATAAATTGAAAATAAAGTAACTTTTTATGAGTTTATGGTATTATTACTTTAAGTTTTCTATAATATTTTATTTATTTATAAGTAAATGTGTTTTCAATATTTGTAATTTAATGCCTTTTAAATGTTAATTTTTTTTAAAGCTTCATATAAATATCATATTGTGTTAGCAAATGAATAACAAGAATAGTAAATTTTTTAAAAGTGATACATGTTGTACTATAACACTATTAAATTTTTTTTATATACAATTTTAAAATTTAAAAAGAAAATTTTTATTGTTTAAATGTTAACACATTTATTGCACAAAGTATGGAATATTGTTACGAAATACATATAAATTAAAAATTTCATTATTTTATTGCAAGATAAGTTTTGTTGTGAATTATATGTTTTATAAATCAATACTGAAATTAAGACTATTCTAGATTTTGGTAACTAGACATTAATTGTCCTTTTCCTGCGAAAGATATTTTCTTAAGTTATTTGAAAAAATATTAATATGATTTGATATATTGCGTAAAAAACCCGTAGCATAAAATTAGTACTTACATAATTGACCCTGAACATATTTGTTAGAGATGTATTTGCATTCTTATAAAATTTAAATAAAATATTTCTTTCTTTCTGTAACTGCAGTTATTTGGGTGTCCTTTTCGAAAACGGCGTGGTTTTACACGATAAATACTGCCATCGCAGTATATGTGGTGGATACACTTTGAATTTAACATAAAGTTCGTAAAAATTTTTATAACAATATTAATTTAAATATATCGGTTCTATTATGAATGTCAAAGCTTTGATGTTATTATGTATATTAAAAATAAATTTTAATACAAATTATAACTTTTAATGGCAAGAGTAGGTTTGTTCCATATCTAAGATGAAATTGAAACTACTTAATAATACCGTAATAATAAAAGATATTTGTAAACGTTTTAGTCGTCTTTTTGTATTAAAATTCGTTTTATGATACTGTAATTCGCTTGGCCATAGAGTGGTGACCTGAGCAGGATAATCATAATAATCATATTACAACTATGTAGTGACGCTTGAATTTAGAGAAAGATTAACATTACAGACATTTATATAATTTATTTAATCTAAAAAATATTGCATGAATGAATTTTTTGTGAGAGTATTTCTTTTTGCACAATTTTGGTAGTAGTTTATTGAGGGATTATTCAGAGTTAGAAGCTAAAATAGAGACATTTTTTCAATAATTTTTTTACAGAAACCTTATATGTAATCGGTTTGAACCCTTGTACAAATTGTCAAGTATTCCTTTAAGTGTTAAAAAAATTTTCTTTTCTTTTTTCCTAATGACGATGTTATACGTAATGTCCAAGTCGACGCTTAAAAAAAAAACAAACATCTTTTGCGCCACATAGTACCCAGCTTCAGTGGGTGGTCAGAAACTAAAATATCAAACGAGATTTGAATAACACAAAGTCCTTAAACCTAAAATTACATCGGTTCAGAAAAAAATTAGAAATTATAAGCTTTTGAAAAAAAAATCGAAAGATCACTGGTGGAGGTGCTGGGAACATTAAAAGAAAATTTTTGCCATTTTTTTAAGTTACATAACACAATATATGTATATATATATATATATATATATATATATATATATATATATATATATATATAATAGTGCTTCAGTTGTTTATTGAATGCTATATATATATATATATATATATATATAATAGTGCTTCAGTTGTTTATTGAATGCTATATATATATATATATATATATATATATATATATATATATATATATATATATATATATATATATATATATATATATATAGCATTCAATAAACAACTGAAGCACTGTGAGTAAATTTTTTAACGCTATTCACAGCGCTCCCATGGTTTAAAATATTTTATATAAATTTAAGAACCCTTTTTTTACTTAAGGGACGGCTAGGTTTACGTAAATCGGTAAGAACACCTAATTTTTTATTAGCACACATAATTTACACTTAAAATGCACCTATTTTTTAACTACTAATATTTTTGGATTACGGAAATTTTTTTGGGGACGGTTAACTTTATGGAGGTCAATTTAGTAGATACTAGTCACAATATACTAAAATAATTTCAATTTACTTTGAATTGGCTTGCACAATTTATAAATTATATAAATTATAGCCTGAAAAGTATAATGACTAATTAACAATAATTATTTTAATTTAATATCAAAAACTGAAAATATTTGCTCTAATTTACAGTTTCATTATTATGACGATGTTGTTCTGCTCTTTCCGGTAGGTGGCGCGATGAGTTTGATTTAGTTAAGGTATTTGTGAGTTTATTTCTTGGTCCAGATTTTGTCATTTCATTTTTTAGTATTAACCAACTTATATTGTAAATATAGGAATAATCTTTTTATCCATAATCTTTTCTACAGACGCCATTCTTAAAAATCTGTTCGGGGAACATACTTTGGGAAACATTAGTTCGCTTTCGTGTAGTTAAAGGATAGGTAGAAGTGGGGATAGATGGTAGGAATAGAGTTGCTTGTGTTTGGTTATGTGTTCGTGTGCGTGTCTGGACGTGGTGTTCGTTATTTTTCTTTTCTTAGTGTAAATGTGTTCTGGCTCATTAAATTACTCATTAAGATCGGATGTCCTTGGAATTGCGCGTTTTGACATTATTGTAATTATTATTATTATTATGGTTATTGTTACTCTTTTGTGTAATGGACTTAAACAATAAACCATACAGGTGCATATTTTCGATAAGAAGAATGAAATTTGACTTTACGTTTTTAGTCGAATTTTCTCCGAAAAATTAGACTTATACAGTCTATACGATAAGAGCTGCGAGAGGCGAGACCAGGGGCGCTATCCGTTTTCGGACCCGTAGAACACGATTATGTAAAAAAAAAAGATGTCTGATATATATATATATATATATATATTTTCCCGCAACCTTTTAATATGTGTAGGGCCCCCCTATGGAAGTTAAGAGATGAAATTTGGTAAGTGGGGCTTATTCCGATGCACAACAATACTATCAAAGTGGGGTCAAATTTTGGGCAAATTTTTTTTCGGACCCGACCTTTAAGGGGGTGGTGGGGGGCGGAAAAGCAATAAAACTTTTCCAAATCGGTTTTAAATAATGTTTCGGTCAATTATCTACAACATATCCAAAATTCAGCTTCCTAGGATGATATGGTGGGAGTAGAGGGGGGAAAAACGATTTTCGCTGGATCTAACAGGCCCCCAGCCCCCCAGAATTAACGTAGAGGGTTGAAATTTGGTGTGTTGATAAAGTTCGTACCTAGGTTGTGCTTTTTGGAGGTTTTAATATTTTACCCCCACCCCCCTCATTTTTAAGCTACAATTTCATGCATTTTCGACGTTTTCGAAGTTTGTACCACTCGCACAGGTCACCCGAATAAACCTAGAGGGCTGAAATTTTGTATTCGGATTGAGTTAGTATCAAGGGGGTGCCTTTTGGGGGTCTCGACTTTTAACCCCTACCCCCACCATTTTTATACCTAAAAGAACATGATTTTTCTTGTTTTTTAACAGTTTCGTTCGGGTCAAAATCTCCCCAAATAAACCTAGAGGGCTGAAATTTGGTGTACAGGTTAAGCTAATAGCCAGACACTGTTTTTTGGAGGTTTCAACTTTTAACCCTTACCCCCACGATTTTTACGCCAATATTTCCTTAATTTTTTTGCTTGTTTTCTAACACGTCTAGAGACTCCATAAGGAAACCTAGAGGGCTGAAATTTTGTACGTGTATTCAGTTAGTATCCAGCTAGTACCTTGTAGGGAGTCCACATCACTTTTCCCCCACTTCTCCCATTTTTACATCGGAATTGAATGCTATTGTTAAATGTGTTTTAAAAGCATTATGTTTATTCTAAATACAAGTAGGCGAATAGTAATTTTAAAAAATTTAAAAAAAAGTGAATACAATTTTTTAACAAATGAAATACATACATATTAAGTAATTTGCAAATGTTATTAAAGTCACTGTTTATTTATTTATTTAATTATTATTTAGGAATTTTGGATTTTTATTATTTATAAAATAGAAATTTTGGATTTTTTTGGAAAGAAAAAATATCTTCATAAAAGCCTTCCAGTTTACTATTTAAGTTCCTTTTTTAATATTTAAAAGTAAAACACAAAGGCAATTGGCGGATAAGCATGGATAGAAATGCCCTCGTACGAATTGTTTTGGCTTTTTCCCTGTTAACTTCTATCGGCACAAAATTGAAATTTACTGAGATTCAGCCCTTAAAAACTTAAAATCTTTTTATAAAGCCCCGATCAACCGGACACTCATTATCAGTTTTGAAACCACCAAAATTACAAATCGCTTGTGGAGTTTCAATTATATTTCGCTTGTAAACACTCAATACCGAAGAAATAATTTTTTTTTTATTTTTTTTATTTTTTATTTTTATTTTTTTTTTTTTGAATGAAAAAATATCTTTATAAAGGCCTTCCAGTTTACTATTTAAGGTCCTTTTTTAATATTTAAAACTAAAACATAAAGGCAATTAGCGGATAAACATGGGCAGGAATGCCCTCGTACGAATTGTGTTGGTTTTTTTTCTGCTACCTGTTTTCGGCACAAAATTGAAATTTACTGAGATACAACCCTTAAATACTTAAAACCTTTTTTTAAAGCCTCGATCAGCCGAACACTCATCACCAGTTTTGAAACCAACAAAATGACAATTCGGTTGTAGACTTTCAATCACATTTCGCTTGTAAACATTCAATACCGAAGATGAAGGGGGAAATTCGACTACCGTGATGGGGCCCCGCTGCTCACGGCGTTTTTTTCGATGTAAGCTATAAATTTTCTTGGAACACTTCAGTCAGACAGCGGTGTCGTTTTAATACAATAAATGAATACTCTGGGGTAAGGTTGTGTGACAAAATCAATCACTAACAATCTTAAATAAAATAAACAACCATATAGCGAGTGACTATAAAGTTCCTATAAACTTATAAACATCAAAATTCATATTTACTTATAAGAATTTATACAAAAAATAAAAAAAGAAATTTTATATGTAATAGTAGTTGTAGAAGAGAAAATACAAAAAGTTAATTAAAAAAATTCAAAAAACCCGACTGCGTAAAAAGTACACTTAAACGGTGGAAACAAGATGAAAAAGAGGAAAAGAAGATTGAATAAAAAGTAAAGCAGTCGGAGGCATCAAACTTTTCTGTTTAAATTGGTACAACAGGTATGCCTCCGACTGCTTTACTTTTTATTAATTTTTCTTTTTCCCTACGTCCTCTTGTTTCCACCGTTTTAGTTTAATAGATATTAAAATTTTTTTATACTATCGATGAAATTTTAAAAAGCTGCATTTCGTACTCGCTAACATTACTAAATAATCCCTGTGCAGAATTTCACGTTTCTAGATTTAATGGTTTTCTATAAAATTTTCATGCGCTATTTTATATCCCTACAGAATAAAATTCCAAAAAATTTCTTCTAAGAGCTAACCTACGCTACATAAGGAAATTCTGTACAAAATTTCACGTCTCTGGGCCCATTAGGTTTTTAAAATAAATTTTGACCTCCTATTTTATCCGCTTAGGGGATGAATTTCCAAAACCCCTTCTTGTTGCTCGCCTACATTATATTAAGAACCCATTTTTAGAATTTCACGTTTCTAGACGTAACGGTTTCTATAAAAATTTTTATCTCCTATTTTAACCCCTTAGGAAGCGAAATTCTAAAAATCCACTCTTGGTGCTTGCTTGAGTACTAAAGGAATCTTTGTACAAAATTTTACGTTTCTAAACCCAGCGATTTCTTATATAAATTTCCATCCCCGTACTTTATACCGTTAGGGGATGAATTTCAAAAATTGTCTCTTGATTCTCTCCTACGTTACATAAAGAACTTTCACGTTTCTAGACCCAATGGTTTGCTACATAAATTTTTCGTCCCCTATTTAGAGGATAAATTTTGAAATTTCATGTAGCCTGTAGCACTCCTGAGATTAAGACGAATCCAGCGACACCTTGTTTACCAAAATCCATCAAGCCGTTTAGGCTGTAGACTGCGCCACAGAAACAGACATAGTTAGAGGATACATACATACTTCCTAAACACATTACCCTCCTTCTGATGCAGTCGGGTAAAAAACTGAAGAAAATTAAATATAATACTTAATTATCTTGACATAATACTTAGATCAAATACATCTTAATTTTATTGTTTATATGTTCATTTCATATTTCAGAATACCTGTTTCGTTGAGGTGATTAGAAATAGAGCCTTTTTGTACAATATTATTTAAGATAATAGGGTCAATCCAATAGAAATGAACCATCCATATTATACAACATCTTTGATTTCCCTAATTTTTTGACAAGTTACTCACAAATAATAGACGAGTGCAGAACGAGGGTTAAAAAAATTTTCATGCTCATACTTTAGTCGTCATTTTGAGTTTACTTTGGGAATGTTTTTTGACTGAAAACAAGTTTTGCGCAAGTGTATCTAACCCTGTTTCTTACTAGATTTGTACCGTAGGTCTATGTCATAAAGAGGTGTGACTCGTATTAATTTCGTAATTTTTCATTCAATCCCTTTTGAGATATTCAATTTTAAATTTTGCCAAAATACGATTTTGACCATTTTTGAAAAATCGTATAAAAAAAGTACAAAGTTTTCAAGCTTTAAACTTCTATAGTTAGTAGTCCTATAATAAGTCGGTACAAGAAAAAAAAATTAAGGTGAGTCTCTTTTCCTTTTGGTAATTTTACTTTATATTTTCGAATTTTTTTCTCCACTTTCCTTATTACTTAGGTAATATTATGTAAAGACAAGAAATCTGAAGCAAATGATTCCGATAATTTTGATTTTTAGTTTATTTTGATATATTATGTAAAATTAACAGAGTTAGATATAGTTGCGTAAAACTTACCTTCGGTTAAAAAATATTCCCAAAGCAAACTCAAAATGGCCACTAAAAAAAAGATAGTTTAGGTCTCGAATTTTTTTTAACCGTTGTTTTGCACTCACCTATAATATTAGTGAGTAACTGGTAAAAAAAATTAGGAAAATCAAAAATGTTGAATAATAAGGCTGATTCATTTCTATTGGATTGACCCCATAACTAGTATTAATTTATAATTTAGTAAAAGTTCTTACAAGATCGAGATATGTAAGTGAATTGCTCATTAACAGTATTAACAGGTTTAACTTTTTGGTACTTTTACAGGTAGCATTGGTTGGAAATTGTGTTGGATCTCATATCATTGTAGGTATTTATTTAGTTTAGATTATTTATATATAAATCGTCTCAATACGTCTGGCTATGCATTTAGGCATCATTTACTCCACAGGTAGAAAGAACATTGAATTTTTCACATATCAAGCCATAATGTAAGAATCATTTGTCAAGTGTTGGTTTAATATTAAAGGGAATGAAAAACAGTGGTTGGGTATAATATATGTTTTACGGTAAATAATTTAAGCTGGAACAAGATGGATAGATTGACCAAAATATCCTATATGTTACAATATCCTATATGTGTCTGATAAAAGTGTTTGAGTTATATAGTGGGGTGATTTTATTTGTGGCTGTATCAATAACTAATGTGACTGATGTAAATAAGAGAATAAATGTTTACATAGTGTAAATATGTGGAAAAATTAATAATTTTTACTGGAATATTTCTTCAAGTTAATAATATATAGCAAATCCAAATTTATCATTGCTAGAAACAAATGCAAATGAATGCTTGAATTTTCTTTTATATTTTTCACTTTAAATACTTACTTTAAAATCACAGTTGGTGGCAAAGTTGGGACAACTGAAATGCGTTTAATACAGAGGTAACAAATTTTAGTCAGCGTTTATGCAGTAAATACAATTTCTGTGTGACTTTTCTGGTTTCCGTGAGTATTATTTAATAATAACAATTTTATATTTAGGAGATCTCACCATCATTTTCGGCATCGATAGTCTAGTGACAAGGCGCTTGACTAGTAATTAAGAATCTTGGGTTCGAATCCCAGCCAATTCAGTTTGATAATTTTTCAATCACTACGTGATTTTTAATTAATAAAAACATTGAAAAATTAAAATCGAAACAAAAATCGGAAAGTTTAGGTGTCTGTAGGATTTTAAATGTCATTAATAACCTCGTTACTGGTGATTCAATTGCAATTCTGGTTTCATCAAAAAAAAGATTCAGGTGAAAACTCGAATATAATGATAGTGAGAAGATCTCCTATATATAAAATTGTTATTATTAAATAATACTCACCGAAACCAGAAAAGTCAGTATTAAAAAGATGGAGATAAACAAGATTAAAAGTAAATATGGACAACCAGTGACGAAATTAATCAACAAAATGAAAAATCTCAAACAATATCAATCCACATATTTGAATAACGTGAAATATTACAACCAACTTAACAAAATTCAACAATTTTCCTAAAAAGATTAATATAAACAAATTTAAAGAAATCCAGCAGGTCACAGGTTTCACTAATGTTATCAATAAATTTCAACAATTTCTGTGTTTGAGCTCACTACCTAACTGCTTTTTTCCTAGAAATTTTTTAAAAAAAGTTTCACTGTTAAGTAGCAAATCTAAAAAGTAGAAGAAATATGGACTTATAAGTAGAACTCTAAGATTATAATAATTTAGAAATCTGAATGTATAAATATAACAAATTTTATCGTTAATATTGTTAATGGTGTTATACAAATTTTAGTTAAATAGACCTATATATTTAAATTACCTAACTGAATTTTTCTAACGAAAATTCGCTAAAATTGTAAACAAAGCTTAAACCAATCTTAATAAAACTTAAATTTAGTTACATATATAGTTGTACAGACATCTGTTGACATATATTTAATTATTAAATGGGACGCAATTACGCAAAAAACTTTTGTTATAACCAAACGTTCATTATATAATTAACGTAAGATAAAAATAAAACATTGTTTATACTAATGACCTTATGTCTACTTTATTCTATCTGTCGGTTTGTTCACTTGACATATCCTTATAATTCCTACATCGTTCGAGCTATGAACATGAAATTTTGCATGTATATACATTTGTGTGTAGACCCTAAAAAAGTTTTTTTATTTTTTTTCTTTGCCTAGGATAGTTTGGTTAGTTTTAATTGTGGTTGCTTTATTAGGGTGCTTGAATTTCCTATAACTTTTTAGCTGTGGCTCTAAAAAATCTAAAAATCAGATATAATTGAAACCCAATCGATATGTTAATAGCTAAGAAAGAATTTAAATAAATTTTAAAATAAATCCCCCCTCCCGTTAAACCAAAACCAAAAATTAACTTCAAAACTATAACAAATGTTGGTAAAAAATCAGATAAATTTAAAAAAGTTCTAATAAAACCAAATCGAATATAGCATCTAAATCAGGCTTTAATCTAGAAAATTTAATATATAACAATAAACAATTAAACAAAAATAGACAAACTTAAATATTAAATCGGGTACCTACAAATTAAACTGTCAAGGCTGTAATGGTTTTTAAATCGGGCAAACTGGCAAAAACTTTGAAACCCGAAGAGCAGAACATTTTAGGTTGTTTAGGAATAATAAATTCGATTCTGCTTTTAGGAGGCATTTAATTGATATCACACGCAAGTGTTACACGAGGCAAGTAAAGGACAGACGTTAACAATCTCAGAAGCAATCGAAATAATTAAACATAGTTCCGATCATCTTTTAAACGATTACGTTGGTATTTCCAGTTCAACTTTAATTTCAATATTATAATTTATTTAAACCGTAATATTTCTGTTTAAAAATATACCTACTACAATTCTGTCTGTTGCTTATTTTATGTTTCAATCTTTGTCACTCCGTGTTTCTTTCTCTTTTGTGACATGTATATAAAGCTGGTTCTACACGATGCTACGAACGTTTTTCCCAACGTTCGCAGCACTAACAGTTCGTGCTGCGAATGTTCCTGCTACACGGTGACTCGAATATTTTATCCAATACATATGAAAATAGTTTGGTGCAAACGTTTGTTCAGTGGACGAGGATGTTATCTGTCTGATGTTATCTCTAATGTTATACACTGATGTTGTCTCTCTTCATATGAACGAGTCGTGAAGCCGTTGAGTCGAACCAACGAACATTGACCTTCAAACGTTGGAAGCATCCCTTTGACTCGGTGCAAGATAATTGACATAGGCTGGAACATGACCAAATGCGAACGTTCGACGCTCGTGGGTTCGAACAACGGCCACATGATGCGACGAATCATCAAATGTCTAATGTTAGAAAGTGTTCGTAGAATCGTATAGAACCGGCTTAATCTTGCTTTTTTTGATTTTCGAATTCTCCTACTACTCATACTACTTTATTCTCCTACTTCGCATACTACTCCCCCTTCATAAGTATAGACAGATAAATTTAGTATATAAGGCATATATAGAATATAATTTTTATTTCGTTTGAAAATGGACAACTGACTGTTCGAAACAATAATGTCACAGTTAAAAAAATAAAAGTGATTTTTGCGAAGTACAATAGGGTAAACGGTATAGTTATTGGACAGTTAAGAAAAATTTTCAAAACAATGTACAGAAAAAGTACGTGTTGTAACTTTATTTTTAACGAAAAAATTCATAAATAAAATAAAGTTGTGCGTGTAAAAAAATACAATTATTAGACAAAAATTTAATTTATTAATTTCTGGCGTATTTCCACAATCCACAAGTTCTGTATCATGTACACTGCCTTTATCCACTCCTTGATCAACCCTTAATGATGATTCACAATTTAGTAGGATATTATTAAATGATTCTAGCCTTTTCACTCACTAGACGTAGTGAACTTTCTTAACGAACTACCTAGGATCACGCTAAGAATGACGTATTTACAGGTTTCTGTAAATTATGGTTAACTCAGAATGCATTTTTGAAAATAGATACTAGAGGGTTCTGTTTAAATAAAAGATCAGGAAGTTTGTTTTACTATAAGCCTTATAATCTCAAAAAAATAGTGTCTTGTCCAATAACTGTCAGCGTTCAAAAACTATACCGTTTGTTCTTTATTTACAAATATGGAATACCATAAAGTAACGCTTAAATAAATATTAAATCTGAAAATCTATAGATAGGTACTAACTAAGAAATTTTAACTAAAATTATTTGGGATAACTTTGGCTGGTAATTTTAAAAGACATAGGGTAACACATGTGCAAGTAACATTGTCGAATATATTTATGTATTTTTATGATAAGCCATAAAAAATATAGGGTTGACCGGGGTAATTGTGAATGAATTTTGATAAATGAGTTGAGATAAAAGCGTTGTTTTAAGTATTTTTTATTATATATATCACATTATGGTTGATTTAATTTTAATTCTTCAGGATGGATCACACAAATTTTGAGCAAATTCGTATGGAAAACAAAAATTTTATAAGCCATTCAGATTTCCCCGGTGCGGTCTTGCAAATATTGTGAATTTCGGGGTAAATGTGAGTGCCATCAGAAAAATTATTTAGAATGGATTACAAGAGAAGTGAGGTACATCAGAGTAAGGACCAACTCGAATTCTTCAGATTTACCACACTTTCAAATTTTTCATCATATTTTAGCGGTCACAATTTCTCTTTGTTTAATACAAGTTCCGCATACCTCAAATTTGTACAAAAATCAAGGTTAAATAAAAATAACAAAAATTGTAAGAACAAATTTGTTACAAGCTAAAAATGATATGTTGATGATATTTTGTCATTTTATCAAATAAAAAATCAAAAAATTACATGATTTTCACACAAAAACAAGAAAAATAAGACTTTTTCAAGGAAATACATTCAGTTTACATAAACAAAAAACAATAATCTATTTTTTTTGTGTTGTTTGTACAACGGAAACTTGCACAATAATGTCATTGTACATCATCATCAACATTTTCAACTTTGAAAAGGACACTACTGAAATTTTTGACCGAATGGTGGCATTTGTGAATGACGTTCACAATTACCCCGGAATTTTAAAATCATGGGGTAATTGTGAATTGGTAATAAATTGTCCAATTTCTTTAGCAGTTAATAAGCAACCCCCTCAAGCTTTAGACCACTTCTTTAGAAGTGCCTTTATCCATTTCTTACCTTTTGAAAAACGAAAATATATTTAAAAAAAATTTTTTTTGAGGATTGGTCGAACTAAGATACACAAAATTTTGCAAGGGTTTTTTCAAAATAAAAAAAAAGATATTAATACTTGGAGAATTGTTATGAAATTTTAATAGCATATTAAGAAAGGACAGAAAAACCTACTGAGATTTGATTTTTAACAAAATTAATATTATTTTAGAAATTATAGGCGCCGTTCACAATTGCCCCAATTCACATTTACCCCGATCAACCCTACTTAAATTCTTAAATACTTTATTCCGGAAACTGAAAAACTCTAGTTATTGAAGAACGTTGAATTTATGCATGGCGAACATGCACTGGGAGAATTGTATTTCTGTTAATCCGATCCTTCAAGTAGGCATGTATAATTTCAGTTTTAAAATTGTAAAAACTAAATAATATAATTTTGTAAAAGAATTTATTAAAACTTTCAACTTTTACAAAATACAAGCATAAAATGTTATTTAAAAAGAGCATCTATTTGACCTTTGAAAGGGTTCCGAAATATTTATTCCATTATCAAAGAACACAAAACTCTTAACAAAACTTAACAGAACAGACTGATATTTTCCTTCACCTATATTGCATAATATATGTATGTATATTATATACATAGATACACATACAATAAATGTAACATCTAACCATAGAAAGAGCTACGACAGAGCTATGTAGGGACTCATGAGTATACTAGAGATGAGTTACTCCGATATTCGTACATTGTAAATAGTAAACTGGTGCTGCCTTTATTCAAATTTCAGCAACTGATGATGTGATAATGATGACAATATGGTGTCATATTTCTTTTCTCTACCGCTCGTATCCTACCAATACTATCCCTTCTTTCCTAGTTGTAACGGAAACTTATTTTGTCGCATTCATCTCGCTTCTCTCTCACTTAGTCTTTCATTCATTATTCATCTTTGTTCTACACTTTAAATAACTTTCATGCCAAAGGTGAACTTATGTCGGCACTAAATAATGATTATCTCTTATAAAAATTAATATTATGTATATGTTTATAAAAAACGAAAGAAAATTAAATTTTATAGCATTTTTTTTATTTAAATTTTACTTTTTTTTGTTCTGTTAAACATGGAACATTATATGGTATTAAAAGAAATTATACAATGACAATGACATAACCACAATAAAAAATAGGAATACAATACAGGTGAGTCATAAATAATTACAATTGAAAATTTTATCCAGAATAATTAACTTCATCTTTATGAAAATGGGTTCGTAAATATCTACATACTTTAATATATCATTATGCTTTCCGTAAAATTTTGGTTTTTAGCTGATTGAATATCATTGACAAAATATATAAAACTTACAGTATTTTTGTATATTTGTTATGGTTATTAGAATAGCTTCATTTACTCTTTCTTGTAACTGTGGAAGTGGCTTACGTGTACCATTCAGTTTAAAAATTAAAAAGCATCAAAATTTATTTTGCTATTTTAAGGGTAGATGGAGACATTTTTAAGGAAAGTTATAAAAACTTTTGCAAAAATTTTTCAAAATTTTGCCCTGGGGGAAAGTTTATATTTTAAGTAATCCTCAGCCACTGTAACACCATTTTGAAAAAATAAATTAGCGATTAGAAATATGCTATGACTCTTACACCTTGCTGCAAAATTTTCAATTTTCATATGGAAAATAATTTTATTAGAAAATAAAAATAAAAATTTTTAATTTTTCTGAAACGTTAGAAATACCTATAACTCCAGAGTCACTGAACAAAATATGTCAAAATGTAACTTATTTTAATGTACCGTATATAGAATAGTTTTGAATTTGGCGTCAGTTCTCTAGCCCCAGTTGAAGATATTCATTGATTTAAACGTCAATATTCGGATTTTTTGTTTTCTGTGTTCCCTAGATTCCACAAAGGTCAAGATTCGGTGGAAACCTTGGTCTACTTGCAATTATTGACATTGGTCTACTTGCATTTATCATGCTTTTTCCTTCTTATAGCTATAACTTCGCTGTTATCAATGGAAAAGTAATAATGGAAAGAATATTATTGCTGTGTAGGTATTTATGTAGCTTGGCTACTATCGTTCATTTTTAATTTGTAAATGTAATATTCGTGATTAGCGGTTGGTCCAATGCAATAAATAGTGTCTAGATGTATAAAATGCCAAGGGATTTACGTTAGAACTAACTGAGAGCATAGTAAATATTTTACACTACTAGACGTTACTCTACAGTTATTAACAATCTAACGAACCAACGTAACGTTCGTCACTACCACTACTATCTTGTCAACTACAGTGTGTTACAGATAAGTTCATTTTTTTAATATTTTTTTGTTTTATAATTACACTAGATATTAATTTTTTAAATGAAACTTTTGTAAGGAGATATAGTGAGTCAAAAAATCTGAAACGGAATTGAAAGTGAAAAATTTTAATGTCATTTTCAAAATATTTACTTTGATAAATAATAAATATATTTTAATACTAGCCGTATACCCGATGGGATTTCCCATCCGCAACATCTTTTTATTAGGTTATCACTGCTCACTTTCAATGTTTTTCAAAAGCCTAAATACCAATTTCCATGTTTCTAATTTCAAACATGACGAACTTTCCATACGAACTTTTATTTCCTGCTCTAACCCCTTAGGAAATGAATTTCCAGAAACGTTTACACAACTGACTCTTATCTATAAATAGAAACCTAAAGATCAACCTTCATATCTTCTGTGCTAAATTTCGTCCTTCTAAACACAACAGTTTAGGCTGTGCGTTGTCTGTCAATCAGTGTATAAAATATTATTTATTTTAATAGTCATAGTAACATACTTTTATATATCTAACTTCAAAAATGTCGAATTTCCCTAAAAATTTTGACTCCCTATTTAACTCACTTAGGGGGCAAATTTTCAAAAATTCTTTCTTAGTGGTTACCTATGTTACATAAGGAACTCCTATGCAAAATTTCATTCTTCTAAACCCAAGAGTTTAGGCTGTGCGTTGTCTGTCAGTCAGTCAGTGTTAGAAATTTATTAAGTAGATTATTTAAATTATACTGTCTGTCCATAATATTCTTGATGTCATATTGTTCCAAATCATTTAAAACAAAATTTGAATATTAGCTAGTGCACATGATTTCGGCCTTTTTTCTACGGCTATAGAATGCCCAATTTATAAAGCTATTAGATCGTACTATTTAGATAAATAAATATAAGTATAAATAATGAGACAAAGAAATTAACTTGATTAACAGTATCTTTTATTGTGTATGGTACTTTAAAACTAACTATATGAATATGAATATGAATAATACATATTATTCACATTTATGTGTGAATATAAGCATCGATGCATAAATATATACATACCAAGTGACTTTTTTGAGAGTTGCCATTTTATTATGACTAAACCGTTGATTTAATCCAAAAATCGTTCAAATAGAAATTGTAAATATCGGTGGGAATAACCAATTTCTATAATCAGGAACTTTGTATAACTTTCTTGGTTTTCGAGATATGATGCAAACTTATAGTTTTTTTTTTTTTTTTTTTTAAAGACCACATATAAATTTGTTTATAAAACTCATCTAATGTGCCAACTGGGAACACAAAAGAAAAAAAAATTTACGCAAGTTTATTTATTAAATTTTACATAGGTACCTATGTGTAATTTTACGTAAATGTTACGTCTTTTTTAAAACGCAATTACTGAAAATTATGAGATAAAACAATGGAAATTTGTGTGTTACTGGTAATTGTGAAACATAAACTAATTTTTAAAAAACTCCTAAGCGTTTATTTTTACAAATTATAAAGTCAAAATGACAGACGGACGTTACAGCAACTAATAGTACATTTTACTTAAAAATGACGGAAACTAATCTAGATCAGATCCCAAAATGACTCTTCTCTAGCCCCAGTATTCTCTAGCCTACCGAAATTTATTTTCTGTATTCTTCAAATAATGATCGATAAATTAACATTATGTTTGGTATTAATGAACAGCATTTTTAAAGAGCTTTCCAATGATGTACCATACAAGTAGGGTATTACAATTTAAAAAAAAAAAAGAAAGTGAGGTGGCTTGAGTCTTAGGAGTTGGTTATAGAGAATTCCCATGTGGGTTATAATGGTTCTCCCTTCATGGTATAGAAACGGTTTTGAGAAATTGTAATTATCTTTTATAATTCCAAAGATAGAAGGCCTGGCTTGTTTTTTTAAATTGACACCCCGTATAATGTTATTAATTCCAATACTATTTTAAATTAAATATTAAAAAAAAAAGTTGGGGACTTGGACCCAGCATTGAATCCACAATTTCCAAACGCTGAATTGATAGTCTATTAATTACGTCACTCGACTTTTGACAAACGCAACTATACTACACCAGGGCCGTGGAGAGAAATCAAGGGCCCCAGGGACAAACTATCCCGGGCCCCCCGTCAAATATTAAATTTACTACTGACATCCAACCTTGTCCTTTAAAATCTATGTAACAAAAATATATAAAAGATACTAGCTGGCGCGGCAGAGGCTATTCTGCCCTTTCCGGAAGAGTGATGTAATGAGTTTAATTTGGTTAGAGTGAATGTCTCAAATGCTATCTCTAAACTTCCCAATAGTTTAGGAGCTATCGACATAATTCCAAATTTCTTTTTCTTCCTATAACTTCTTACTGATAAGAATTAAGTTATTTTCATCTGCAAATTGTAATGCCAACTTTTTACGTAGAATTTGAATATTTTCTTAGAATTTTTCAGTAACTATCCATTTTCGAGGTATGACCTCGAGCCTTGTTTTTCTTACGATACATGAAATAGATTTTGGCACAGTTAATGGAATTTTTGCTCCGCTTTCTATTGATGTATAAAATGGTATGTCTGTTATGAAAAATAATCTCGAAAATTGAAAAAAATATTTTGTAATGTTGTTTAAATTTAGGTTGAGAAATGAATAAATTACGCAATAAATATTTAATTAAATATTAGTTCCAATGTAAGACAAATAAATTACTATGAAATAATCGGGCAAAATATTTTCTTTGAGTTTTTCTATAACTACTCATTTTTGATTTATAACCCCGAACTTTTGTTTTCTTATAGAATGTAAAGTAGGTTTTGACATAATTAAATGACTTTTTTTCACTTTCTATCGATATAAATGTATTTTGCACCATCGAAAAGAAAGGAAAAAATCATATAAGGAAGGTTTTGATTTATTATTCTATGTAAATTGGTTTCCGAGAAAAAATAATTTTATTAATCGGAAATTCGCTATGCGCAGGATGCTGTGATAATTCGAAGTCATCTCATCTCGAAGTCAATTTCCCGCGTGCTCTCTCCTTATAAGTGATCATCCAGAGTCACTGTAGATGACGACACCTCTTACGTCTTTGGTGGTACGTCTTTCGCTTTACGGTATTTTATTGTGTGAAAGCCATAACATATTTCTGGTCTATCTCTAGCCAACAGTGTTAGATTGATGAATCTTGGTCAAACCAATATTTACTTGATTATTGTTCAGAAATTATCTTCTACTTCAGCTTGGGTTCAAATTAAATAAAACATGCAATAAAATTATGTAACCATCCGGACAGACCGCACACAAGGTGTTAGTGGGACTTGGACTTTATGCAATTTCCTAATACATATTTTCAATTTTCTTGACTGAATTACTTGGTATGTTTTGTACTTTATATTTATTTAATACGGAATCTGACAGCCTTAAAGAAAAATAATCAAAACAATTTTTAATGAACATTTATAATAAAGGATAATAAATAATTAATTGTTATAATGAATTCAAATTATTATTATTTTATTTAATAGTAGTAAAAAAATAAATTAAGAAAATAAGCCATAACCATTAGTAGTGAGAAATGGGTTGTGAAGTCATTATATATTTTGATCGATTATCCTACTCAGATCAAATGTAGCTCTAGAAGTTACAGATTATTTCCCAATTTTTTTGAAAGTCAGTACACAATAAGTGGCAATCCAAACTGTCAAAAATTTCG
The DNA here is from genome assembly GCA_035578155.1 of Brachynemurus nebulosus. Classification (NCBI taxonomy): domain Eukaryota; kingdom Metazoa; phylum Arthropoda; class Insecta; order Neuroptera; family Myrmeleontidae; genus Brachynemurus; species Brachynemurus nebulosus. The sequence continues at coordinate 5,986,954 of JAPWDM010000006.1, read as the reverse complement.
TAAAATTAAAAATCAACAATTCCTAGTTATAAGAATCATAAAAAAATTTTTCTTTGTTACAAAATACCTGTTTCTATTTAGGGAATATAACGTAACTGATAGCAAATGTGTGTTTTCACAAAAATTTTCAAAAAAAAAATAATTAGAATAATTTTTTTGTTTTTTGTTTTTTGTTTTGTTTTCTTTTTCTTTTTTTTTCTTTTTTTGAAGTTTATAAAATTCCCTTCAACAAATACTGCGTAACAAAATTGCGGACACCCTTGTAATTTTTATCTGGGAAAATCACTCGAAAATCATGAACCCATTGGAAACATTATCTGGGACACACAGTATATAGTACATAATGTACGGATGAGTATGTATTTACTATTTACTATATGTCGAGCGTTGTAGACAGAATGTGCTAACGTAGAGAGTTAGAATAACGTAACATAGGGGATCCCCACATACGTATGTATTCATTGTAACAAACTCACTCACTTACCGACTAACTGACTGCCACCTGGTGCCGCACTATATAATACATATATTAAACTACTGCTATTCTATGTAACTCAATTAAACGAGATTTGAAATTGGTATCAGGTTCTTTCTCTCTTTACATATTATACAGGTGAGTTTTTTGAGAGTTGCCGTTTTTATTACGACTAAACCGTTGGCCTAATAAAAAAAATTGTTCAAATAAAAGTTGTAGATATCGGCGAAAACAACCGACTGCTATAATCAGGAGCTTTATAGCTCTTATAGTTTTCGAGCTAAAATATAAAACTGTATCCGACAAAACCGATTTAATACATCAACTGAAAACATAATTGGAAAACAAATTTTTTTTACCCAAGTGTATTTTTTGAATTTTTTCTAAATTTATTAGATTTGCAGTAATAATATTCTATCTCTTTGAAGCTCCTTCAGTCAAATAGCACTTTTGTCGGTTTTATTTCTATTATATCCAAGAAACGAAACATTTCTTGCACATTCTGAATTACTAAAACTGGTAGTACCTATTTCAGATTTTAAAATATAGATGTCGGACTCTGTAATTTTTTTAGGCCAGAATCAAACTAGTTTTAAAGATTCGTATTTAAAGTATGTAACTTAAAAGGAATTTGAACTACAACCATTAATTTACTGAAATTTATTTAAATTTTCTATTTATTTATAAAACAGCGTCTGGCAATAGATTTAACCATATGAAAAGCACATTGTCTTCTTTGAGCGATTCTAGAGATCGGTTATTTTGAATCGAAAATATTACTAATAAATATACTCAGAAAATATAGAAATATTTGATATTTAAAGCATTAAAAACAAAATTAAGAAGACTAACTTATTTTACAATAGGACTTTTTATTTATTTATTTTTTTGAAAATACTTATTATGAAAATATGTTTAGATGCCGCTTATGTAACTCTTGGACACTGAAATTTCAAAATATTTTTTTTAATTAAATTTTCCAATGAACTAGAACTGAAATTTTATTTCGCTATTTCTTTATTTAATCTACATAATAATTGTTTACATTAATAATTTTAATTTCTGATCGAAAACGTTGGAATGGTTTTTTTGAGTAGGGTAGAGCGGGGCTTGTTGAGCATAGGTGTAAGTTGGGCAATCGAAATATCTCAGAAACTATACATCGCACGCTAATACATTAAATGGCGGATAGAAGCGGGCAAGAGAGGGGAACTCATTACGCGACTCCCAGTTGCAACCTGTCAATCGAGTGACGTATGCTCACGCTTTATTTATTTTGCGTATAAAAAGTAAAAAATTTTTGTTTGTGAATATTTCTTCTATACGAGGCAATTATTATCTATGTTAAATCAAATAAGTGTTAAACTTTTATAAAATTAGTATACTTTTGATATCTAGAAGGGATTTGGCTCTAATTCAAACAGTTTTTTTCATAACCTCACTTTTGTATCAAATTGTGTGAGTGGGGTAAGTTGAGCAATAGAACTTTCGTTTGCATTAATTGTAACAGTGACAATGATGATAAAGTTCTTAATATCTATACTTAATGTTTCTATTTTAATTTAAATTCTTTTTTATTTGTTACTTAAATGTTAAAGCCTGAGTATATTAGAAAGACTGAGTATATTCCAAATATTAAGTTTAAGATTTTAGTTTATATATTTAGTTGAAGTTGATTTTTTGTTAATTTTATTTTCTGTATTTAATATCCAAAGAAAATTACTTTTTGTTTCACTATTATGTCACTAAAGCATTATAAATAAAAGATTGACTGTCAAATAATCATTTTATTTTATGTCTGATAAACATCTAAAGCATGGTTTGGCTACATTTTCTAACTGCTCAATTTACCCCGTACCCTTGCTCAACTTACCTCACCTATGGGGCACGTTGAGCATGTCCGACTTTCTTCACTTAAACAGCTGTATCTCTTAAATGTGAATTGTTACAAAAATGTTACTATGGGGACTTTAGAAAAGGAAGAAATTACCTACACATCAGTATGCATAACAATAAAATTGGACTTACGGTTGAAGAGCTATGACCGATTAAGTGAAAAGTTGCACAACTAGCCCCGCCCTGCCCTACCTAATTCCTATATTGTTTGAAATCAGTCTCAGTACAACTTTTGAAAGTATGATATTTAGAACAAAATTAGTTGAAAATGTTATAACACTTGTTGATCAGTAACACAACGCGTCACCGATAACTCTCAAACATAAACTAATTCTTAAAAACTTCTTAAACATTCGTTTCCATTCAAGAAAGCTATAAATTTGCATTATAGCTCGAAAATCTTCTGACTGTCACAATTGGTTGTCACCACCGGTATCTACAATTCTTATTTGAACAATTTTGCGATTGTTAACGGCTTGACTCATTGACTGTAACAAAAAATGTAAACTTTCAATAGTCTCACGCTGTAGTACCGACAAAGCTTTCACAGCTTACACATTTATTCAAATAAACGTTCAAAAATTGTTCAATACTTTTTTCTACTGTTACGCTAGCCCGAAAAAGTAAAAAAAATATATACCTATTTTGAAACTAAAGCCGTAATTTTTTCAATCAAAAAAGTTAATTTTATGCAATAAGTAATAGAACATGTATGAAAATATTTTCAGTGAGTAAGAACTAACATATATCGGTTTTAGCGAATTTTCGAATGGAAAATTCAGCTATTACAATCGAATCCGGAATAATGATGAATCGAATCCGGAATTCTTTTTGAATCCCTCTCTGATTTCGACGATATTGATATATATTATTATTTTTTGTTGAAATCTAAGACACCGATATTATTTTTATCTGCATCATCATCCTCTATTTAACTACCGTTAGACTTAAATATTAAAAAATTGTACAGAAACAGATCAATTAGATTTTGTTAAGTAGATTTGAAATTTGCCAACAAAATTTTAATATTTTTTATTTTGTACTCCCTTTTCGCAAAATTAATCACCAAATTTCTATCTCTAGCAGTCCCTGTTGATATAATTTGAACAGATGGGGTATTAACCCTAGAATCATATACGTACACGTCAAAACGACGTACGAACTTCTCTACCTGCTCCAATACTACGACTTGTTACTTGTTTGCTGTGAGATTTCTGTTATCTAATTTATTTGTTATCATAACACACCACATATATTTATTTTGTTTATAGTCATTGTCGTTTTGTTTGTATTGAAATAGTGTCCGTCAAAAGGACGTCGATGTATGATTAACGTATGTTTTTTTTTGAAGATTTTGTACACTACATATAAAGGTTTTCCTAATTTTTTTTAAAATGTATTAAAGATATGGATGTTATAAAGAATTTATTCAATGATTATGATAATGTGAAAGATGATTACAGCTGTTTGACTTATAGAGACGACATAATACTGAAGTTTTAATATATTGAATCGAAAACTAAAGAATTCGAAAAATTACTAACAAATTTTAGAAAATTTACAAATGTGCCTAATGGGGAAATAACTACATATCTGTAGGAATATTTATGACTGAGAAATTTCACATTCTGTAAAGTCACACATGTCCACTGACTCATAATAGTTCATAAATTAATTATTAAAATTGATGTATTTATCTATTTTTTAATTTTTATAATGAAAATATGCTTTGATAAAAAGATTAAAAAAATTAATAAATATTTACATTAAGAAATTTTTCCAAATCCAATTTTTTTAAATATTTTGTTCGCTTTTGTAGTATTGTTATGTAAAAAAAATGTTTTTTGCAAATAAACTCTAAAACTCTCCGTAAAAATTCCATCCGTCAAAACGACGTCGATGTGTGATTAACGTTTCTCGTAGACCAACGTATGATTCTAGGGTTAAAAGACAGCTTTTAAAAAAATAGCAGCACCGTCAATTTGAACTTTTGCTCTCTTAATCTCTTACCATTTTCGAGATATCTACCTCAATTTTTAAGAGTGATTTCATCTTTTTAAAGCGTTTTCCCATAAATAAAAAAAAAACGGGTCTCTTCGATTTCAACAAAAAGTATGGTAACTCAGTATCATTGAAATCGGGCAGGGATACAGGAAAATGTTTCCTTGTGAGTCAAAGCGATAAAAATTCACTCCTTTTAACAATTTTGTCAGCAACTTTGATTAAAATATACAATCGCTTTTAACTTCACGGTATGCAGAGATATTTATGTATATCTGTACAAATGTTACGTACTTATTATGTATACAGTATGTGAGAAATTTAATATCATTTTAATTTAATTTAATTTGGTACGTTCTCCTGGTGGGTACATATGTGTCTGTGTATGTATTTGTACAATATATATATGCATATATTTATATATGTCTTTATTTACAGACAACATTACATTTTCAAATTGCTTCGTGTGTGCTTTTTTGTAAAATTTAGTTTCTAATTTCAGTTTAAAGATGGTTATAGGATTTAGTAATATGTATTTTTAATAAAAATTTATATTATTGCGTTATAGACTATAGTACACATCTGCATCATGAAATTTGAAAATAAGTATCACCAAAAATATCAAATAAAAGAAAGGTTTAATCTGAGTTAAAAAAATATGTTTTAAGGAACACTACAGCCGTCTTTGAATATTCTAATTTTGTGTAATCAAAATTTATTTCCATATGTATTGTATTGGTGCCTTGAAAAATATTTTTTTGAACTGTTGTTTCTAGTAGCTGATTTCGAAGGTATTTAAGCCGCTACTACACTGTCATAGATATATGTCAAAGAATAATTTGACCAAAGAAATATTATATTGTAATGAACCAACTTATTTCTGTAACCATATTTAAACATACGTCTTCTTAATATTCTTAATATTTGATTAAAAATTTGACCAATTATTTTTGACATATGTCTATGACAGTGTAACAGCGGTCTTAAAAAGTTTTCTTGTACAAGTTTACGGTGATTAAGAAAACTTGATTTTGTTGGGATAGTGTGACGTAACGAAAAACGTAAAGCAACCATATTATATAAACTTTAAAATACATGTCATTAGATGTTTTTTACTTTTCAAAAACGATTTTTTAAAAAAGTTTTTATAAAATTAACGCCTTAACTACCAAAGGTATTTTGTCGGTAGACTACTAATGGTACTAATATGTAACAGTAACTTTAACCCTAGAATTATACGTTGGTCTACGAGTCAAGTTAATCATATATCAACGTCATTTTGACGAACGGACTTTTTACGGGGAGTTTTAGAGTTTATTTCCAAAAAAACATCTTTTTTACATAACAATGCTACAAAAGCGAACAAAATATTTAAAAAAATTGGACTTAGAAAAATCTCTTAATATAAATATTTATTAATTTTTTTAATCTTTTTATCAAAGCATATTTTTATTATAAAAATTAAAAATTAGATAAATACATCGATTGTATCATAAAACATGTTTTTCAAATAATTAATTTATGAACTATTATGAGTCAGTGGACATATGTGACTTTACAGAATGTGAAATTTCTCAGTCATAATTATTCCTATAGATATGTAGTTATTTCCCGACTAGGCACATTTGTAAATTTTCTAAAATTTGTTAGTAATTTTTCGAATAAGATCTCAAAAAATAATAAAATTAAATTAGTTTCCACAAAAAGTCATTCGAAACGCATTCTTAGTTTTCGATTCAATATATTAAAATTTCAGTATTATGTCGTCTTAAGTCAAACAGCTGTAATCATCTTTCACATTATCATAATCATTGAATAAATTAATTATAACATCCATATTTTTAATAAATTTTAGAAAACTTAGGAAAACTTTTATATGTGGAGTACAAAATCTTTAAAAAAAACATCGGTTAATCATACATCGTCGTCCTTTTGACACACACTATTTTAGTATAAAAAAACGACAATAGCTATAAACAAAATTTATACGTCTTATGTGTTATAATAACAAATAAATTAGATAACAGAAGTTTCACAGCAAGCAAATGAGGGAACGACAAGTTGTAGTATTGGAGCAGGTAGAGAAGTTCGTTCGTCGTTTTGACGAGTACGTATAATTCTAGGGTTAAAATATTTAAGACTTCATTGAAAATCTTTTAGAACTTAAAAGTTGAATTATTTAACATATTATTTCTGGTATTTCTAATAGTAGTGTATGTACTAGATACGTACACATAAATCAAATTCAAACGTGTTAAGGGCACGTTTGCACAACTGGATTTCTAATTACCATTAGTAGGAAAAGTATATCAACAAATTAATAATCCCTTTTTTAGAAGCTACTTCTATATCTAATATAGAAAAAGAAAATAAACAGTAATAAAAGATGTAGATATAAGAAGATATCGGATTCTTTTAGTCATGGTAGTTAAATTGCATTTTCAATATTAAAAAAATTGTACAGACAAAATTTATTTGATTAAACATTTTAAAATTTAAATAATTGTTTTTAACAATTTAACATTTAAGTCAATCTTTATTAAAGTTTAAGAAGAATATGTAGCATAATTGGAGTCCCTTAAAATATTTGTTTACGATTAGCTCTTTAAATTTTGATTTGAAATTTTTACCACATATTTAAAGTATAATCTTTAGGACTATAATATTCCAAAGAAAAAAATTTTTCGATCCAACAAAATGAAAAGCAGTCGTAATATTATAAACTAATCATTTTTTTTTCTTTAAGAAACATAAACATTTTTCTTTTTTTCAAACATGCATTTGTTCAGTTACAAAATCATTTAAACCTTTGTACTTAAATTTTGAATACACCTTAAGTAGAAGGACAACAACACTAAAAAAACGAAATTAATAAAAATTTTACTATTAAAATACTTCCCGCAATAAAGAAAGTGAAAAAAGCTAACAATAAAAACATATTTATGAAATATATAATGAGAAAAAAATTATATGTTGAAAATAATGGAAAAAAATTTTTGTTGTGCTGAAAGTTTTTCATTTCCCTAACTGCGCAAACATAACCTATAAAAAAATTTGCTCAAACCATAAAAATCTTTAAAATTTATTATAATACTATATTTAAAGAGCAACCCAACCCAAGCAACAAGCGAAGCAAGCAAACAGTGGATAAGGAAAGTTTAGCAAATATATTTTTTCCCCCGAAAAATATATATAAAAGAATAACAAACATATATAAAGTTCCTTTCGAGCAATATATAAAGTTTGTATTTAAAATAGCATAGAAGACTATTACAAAGTTTTTCAAGTGATTTAAACATGTGTAGTGACTGCGAGTGTAGCACGATATTATGGTTTTGGTGTTATTATTATTATTACTCTAAGTACTTGTAGTGGTGTACATATACGTATGTATAAATATCGCTAACGGAGTTTGCGAAAAATAGCAGCCAAACAAGTGAAATGTATTGTAGCAGATGACATGCGTAAATAGAACATTTTTATTACAATTCTATACTATTGGACGAGAGCTATCTTTGTATATATTATGTCCTCGGAAACGTTTCTAAAGACTTTGACTAAATGTGATCGATTTTTGATAAAAAATAAAATACGCTACTTTGTAAATACTAGTTCAAAGCATGGCTTGGTAGCGACTCGCGAAACTCAAATATAGGGAACATGAGAGGGTATTTGCAGCTTTTAATATTTCTATATTAATAGATAAGTAAAACCAGATTCTATCAAAATCACAAATAATCATCAAGTATTTATTTTACTTTACAAAATGCATACATGATTTCAAATTGTAAAAAGTCGTTGCTGATTTTTCCAATAAATTCTTCAAATCACTGTCTCCTTATATATCAAATAAAGGTTTAGGTAAATATTGAATTGGGACAGAACAAAGAAAGGACAAATTACAAAAATTACAAACATTAATAATTGTAATATGTAATTCATTTATTGATTTCTATGGAAATTAAATGTTAATTATGTTGGGAAATCAAATGAAGGCGCGGTTTAACATTTAGCCTACCGGCATGGCAGTAGATTCTTCATTCGTCCCCAGATAGCAAAAATTGAAGTCCTATAGAAATGATAGCAATTTGAAATTGTTAGTATTTATTTAGAAATAGTAAATCATTACAAAAAAATAAGAATGGTAATCAAAAAAATATGTCAGTTTGTATTTTGTAAACCAAACAGCATAAATTTTGTGGATTTTCAATAACTAATAAACAAACCTTGCCCACTGGTAATAGTTATTTTTATTTAACCACTAGTTCACGTATCTAAGTTTTTGATTCTCAGTAGAGAAAAAAATTGAAAATTTTTAATTTTTCTAATAAGTTTGCAAAAATGATAGTAAATAACACATCTAAAAGTGATTATAAGTTAACATATTTAATTTCAAACTTATTGCCAAATAATTTGACATAATAAAAATATTCCTAATAATAATATATAATAAAAAAAATTAATCTACTGATATATAATTTTAATTGCCCTCTCTCTCTCTCTCTCTCTCTCTCTCTCTCTATATATATATATATATATATATATATATATATATATATATATATATATATATATATATATATACTTATATAGGTATATATGTCATTCATATGCGAGTATTATAGTTATTGTATACAAAAAAATTATTACAATTATTCTTTTCTTATGAATTTTTTGTCAAAAGCAGTCTCCACATTCTCGCCGAAGTAGGACGAGGTTCCTCGTCGAAGTTCCTCGCTGAGGTTGGCGGAGGCATATGAATAGCATTAAAACACCAACCGTGAGATACAACGAAATGACCCTCTACATTCTTGTTTCGTCCAACCCTGGGCGAGAATGTGGAGACTCCTTAAATGATAGAGTTAATAACACATCTAGACGCCATGAGAGCTCACTGTGTTTAATTTCAAATGCAAAGGTTCAGTAGGTATTTTATAAAGTGTACGACAAAAATGTATCAATAAAATGTATCAGAAGACTCGCTTCGCTCGTAACAACTTGTATCCTATAAGAAAATAAACAGCTGATAACCGTCCAATTACCATTAGTTGGCAAATCTATTTTTCTCAACAAATTTCTTACAGAAGAAATTTTCACCGAGCCGGGCTCGGTCATCCTGGTATTTATTAATAAAGTCTGTACTGAATCAGAACCAAGATATAATTAGTCCAATCTAAGATTAAGTTTGCACATTCAGATGATGAGATTTGTACATTTATTTCTACATACCTTGCCGACTAAACTAATAAATGAATGGGGTTATATGTTATTTTATGTAAGTGTGTATATATGTAAAACATAAATGTTTGTAGATGTGTGTATAGGTATTTATTTTACAGCAACATTAACGTAAATTTTCAGTTTCTGCGACCAGAATATGGAATTTAAGTAACTTTTTTGATTTCATAAAAATGAATTTCGGAAAAATGAGTTTTAATTCCGTCAAAAAAAAGTACAAAACAAAAATCGATGAAAAAATTAATTCCTCCGCTGCATAAAAAATCTTTGAATCATGGATGCTTTATAGTTTAACAGGTACACATAGAGACAACAACAAACATTAACTATTTATCTAGTTTACTTGTTTACGATTATTTGTATCCCAGCCAAAACTACATCTTCGTTAAAATTTAAAAAATAAATTTCAAATGTTATAAATTATGTGGAATAAAATGACATCAAATATACTTTGGATAAGTTAAGCAAACTAGATAATTATGATATAATTGTTTGTTTTTGTCTAATTGTTTGTATTTGCATATTACTTTAAATCAGTAGTTCGCTACCAAGTAACGAGAAAAAACTTGTATATATACAGCATGAGTTTCTCGAGAGTTGCCATTTTTATTACAGCCAAACCGTCGATTTAATCGAAAAATTGTTCAAATAAGAGTTATGGATATCGACGGGGACAACCGATTGCTATAGTCAGGAGCCTTATAGCTCTTATGGCTTTCGAGCTATGATACAAACTTATAGATTTTTAAATGAGATCATATGTTAATTTTTCGATAAATCTGATCTAATGCATCGATTAAAAATATGAATGAAGAAAAAAAAAATTTTACTTCAGTTTATTTTTTGAATTTTCCTTTAATTTATCAATTAGGCGGTAAAAATACGCATATGCATTTGAGGCTACTTCAACCGATCAGAAGATCGGTTACATTTTTATTCCATCGAAGAAAAGAACCTTTTTCAGTATCATTCTCTGCCATACAAATGGTAGTAATTCAGATTCTAGAGTATAGATGCCTATGGCTCCTGATGATCATATAGATGAAGATTTTAACATTTTGGCATAATAAAATCAAATTACTTTAAAAATTAGTATTTAAGATAACTTAATTTAAAAAGAATTTGAAGTTATTCGTTAATTTACTGGAAAATATATTTATTTATTTATTTTTTATTTATAGAACAACAGATGGCAGTAAAAAATAGGGGAGAGGTGTGTCAGTAGTAACAGAGAGTCAATTGTAACTTTAAAATTTGCGAAACATGTATCAATCCTATTGAGGAGTATTGTATATCATAAAGTGGCTTTTAAAGTTGTGCTTTACTGACAAAACTTTCAGTTATTGTCATTTGGCGGTTTTCTCTCAGCAATATCAAATGTGTTTATATAAGCTAAACGTAAATTTTAAGTGCGTTAACAATTTTTTAAATTTTGCAGTAAATACCCCATCAGTTGGAAGAAAAGTGCTTTTATTGGAAACACAAGCAACCAAATAATATTTTCAGCACTTATGACTTTAAATAATTTCCGTTTTCTTGGCTTTATCTCTTTGATTATTGCACTGTTTGTTTTTAGAAATAATAGAAGATTGATTTGTTTCGAATATAAGAATTATTTAATTTTTTAACTTTGACTCGTGATCAATTGTATTTGAAACAAGGTATACAAAGTTCATTTATTATTAAGTGGTCAATGTATTTACCACCGTGCATGCACATACATTTGTTTTCTTACGTTAGGTGGCATTATAATAATTGACCACCCCTTAGAGCCTTATTACAAGCAATTAAAATTTTTTAAATATTTTTCTTCATAGCTCCATAGACTTATGTTAATTTAATTAAATTAAGTTTAAACATCAAAAATAAAATATTATGTCCTATAAAGAGTTAAGCATGTGCATGGATTACGCAAAAATTATTGTTTTATGCAAGTTCTGTATAATGTCTATATCTATGTACTTTTATAGAGTCGATCACAATGTTAACAGAATTTTAACAGAATTCATTTTAATATTATTAGAGTAGTTTTTGTTTAGTTTTATTAAAAGTTAAAACTTTAAACATTAGTTTTATTAGGAAGAATAAATGAGATTTAAAGTTGTGTGTTAGGAATTAATCCTAATATACATAGTTTATGTCCAATAATTTTAAGTTAATATTATATAATTAAGAGTAGGGGAGACCGGGGAAAAAGAGACAAGAATACGCTGTCAATGGGGTGTGGCATACAGCTTCCTCGTACTCGTAAAATCACCTTGGTAATTTAATGCCCAATATATCTTTGTATAATTTAATATAGGTATATAAATTAATAAAAATAAATAATAAACAAAACGATTCCTATAAAATTGAGCGAAGTGGGGCTAGCAGTAAACAAGATTTTGACATTTAATGGGATTTCATGGTAGCGCCGTGGATGCTATTATTCTGAATGCAATGAAATTTGTAGGAAGCTCTAAAACGTAAAATGTGCGTAAAAATTTTTATTTTGGAGGGAAAAAATTTTTTATTTTTCAAAAACGGTCACAATGCCTTCGCTACTTTAGTAGCAAAACCTTCACAATGCCTTCGCTACTTTACTCGGAAGCAAAATTTATTTAACTCTCAATTATAATTCTAATCATTATAAAAAAAAAATACTAAGTATATACTTACAATTAGCAGATTAAATGAACCTATCTGAATATTTTTTATTTTTGTATTTATCAAAATAAAATTAAAGGCAAAAAAAAATTTTTAATATTTTGAAAAATCCTTGTCTTTAATTGTAACTACTGCTGGGGTAATAAGAGACAACACCTCTAGCTGTCTATATCAACTAATGTAAACCAAATTGAAGTAATAGCAGATATCTAGAGAAAATTCCGAATCGATCAAATCTTTTTACTTATAAATACTTACAGCCGTTCTCAAAATATCTTAGCCTAAAAAACCTTTTCAAAACTTGGTTTCTGAAACTTGTTTGTTTTAATATTTAATACCAGTTAATAAAAAATTTATGTTCTTGTTATTTTGTACCATTTATATGGGCCAAAGACAATCCGTGATATGATATATGACAAAAAAAGTTCGCGAGCAGCAGGGCCCATCACGGAAGTCGAATTTTTTGCTACACCTAAATGTGGTTAAAAGGGTACTAGCCGATTGTCATTTTGGCGTTTTCAAAAATGATGATAAGCGTCCGGCTCATCGCGGCTTTAAAAAAAGGGTTTTTAAGGGCTGGATTTCAGTACATTTCAATTGCATGTCAACAGCAGTTAACAGGAAAAAAGCCAACACAATTCGTACGAGGGCATTCTTACCCATGCTTATCCTTTGCCTTTATGTTTTATTTTTAAATATTAAAAAAGGACTTTAAATAGTAAACTAAAAGGCCTTTATGAAGATATTTTTTCATTCCAAAAAAATCCAAAATTTCTATTTTATAAATAAAATAAATAATTACTTTTAACCACATATTACAACTCTATTGAATTCCGATGTAAAAGTAGGAAAAGTGGGGGTTAAGGTGGTAAGTGGGGGATAATGTGAATTCCCTAAAGGGCAAACCCTCGATATTAACTGACTACAGATACAAAATTTCAGCCTTCTAGGTTTACTCAGAGAGTCTCTAGGCGTGTTAGAAGATAGGCAAAAAAATCAAGGAAAAATTGGCGTAAAAATCGTGGGGGTAAGGGTTAAAAGTTGAGACCACTCAAAGGCACCTCCTTGATACTAGCTCAATCCAAATACAAAATTTCAGCCCTCTAGGTTTATTTGGGTGACATGTGCGAGTAGTACAAACTTCGAAAACGTCGAAAAAGCATGAAATTGTAGTTTAAAAATGGTGGGGGTGGGGATTTCAACTCTCTACGTTAATTCCGGGGGTCTGTGGGCGTGTTAGATCCAGCCAAAACACTTTTTTCCTCTCTACTCCTTCCAAATCACCCGAGGAAGCTAAGTTTTGGATATGTTGTAGATAATTGACCGAAACATTTCCAAATTTGCCCAAAATTTGACCCCACTTTGATAGTATTGTTGTGCAATGGAATGAATCCCACTTACCAAATTTCAGCTTCCCCCGTCCATTGGGGGCCCTACACATATCAAAAGGTAGCCGGGATATATATATATATATATATATATATATATATATAATATATATATATATATATAAATATAAATATATATATATATATATATATATATATATATATATATATATATATATATATATATATATATATATATATATATATATCAGACATTTTTTTCTGGAAACGGATAGCGCCCCTAGTCTCGCCTCGTCGCGTTCTTGTCGTATAGGCTGTATAAGTCTAATTTTTTTTCAGAGAAAAATTCGACTAAAAGTTCGAGTTAGATATGAAATTTTTTTTAAATTTTTCAAAAACAAAGCTACGGTTATTATCTCTCAAATTTTTAAAAATGGTATTAAGAGACAAGAGTAGAGCCCAGTTATAGAGAAGGTTTTTAAGATTTTCGGTAATTGTTTATTATTTGTTATGCTTTCCGTCAACAATTTACATATCAAAAATATTCAAAAATCTAATACAGTAACCGAAAAAAATGAAATCGGTGAGAAATCACGAACTTTTAACCTAGTTCAAATGCCAAGTTTTTTTCAATTGACTAAAGAAGATTTAAAAACTGTTACAAACTTATAAACAAGTTAGATATTGGTGATAAAGTAAACATAATATATTGAAGTTATTATTACTTATTTTTTTTAAATGTCTGGTCTTGAATTTTTGGTGTTTTTTTTTGACCTTGTCTCTAATTACCCCGGTTTCCTCTATATACATTTTTCATATCGCACCATGAGATTAAAAACTGCACTATCTGCAAAATTATTACTTTCGAGATATCAACACTTAAAAATTTTAAAAACTTAGGTATAACATCTACCAAAATTACATTTCTTAATAAATTTCTTTTAAACTTGGGATATCGTGAAATAAAAGTAAGCTACAAAATATTGTTTAGCAAATATATTAAAAAACAAAGTTATGTCTTTTCACACTTAAAGCTTTTTTATTTTAAAAATTTATTTCACCAAAATGAAAAAAAGTAATGTGTAGAGGAACTATCTGCCAGTTAATGCTTTTTTATTTTAAAAATTTATTTCACCAAAATGAAAAACGTAATGTGTAGGGGAACTATCTGCCAGTTAATACATTTGTAATACCCACTGGTATGATTTCAAATTCTTGGAATTAATATTTTCTTAGCTTGATCTGGAAAAAAATTTTAAAATACAGGTAAATAGCGTTTTAGAATGATTTTATTCAACAAAAAATAAAAATAAAAGTAACATGTACATTCTTAAAATTATAAAAATTAGGTATCTCTAAAGGCAAAAATGAAAACATTCTTACAAAGCAAAATTAATGGTGTTTTTAGAAACAAAATATGTAGATTTAATTTTTTAGAAACAAATTCTTATTTTTTTCCTGTTTTTAAATTGTTATAAGGTTGATGATATTTAGAACAATATCATTGTTATCCATATTTTTAAACATAAAAATTCGTCGCATACGTAAAGTGAGCACAAATAAACTGTTTTTCACTAATAAAATCAAAATAGACAAAACTGCAATTTATTTTGTACTTGTGTTTATTTCTCTTGTTATTTGGTATTCGTGAAAAAATAACATAATATTTCGAGGCCCCTCATACTATTTTGAATTATTCCCACGAAGTAATTCAATATAAAAAAGCATTAATAAGTGCAAAAGTGCTTTATCATTTTCTACTACTTACCAATGTACCTGAAACATTACAAAACTAAATGCAGATAGTGCTATTTATGCATCAAATATTAACTCATAATACATATTTCATAAAAGCCTTATCTTACATATCTTTTTTATATTTCACGATAAATTAATAAATTTAATACCAAATTGTAGTTCTCAAAAAACTGAATCCAAAAGTATCAATAATTGGAAATCTAAAATTTTTGCAGATAGTCCAGTCTTAATCTAATGGTGCAATATTACTTTAATTAAAATTTTTTTTAGATAAATCACTGTTGAAGGATTTAATCTATTAAATTTCATCTTAAATATTGAAATTATATTTAAAGATATAATTTGAGTTTTTAGTCCTCTAAATATTCGATAGAGTAATTTAGATGGTCGGAAAACAGAATAAGCTAAATGAAATTATTTTTAATTTTTTTTTTTTTTTTACATAATATTTTAACGTAGTTGCTCAGGAGAGATAGTCAGGTACAAAAGTACATCTCAACAAAAAATTTTCTTTTATCAAATGTTTAATAATGTATTAATATTCTACAGTTATTTTATTTGTATACCACTTGTTTTTTTGAACTTCCGCGCGCTTACGTTGTAGCAATTTAAAAAAATTGTTGAAAAAGCGTTGTAAAAATGTTGTAAAATGAGTTTTTAAATTATATTTCAAAAACGACGTGGTCAATAATTTTTATTTTTTTATTAAATATGGTTTGTAACTTTGTATTATTAAACATTAAATTTTTATCAAACTCCTTTGAAACGTTTTCATTTTATTCAATAAACATAGAGTTTTCCCATAAGAGCCCATGTTAAAATTACAAAACTTTGAAATCGATCTTCTCAAAATTGGGGTGATCAATTTTTTTTTTTGGTAAGGGCTCGTATTATTGGTATTGGATTAAATAAATACCTAGAGAAATTTCGTCGAAATCCTTTGAAAAAATCGTTTTATCGAACAACTACCTTAAGTGCAGCGGCTACGAGGCCATTAGCACTTGTAATAATACAATAAATAGTATAATGTTTACAAAATTTGTGATTAGTTATGGTTTTTGATCATATGATATCATTCATTATTAGTAATTAATCAATATATATATATATATATATATATATATATATATATATATATATATATATATATATATATATATATATCAAAACTGACTGACTGATCGATCAACGCACAGTCCAAACCGCTGGGCCTAGAAACGTGAAATTTAGAACAGGGATTTCTTATGTAACGTAGGTGAGCTCTAAGAAAGGATTTTTGGAAATTCATCCCCTGAGGGGGTAAAATAAGGATTGAAAATTTTTATAGAAGTCTGTAATTTTTTTAGATAGAAATATGGAAATTTGTGTTAGGTTACTGGTTTGAACACAGAAGTTACAGTGCTTTTAAAAATCCATCCCTCAGGGTTTAGGAGGTTGAAACAGGGGAAGAAACTTTAAATGGAAGTCTGTCACCTAGAAACGTGAAATTTTGCACAGGGATTCCTTATATAACGTAGGTGAGCACAAAGAAGGGATTTTTGGAAGTTCACCCCCTAAGAGGGTAAAATAGGGGATAAAAATTTTCATTGAAATCTGTAATTTTTTGAGTTTGAAATATGGAAATTGTTTTTAGGTTACTGGTTTGAACACAGAAATTCCAGTGCTTTTAAAAATTCATCCCTCAGGGCTTAGGCGGTTGAAACAGGGGAAGAAACTTTAAATGAAAGTTAAAGAAGAAACTTAAAATGCTGTCGTTTTTACAATTAGAAATGTGGAAACTGATACGGTATGGTATGCTGGTGATGTTAAAGTTGTTAAAAATTCATTGTTTAACGTTTATAAATGCGAAATTGAGTTTGCTGATTTGTTTGTTTGTTCATTTGACTTGCTTTTACGCTTCAACGACTTAACCAGTCAACTTAAAATTTTGCACACACATTGCTTGGGAGACGGAGACGGTTATAGGCCACCTTTTAAGCCGGGAAAATAAATCATTTCCGCGGGAAAATCTATGACAATTATGACAGTTGACTATTAAAAACCAGATTATTGGTTTCAAAGTTCCAATATTGTTAAAAGAGGGGTTGGAAAAGAACATAGACGACTTTTGACCCTGGGAAAACATCTCATCCCTGTGGGGAATCTCATTTCTGTGGAAAAATATATTTTAAATGAAACAAAAAAAGATTCCTAGAGTTTGTTCTCGAACTCTGTTTGTTAGCAGATAGAACGATATACAGCGATAAACATAGATTTTTACACCGAGAAAGTATCTGAATCCCGAGGGAAAATGTTTTTAAAATGAAACAATGAAATCATGACAACTGACTGTTAAGAAAATGGAAGATTGATTTTAAACATTGCATATTATTTACAGCGGGGATAGAAAGGAACACAGACTACTCTTTCGGCCGAGAATATATCTGAATCCTGTGAGAAGTCTTATTCCCGTGGGAAAGTATATTTAAAACGATAAAAAAAGGATCACTGACTTCATTCCAACTTTGCATATTGTTAAAACAATGTTATAGCCTACTTTTTACCCGGAGAAAACATTTTATTTCTGTGGGAAAATTCTTGTGGGAAAATGAAAGTACTTTTTATACTTTTGAACTAGATGTCATAATTTCAAAAGCCACTAATCGAAGGTCTGAGTGGGTTCCAGCACACACTATGCCGTCAAAAGTATGGGCACACCCTGAATCAAGGCATGTCCACACTTTTGACGCGGTACTGTATTTAATGTTTTGGTACATTGCCGTGTCAAATGTATGGGCACCCCTTGGATTAAAATGTACCCATGCTTTTGACGACGTAGAGTGTGCTAAAACCAACTTAGCCCTTCTATTGCAACGCGGGCGAAGCCGCGGGTAAATGCTAGTAATTATATAAAATTTGTTGATTATAGCAAGTGTAGACTTGTTAATTAAAAAATTTCACTTGTTTAATTTATTATTTGTATATTGTTTAGATCCGTAAATATTATGTTGTGTTTTTTTTTAGTTTAATGATAATTGTAGCTCTACCATTTCAATACAGAAAAATTATTTTAAAAGTGAAATTAGACAAAATAATAGATCTTAAATGTTATTTCAATATTTTAATTTTTTTTAACGATTTCAAAGGAAATTGTAAGCGAAATTAAACTAATTTTACCGTAAATGGTAGATTTCTGTTATAAAAATTTTAAAAGTCTTATTATTGTCTAGTCAATTTTGCCAAAAAAGAGCCGTAGAAGAAACCTTCGGCTGACTTTAAAAATTCGCCAAGTGCGTGTTTGACACGCACTAACTAATGTTCCTCACAATTAGTGGTCATAACTAAAACTTCTTAACCCTAGAATCATATGTACACGTCAAAACGACGTACGAACTTCTCTACCTGCTCCAATACTACGACTTGTTGTTACTTGTTTGCTGTGAGACTTCTGTTATCTAATTTATTTGTTATTATAACACACCACATATATTTGTTTTGTTTATAGTCATTGTCGTTTTGTTTGTATTGAAATAGTGTCCGTCAAAAGGACGTCGATGTATGATTAACGTATGCTTTTTTTGAAGATTTTGTACACTACATATAAAAGTTTTCCTAATTTTTTTTTAAAACTTATTAAAGATATGGATGTTATAATTAATTTATTCAATGATTATGATAATGTGAAAGATGATTACAGCTGTTTGACTTATAGAGACGACAACACTGAAGTTTCAATATATTGAATCGAAAACTAAAGAATGCATTTCGAATGACTTAATAAAAGATTAACAATTTATTTTGTGGAAAATATTTTAATTTTTATTATTTTTTGAGATCTTATTCGAAAAATTACTAACAAATTTTAGAAAATTTACAAATGTGCCTAATGGGGAAATAACTACATATTTTTATTACAATGATGTATTTATCTATTTTTTAATTTTTATTGCATTAAAAAAATTAATAAATATTTACATTAAGAAATTTTTCCAAATCCAATTTTTTTAAATATTTTGTTTGCTTTTGTAGTATTGTTATGTAAAAAAAATGTTTTTTGCAAATAAACTCTAAAACTCTCCGTAAAAAGTCCATCCGTCAAAACGACGTCGATGTATGATTAACGTTTCTCATAGACCAACGTATGATTCTAGGGTTAAAATATAACAGTCCGGACACATACGGTCACGATGTGACACATACGAACACGATCGTACTGAAATCAAAAAATAGGTTATACTTTAGGAATAAAATTTATTTATTAGGAAAAATATTTTATCCACCTTCATATCCCGTTATAAAAAATTCATGATTGTACGGAACACTGATGAAACAACTGATTGTACGGAACACTGTTAGCGCAAGTACAACTTGCACTTGACGACTTGTTTTTATTAGAGCTAATTATGTATACTTATAATAAAAATTAGAAATAAATAAAGGTTTAAAAAATATTAACTACGATTTTTTTTTTAGAAACACAAAAGTACAAAGACAACGTATTTATTATATCACAAAAGTTATTTCTAATGAGTTTATCATAATTGGAAGATTTTCTTGATGTGTACGAATAAATAAAGAAGTAATAAAGTCCTGACACGTTATTTTGTCCACCTACGTGCACATTTTTTTTTTATTATATCAAATCTTTACGGACGAACGAACGAAAACGGACGAACTATGACGAAACGAATAGGTATAAAATGAGCGAAAAAACCGACACTAAGAGCCATCTTACAGTTGGGGAGAAAGTACAATGATGTGCAATATAGCCCTATTTTTGATAGGATTCTATATGTATATAATTTTTTCTATGAATTATGTGGA
This sequence comes from Brachynemurus nebulosus, assembly GCA_035578155.1. NCBI lineage: Eukaryota > Metazoa > Arthropoda > Insecta > Neuroptera > Myrmeleontidae > Brachynemurus > Brachynemurus nebulosus. The sequence continues at coordinate 5,966,788 of JAPWDM010000006.1, read as the reverse complement.
CTTGTCGGTAAGTATGTAATTATCACAAATACGTAAAGATGGCTCTCTGTGTATTAAAATAAGTTATTAGACAAAGATAACAATTTTTAGAATCTGTCCCATTATTAATAATTTTAAGAAAAAACAGCGAAAGAAAGAGATAAATATATACACGCTTCTATAAAATAGAAAGAGAAAGAGAAAATGTTTTTTTTTTATTGCAATTTTGTTGTTAATTTCATTTTACAAGTAAACTTGATTGTGCATTGGCCACCAAACCATAGAGTTCACAGGTACATGAAATACATACAATACACAGTCCTCTTGCGTTTATTCAATATATGAATGTAAAACTCTATAATTATTTACCATTTGTTCTCTGATTTACCACTTCTCTCAAATTTTCGGTCACTCATCAATTTTATAATGTTCCGAACTTACACGAAGTTAGTTCGAAACATAAAAATGCTACAAGCTGAGATTGTTTCCCTACCTGACTTACAATAATCATCACTCAGATTTACTGTTAGTTAAAATAATCTTCTTTGCTAATCTAAAGTAAATCTGTACATTGACTGTAGACCAACATTAAATTTAGTCAATAGATGGTCAGCTTAAATTATAAATTGCTGTTTCATTATTTCACTCAGCTGTACCAGCATATACCGGGTGGTCCAGAATTATGTGTCGTATTGCTCTAGAGTTCAAAAATAATAGTACCTTTTTATGTACACTTTTTCCAAAACTCAATAATATGAGAGAAAATATACAGGAGTGGAATGTAGAAGGGTGGAACGATATCGCCTTCTTATTTTAAATTTATTTTAGGCGAATGGTACCTACACATTATTCAATAATTTATGATTAGGGGATAATTTGCAGATAGATACTTGTACTCTAAATTATATAAAAAACGGTATTATTTATCGAAGTGTAACAAGTATACCTTTTTGAGTGTAATTGTCTGAATAATCATATTGCTAAGATTTTGGTTAAATAACTTCAAATTAGAAAAGGAAAGATGTGATAACTGACACCCACCACTCAAAATACCTCCTTAATCATAAGTGGTGGAATAAGTGTTAAAATAAATTTAATTATGCTGATGAAAAATACGTACGCTTAAAATATCAATACGTTATTTAAAAGCGTTCGAAAAATATTGTGTCCCTCTTACTGAGTTTTGGAAAAAAAGTGTACATGAATAGGTACCATTACTTTTGAACGTAGTTATCAGTCCTAACAATTACGGTACATGATTCTGGACCATCCTGTATTTATCCAATGTTCTTGATTAATTTAATAAAAATCCGACAAAAATTAAATATCCATGAAAAATAAAACAAATAAACTTAAATATATTAATATTAACAAATTCCATAGTGACTATGGTTCAAAATATAGATAAATAAATAGAGGACTATGTAATTATTCAGTTGTTCATATTGTTTATTTTTACTGCATTTTATGGTGAATTTTGAATAATAATTACTGAACAATATTTAAAACAATAAACAAAAGTGCAATAATTACTATTTATTTGTCAATAAATTATTTAATTAAAATATTTTATAAATAAATACATTCGTTTATATAAATTCATAGTTCAATAATATTTAATTCTGTCGATTTAATACCACTATCGAGCGTACATAGGTACCTATTGTGTGTATCACACAACGTAAATATTTAAATTTTATGTAATATACTGAAACGTGTTAAAAAATAATACTATTGAATTTTTTTATTCATATTATTCAATGTAAAATTAATGGATATACATGTCGAGCCATTACCGCCATTTTAGCGTAACCGACAAATATCAAATTTTACACGAGAAGGATTTTTTAAATATCTGTATGGCGCTTGCGATATTTCTGCTGTCTTAATTTTATTACGCCTGAACGTATTATTCCTATTATTTTATTAACCTTACGATAAAAATGGTTATTGTCGATTACGCTAAAATGTGAAAATGTGTTGTATTAACGATAAACTAAGCAGTTGCTATAACTCGTTAATTAACGAATTTTGGAGAAAGACGTTAACACTGCCTGGTCCGTTACAGTTTAAAATGTTGCTTGCTATAAAAATCTCAATTTCGATAAAAGTATCGCTTACGATAAATCGGCAGTAATGGCTCGATATTATAGTTGTTGCTACCTAAAAATAAGTTGCTGAGCATGCTAGGGAGCTTTTGTACTTGGATTTGTACGTCGTGGATTCAATGCTCGCAGGGTTTGATAATTACAAATTAGAAACTTCGTATTCCAGGTAAATATCAGATTATACAGGGTGTAAAACAAATAACTTTCGTCCTTTTGTGGGGTGACTCATAGCACCCTGTAGACACTAAAACCGCAGGAATTTTTTCGGAATTAACAGTCGCGTCACCCCTCAAAAGGATAAGAGTTAATTATTTCTCTTACACCCTATATATATATATATATATATATATATATATATATATATATATATATATATATATATATATATATATATATATATATACAGGGTGTAAAGGAAATAACTCTTATCCTTTTGAGAGGTGACGCGACTGTTAATTCCGAAAAAATTCCTGCGGTTTTAGTGTCTACAGGGTGCTATGAGTCACCCCACAAAAGGACGAAAGTTATTTGTTTTACACCCGGTATATTGAAGTGGTGGGTAGCAGATGTATCTGACCGAAGAGTTCATCTAACTTCATTTTCCTAAGAAAACAACTACATAAAAAATGGGGGTATTTTAGATGTTGTTTAGGTGTGCCAATAAAAAATTAGGTATTTTAGAGGTTTCCGAGAAAACGTGAAAAGGGGCGGCTAGATTTACGTAGTAAACCTGGCAGTCACATAGGTAAAAATAAATGTTTTTGTTGTACGAAATGTACAAAGTGTGGAGAATCAGGTGTAAATTAGTTGTTTTTCAATCATCTCGACAAAAATTTAATAGAATCAAAATCTTAAGCAAAATCTCGTCAAATATTCTAAATCATGGGGGCGCTGTGTATAACGTTAAAACTTTACACACAGCGTTTCTACTGTTTCTTGGATTTTATATATTTTATTAAGTTACTGAGTAGAAAAGTGTTAAATGTCTCCCTAACGCTCCCACTAGAAATATAAATATAATAGTGTGAATAATGTTAAGATCGTTATACACAGCGCTCCCATTAGTGAGTTTATATATATATATATATATATATATATATATATATATATATATATATATATATATATATATATATATATATATATATATATGCCACTGAACGGGAAAATAAATATCTGCATAACGTTTCCAGTGCTTCCACTAGAACTATGATAATTATAGTGTGAATAATGTTGGAAACGTTATATATACGGGGTTTCCACTGATTTATATAGTTTATTATGTAAATGAATAGAAAAATGCCAAACATTTCTACAATATAATAGCACTCCCACCAGTTCTATGACAATGATTACCTGAGTGTGGGGGAATTCCAGGACCGTACTCAGTAAAAATAAAATATAAATTTAAACTTGTAAATATGGTAGAAAACATCCACTGTTGTTCCAATATATATTGATACCTTATTACTATAACTGATTTGTTCAAAAAATTTTTTCTCGCTTTATCATTTGAATTTTGGACCTATATTATTTGAGTAGTTCTTGTTCTAACCATATTTTTGGTTTATAGATATTTATGTTCTTAAGTAAGTTGAACTATTATTTTAATTCATTTTTATTTATACCCATTTATTAAAATAAGGTTAAAAAATAGTAACATAAAATTTATTGAGAGGATCATTAATCTTAAAATGTCTAATCTCCTAAAATAAATATACCTACTTTTTCTTTGCCAATCCGTAAAAAATTGGCAAGTATTAATTATCACTAAAATAACCTTATTGAAACTAAAATTAACTCAGGTTTACGGTAAAAAAATATATTTTTACTTCATATTATTAATATGCAATAATAATCCGCCTTGCTAAATTTTCCAGACCATCTTCCGCACTTTCTGATACGAACGATTCTATATTCTCAACAGCTACGTTTTTTAGAATACCTTTCAATAATACTGCGATAGTAAAATACCTTCGTCTTCAGCTACTATTATGTTTTGATCATTCTTGAAATGTTTTTTAAACGATATAAAAAAATACTTGAGTTTGTCTCTGTGCAATATTTACATATGTATAAACAATGATAAGGGTGAGAGAGATAAAAAATTATATTTTTATGAAAAAATAAATAAAATATTTACTTCAATTAACGAAAAATACTTTAAAAAAATTATTAAAGTATTTACTTCATAATTCACTCAAATACACGCAAAATATTATGAACAAACATCAGAAAAAAAAATCTTTATTAACAACAAAGTAAGGTAGTTTTCGTATCCTTAACAAGCCATATCTGATTGTAGACCATAATGTAATACATTACCTTAATGGCATTTACTTGACCATTTGTATATCTAATAAGTAATAACTATGTTCAAGCCTAAAATTAAATTTGCAAACTCCGGTGTTAAGATTCGAACAACTATTCCAAAAATTGTAAAACAGTTAGTACCTAAAAGTTGTTTTTAAGTAGATTGTATCATTGGTCAATTTTCAGGTAACATTTTCAACATAGAGCTCTCATTTACACAGGATCAGGTATTTACAAGAATACAAAGCAAGTAATGTGCTAGGTGACGATTTATAACCAGAATAATACAAAATATGGTGAAAAAATTTTTAATTTTGTCCAATTTTCACTTAAATATAGAGGTATATTATTTTCAAAAAGTAAAATTATCTACAATTAATTATGTAAAATAATAATACGTTAAAAATATCATTTTCATAGTTTATCTGTTTTTCCTCTTCGCTTTGATACTGCAAAATTGTTTAAAATTTATTTTTAAAAATTTCTAAGAAAATAAATAAATTTTCCCAAACGATTTTTCAGAGATGATACTTTTAGAGAGTTGATTCAAAAGTTTTTATTATTTTATTCAGTGGCTGAAATTTTGAGAAAAACGGGTAAGATATGGGCAAATGAACCCATTATAATCCATGGGAATTAAAAATAAAGGCTAACTTATTTTTTTTTTTAAGTTACGTAGTTTCAAATTATTTTATTTTAGGTCTATTTCATGATTTTTTTTCTGTATTAAAATAGAATACAATCTCTTCAGCTTTTTTATAAGTTTCTATTTGATTGTACGAAAAATTTTTGTCATTCAATTTTACAATGCTTTGTTTATGTTTCTTGGGGTCAAAGTGGACTCCTCAAAAAAAAAAAAAAAAAAAATACGAGTGGATGGTGGGCAGTAGATCACCATTTGTAACGACTCAAAATAAAAAAATCAACAATATTCTTGTTCCATATAGATTTGTCTCTATCGTCCGAACTCGGATTAAAAATTTATATTAATAAATAACAAAATTGCGGACTTTTAAAAAAAAATTTTCAAAAATTGTAATTTTTTTCATTAAAAATCAAGAATAAAATAAGAAACTATTATTAAAAATAAATGATTCTAGTTCAGACGATAACCACTAGTGTGTAGAAGAACGTGTTAAAATTATAGCCCGATCAGTTTATTAGAATTTTGTCTCTTACTGGCCACCAGTCGAAAAAAAGTAGTTTCTAGGAAGACATGTTTAAGGTACTATTAGTGAGTTAAAAACTTTTCTTTTGATGAAAGGTTCTATAAATGTTCCGAGAATACGTACTTAAAATTACAAGTCAAAATTAAAAGTAGAAAAAAACATACCGATTTTTGTATAGTCATGTTTTAACGACGCGACGCTGCGTAAAACCGGAAAGCCAAACAAAGAAACAACAGGATAGACACCTACCGGAGGAAGAATTTGCGATTGCTTATGGATTACTATATGGTTGCTAACTGGCTGACTAGCTATTAGTATATTAATCTATAACTTTTTTATAAAATATAAACAAAAATTTAAAAGAAAAAAAAACTTTAAATGTGTTTTGCCCGAAATGATATTTTTCAAATTTGCGCAAATTCTAGCTCAAAAACTTCTTATCCAATTTTAATAAAACTTGACTCGTTCTATTTATTATTATGCCTATTGTCCATCCCCCCACCGATCTATTGATTTCTTATTCTTCTTCCATTCAGACACTTAAAAGTGCGGGAAAATGAGGCTGTTTTTAAAACTTTTTTTTTTAAATATGCGTTATTTGGTGGGGAATGTACAATTACATTTATATATGTCTATATTAAAATGCAATATAATTTTTTTTTTCGGATGTACTGAGGACGTATCATTTGCGCAGATTTAGTTTTTTCAACTTCAGATTTAGTCAACTTCAACGCCCTCTGGACTAGAGAATCAAAACTATAATAAATAACGAGAAAATTTTCTTTATAAAATATAGATACTTAGTTGTCATATATAAAAAAAACGCCGTGATCTTCGGTATTGAATGTCTACAAGCGAAATGTAATTGAAAGTCTACCAGCGATTTGTCATTTTGGTGGTTTCAAAGTGGTTTCAAGTTTTTAAGGGCTGAATCTCAGTAAATTTCAATTTTGTGCCGATAGTAGTTAGCAGGAAAAAAGCCAACACAATTGGTACGAGGGCATTTCTACCCATGCTTATCCGCCAATTGCCTTTGTGTTTTATTTTTAAATATTAAAAAAGGAACTTAAATAGTAAACTGGATGGGCTTTATAAAGATAATTTTCTTTCCAAAATTTCTATTTTATAAAAGTAATGTGGAATCCCTAAAAGCACTAGCTGGATATTAACTCAATACACGTACAAAATTTCAGCCCTCCAGGTTTCCTTAGAGAGTCTTTAGACGTGTTAGAAAAAAAGCAAAAAAATCAAGGAAATATTGGCGTAAAAATCGTGGGGGTAAAAGTAAAAAGTTGAAACCTCCAAAAAGCAGTGGCTGGCTATTAGCTTAACCTGTACACAAAATCTCAGCCCTCTAGGTTTATTTGGGGAGATTTTGGCCCAAACGAAATTGTTAAAAAACAAGAAAAATCATGTTCTTTTTGATATAAAAATGGTGGGGGTAAGGGTTAAAATCTGAGACCGCCAAAAGGCACCCGTTTGATACTACTTCAGTCAAAATGCAGGGTTTATTTGGGTGACCTGTTCGAGTGGTAAAAAACTTCAAAAACGTCAAAAAAGTATGAAATTGTAGCTTAAAAATGAGGGGGGTGGGGTAAAATATTAAAACCTCCAAAAAGCACAACCTACGTACGAACTTTATCAACATACCAAATTTCAATCCTCTGCGTTAATTCTGAGGGCTGTGGGCGTGTTAGATGCAACCAAAATACTTTCTTCCCCCTCTACTTCCTCCAAATCATCCCAGGAAGCTGAATTTTGGATATGTTGTAGATAACTGACCGAAACATTATTTCCAAGCGGTTTGGAAACGTTTAATTGTTTTACCGCCCCCCACCACCCTCTTAAAAGTTGGGTGGGATCCAAAATCAAATATATCAGACATTTTTTTCTTTAGAATCGAGTTCTACGGGTTCGAAAACGGATAGCGCCCCTACTCTCGGCTCTCGCTGTTCTTATCGTATAGGCTATATAAGTCTAACTTTTTTGATTAAATTCGACTGATAAGTGCCCTAAAGTAAATTTTTCACTTGAATTTCACTTGAAAAATTGAATCAGTTATCTCAGAAAGGGCACATGTGGATTAGGTGTTAATAAGATAAGACACAAAGGATAAGAGTTATTTCCCTTACAGCCTGTATATAATATATATACACACATACATATATATATATATATATATATATATATATATATATATATATACATATATATATATATATACATATATATATATATCTATATATATATATATACAGGGTGTAAGGAAAATAACTCTTATCGTTTTGAGGGGTGACGCGACTGTTAATTCCGAAAAAATTCCTGCGGTTTTAGTGTCTTCAGGGTGCTATGAGTAACTCCTGTATATATATAGGAGGCCCCCTTGTAGAACTTTCCCGAAAAAAAAGGGTTGCCGAGCAAAAATTAAAAAAAAATTAAAAAAAGCTTATCTCTTCTATTCTATTGCTCGATTTTGAGATTTTATTCGATTTTGAGGAGACACCTATTGTGTGAGGCTCTCGGGGCAAGTTGCACCAAGTACCTATATGTAAGTCCGGCTCTGTGTTTATATACTAGCAAAATATATTAGTGTTCATTGATCTATGGAGTCAACACATTTCGATTGCTATAACAATAAGATTTAAGTATCTTAGCAAACTGTATTGCTCCTTCATAAATATATACTTACTATAGATATTTAATTTACATCGTAATGTTATTAACGATATGTAATGATTATATAAGTACGAATATTATAGATAATATCCGATATTATTATTAATACTTGTAATTAATATTCAGAAATATTTATTCTAAATAAGTTTACATATGTAACGTTACATTAATAACACTACAAGCCACGCAGCTACAATATTCTTTAGTATTCGCATGTATGTAATTATTTGTTATTAATATGTTTATAATAATTAATGCAAATGTACCTTCACTCGTATATGAAACCACCGCGGGGTAAATTATTATAATCTCTATTAAATATACATCTTCCTGTAATGCTCCTATATATAGAGTAGTCCAGAATTATATACCATAATTGCTAAAGCTGATAGTACGTTCAAAAATAATGGTATCTCTTAGAACTCATTAAGGAGAGGGTAAGGTTAATTCGTACAAAAAAGGCATGTTTTTGTTATTTTTTGTGACGGCACAGTTAAAATCTCTTTATTAAAACCAGTAGTACATTAAAGTATGACATTCGAAGAATATTGTATAAAATTTTCACGAAGAAATATTAAAAAATACAGTAATGGCAGCAATTATTCGAACGTATCTCGGAAAAAGTAGAATTGCGGTGCCCCTCATAACTTGGTGCTGGATCATCCGAAATAAAAAAAAATTAAGGTTCATTCGTTAGATAATAGATTTCCTCAGGTAACGCTGGGAGAGTTTTTCGAAACTTCAATTTTTCACTTTTTTGGAACACTTAAAACGGAAAAACACGATTTTTGCGAAAAAAAATTTGCCAAATTTGTTATTGTAAAATAAAAATTATTAACAAATTTGAAAAAAACTCTCCAGCGTTACCTCGTAAATTATGTACAGATATAGTGTTCAAAATTTCAAAGGATCGGTGCTGTAGTTTTGAAGTTATGAGGGGCACCGACTTTGAAAACATGAGCTGTGGGGAAAACGCTTTAAAGTTTTGAGCACTTAAAAATTCTTGTATAAAACTGATATAGAATACTTACTGCTAAACTAAATTTTGTACCCTACACCCTACAAAATATACAGTACAAGTATAAACATGTTAGTACTTCCATTGAAATTTCAATAATATAACTGGGAGAGAGAGGTATGCAGAGAGTGAAACATCTGCCAGGTAACAGCAAAAATGGTTATAACTTCGTCAATTTTGCTCCAATGAAGTTGAAATTTTGAGACAATATTCATAGCATTTTCGACGTGAAATTTCACGCTCTTTCAGAATCCGAGATAAAAAGTAGGTCGTTTCATTTGAAAAATATGACTTGACCTCAAAATGACCTTGAAAATGAAATTCAAGGTCAAATTTAAGGTCACCCTTTAATGTCCCGCCTCGTACCTAACAACTTTTATAAAGGTCATTTTTTGATAGGTGGCACCTCTGGCGAGATATTTAGATGCAAAGATTAAAATGGCCCAGCCTGTATATATATATATATATATATATATATATATATATATATATATATATATATATATATATATATATATATATATATATAGCCGTATACCCGATGGGATTTCCCATCGACAACATCTTTTATTTAGGTACTCACTTTCTGCTCACTTTTAATGTTTTTCCAAAGCCTAAATCAGTATCCACGTTTCTAACTTCAAAGATGACGAACTTGCCATACGAGCTTTAATTTCCTGTTTTAACCCCTTAGGGAATAAATTTCCAGAAACATTTACACAACTGACTTTTATTTATAAATAGAAGCCTAAACACCAATTTTCAGATCTGCTGTGCTAAATTTCGCCCTTCTAAACCCAACAGTTTAGACTGTGCGTTGTCTGTCAGTCAATTTTAAAGATTTATTAATTAAGATATTATTTACTTTAATAACCATGGTAATATCGACTTAATAAATTTCTACAATGATTGACTGACAGACATCGCACAGCCTAAACCGTTGGCTTTAGACGAATGAAATTTTGCATAGAAGTTCCCTGTGTAACGAAGATGAGGATTTTTGAAAATTCGTCCCCTAATTGGGTTAAATACGGGACGAAAATTTGTATGGAAATTCGTCATTTTTGAAGTTGGAGATACATAATAAAAAGTGTTACTATGGTTATTAAAATAAATAATTTTTAAATAAATCTCTGACTGAAGGACAACGCACAACCTGTACTGTTGGGTTTAAAAGGACGAAATTAAGCACAGGAGTTATGAAAATTGGTGTTTGGGCTTCTATTTATAGATAAAAATCAGTTGTTTCTAGAAATTTATTCCCTAAGGCGTTAAAATAGAAAATGAAAATTTATATGAGAAGTTCATCACTTTTGAAGTTATAAACGTGGATATTGATTTGGGCTTTTGAAAAACATCAAAAGTGAGCAGAAAGTGAGTAATAAAAAGATATAGTCGATGGTAAATCCCATCAGGCATACGGCCAGTAATTTTATATATCTAACTTAAAAAATGACGAATCTACATACAAATTTTCATTCTCTATTTAACCTACTTAGGGGACAAAAAATCCTTTCTTAGTGCTCATCTACGTTACATAGGGAACTCCTATGCAAAATTTCATTCTTCTACACCCAGCGGTTTAGGCTGTGGGTTGTCTGTCATTCAGTCAGTTGTCATATATATATATATATATATATATATATATATATATATATATATATATATATATATATATATATATATATATATATATATATATACATATATTGTATATACGTAAACCCATATATGGATTTAATAGTTTTCTTCAGTACTGCTATAATTAACTAATGATAATCTTATATATTATATATAATACTATACATTATATTATACATACATGTGTAAGAAGTAAAGCTGTAGCGAATATTCATATTCGCCTTCGGAAGCGTAGGTGCGAATATTATGCGAATATATATTTGGTGTTGGATTTTCATTAGAAAGTCAAATCGAAATTATACTTTTTATTATATGTATCTATAAAAAATTAAATTTCGCACGATTTCATTTTAAAACAAATTTATTCTTAATACATAATATACTCGACTCTTTTTTTACACGACAGCTTGTATTTACAAAACATAAACAGTTCATTTTTATTAAAAAAAAAAAAATTGTGTCCAGTGAAAATCTAGTCCATAAATACAAAATATTAAAATTGAAATTGAAATTAGCAGTAAAAATAAAGTTCACAACTCTTTATTGCTACTTGATACCAAGCGTGGAGTTTTATTGCGGACTAGACCAAGCACAATTCTCGGGTCTAGCAGAATATTCGGGTTTGATTCAAATGAAGAATTTCAAAATTCATTTTGAACAAAAAGTTTATGTAAAAAGTGTAGGTATTTGTTCTTATTGGTGTATTATTTCAAAATTGGCATAGAAAATGACCGTGTGAAAAGATAGTTGGGTGTATATAACAATCATATACAAAAAAATGCAAATGTGCGACTTGAGAATTTTCTGCATGTTTTAAATTATTTACATCAACTTTCGCATTTATGTTCAAACTCGCATACGCGAATTTCAGAAACTTAAAATTTGTTATATCTTGAGTAAATACATATAAGTATATATATATATATATATATATATATATATATATATATATATATATATATATATATATATATATATATATATATATATATTTGCGCGTGTGTGTGTATCTAATCAAGGCATGTATTTATAAATAAATAAATATTTATGTTTGTGTTTACGCATTGAACAAACTGACAATCACGAAGACTTTATTGTGGTTACAAAGCCTAACATGGAATAATAATAATTTAAACAAATAAACAGTGTATAATGATAAGCTATTATGTATTTACCCGTATATTTTGTACTAGCTGTACCCGCTCAATGAGAAGTAGGTATATGAGTGTAATAATTATACAGAACTTGTACAGAGCAATAATTTTTATATTGTCCCAAAGGAAGGAGACATTTTACTGTAATAAAAGGTAGCTTGTGTGTTGACCCACGTAATAGTGACTATTACACCAAATTTCAAAAAAATCCGTTCAATAGTTTTTGCGTAATATGTGCACATGCTCAAAATGTTTTTTATTTAATTTCCCGTAGGAATGAGACATTTCCTCGGAGTAAAAAGTATCTTTAATATTGACCCAGGTAATAAGTTATCATCACACCAAATTTCATTAAAATCAGTCTAGTAGTTTTTGCGTGATGCATGAATGGACAGACAGACAGACAAATGGATATTATGTTATGTACAATTATACATATTTACTTATATATTGATATGATATATAAAAGCTCGTGTCTGTAGTCATCTTTTAATTTATAAGTACAGTAGCGCCTCGATTAATTGTCACTCGATTATTTGTCAGTTTCTGTTATCCCTCACCGCCTAGTAAAGAAAATGCAGTCTCTGACATTAGGTAAACAAACGTATACATAATCTCATAACAAAAATAAGTATTTGTTTAAATAAAAGAGTGATTGCAAAGAACATAAAATTATTTTATATGTGTAGATAATGGTAGGTAAGGATTTTACCTTTTTGTAACTTAAAGCTTTATATTATTGGAACTTTATTTTAATAACTTTCTAAATTAAAATATACTGAATATGTATTAACAACTTGCAAACATGTTCATTTTCATTTTCATCTCAAAGTCAGCAGGCCCAACGAGAAGGTAGGATAGCCGGGGTTGCAGCTCCGGAGCCCGGGCTTGAAAAAGGGGTCCGTAGCTGTTAGTAAGGCGCCCCACCCGAGGAAAAGTAGAAAAACTGTTTTATAACTCATCACTTATATATTGGGAGAAATATTTTTAAAAAATATAGTTTATTCCCGGGGCCCGTTATGAAATTTTTGTTATCTGTCTAATTCGATTAATCGTCACAGTTATGGTGCCGACTTCTACTGTACTATTCCTTTAATTGCAGAGTATCTTTAAAAATTTTTCATTTAATAATAGTGAAGTTCAACGGCCCTTCTTCTAACTTTCAGTCTATAGCTGGCTTTATCCACTTTTTTATTTTTTTTATACTTACTATATTTGAACTATTTACTTATACATTACATCATTACGATCTGAGTGGAAGATAAGAAACAATGATCAGTCAGATTTAGATAATGCGCGTCTACAGTTATCTTCCGTCAATAAGAGAGGTCAAATACTATAGCAATATCGAAATTCTTTTTAGACATATAATCTATATTTTAACATATTTTGGGTCATTGTTTTAGTCCAATCGGATTTATAGTTGTTTTTTTTTTGGATCATTGGCACCGGTTTTTTTTAGCCTTTGACCTTTAGCAGGCTTATAAGGGCATATGGATGGTTAAAGGAAAGGAAAAAAGTTTCAAGATACATTTATAATTATATATTTTTTATGTAGGTACCAAAGTTTTTTTTCAGTACAATAAAAGTGTTTTTTTCTTAGCACATCAATTGTAAAAGAACCCTTAAAGCTTTAACTGTTTAAAAAACTGTGAGAAGGGTATATACGGAAAGCCTATAATAGCCTCAAAACATAGTTCACCTATCATTTAAAGGAATTTTACAATGTTAAATACTTAATTCAGTATAATTATTTGATGACATTATAGGAAAAAGTTTAATTAATCTTAGGAGAAGAAAATATTGCTTAAAGATAAACGATAACACTTCAAACAAAAATAAATGATATTAATAATTTTGGGGTAAAATTTCAATATCTGTTATAAGAAATTTAAATAGCCTATGACAGTAGCGTTTCGTCAATTAAATTAGGAATTTTACACTTTAAACAGTTGGAGTAAGCATGCGTTATGACATCATACGACAAATTTCTTGTTTCTATTAATTAATACTTTCTCTCATTATGTAGTTTCCTTTTGATCAGACCGAGCAATTTTAGTCATTTCGAAGCAAATTTTACATTAGCAGGCTTATAAGGGCATATGGATGGTTAAAGGAAAGGAAAAAAGTTTCAAGATACATTTATAATTATATATTTTTTATGTAGGTACCAAAGTTTTTTTTCAGTACAATAAAAGTGTTTTTTTCTTAGCACATCAATTGTAAAAGAACCCTTAAAGCTTTAACTGTTTAAAAAACTGTGAGAAGGGTATATACGGAAAGCCTATAATAGCCTCAAAACATAGTTCACCTATCATTTAAAGGAATTTTACAATGTTAAATACTTAATTCAGTATAATTATTTGATGACATTATAGGAAAAAGTTTAATTAATCTTAGGAGAAGAAAATATTGCTTAAAGATAAACGATAACACTTCAAACAAAAATAAATGATATTAATAATTTTGGGGTAAAATTTCAATATCTGTTATAAGAAATTTAAATAGCCTATGACAGTAGCGTTTCGTCAATTAAATTAGGAATTTTACACTTTAAACAGTTGGAGTAAGCATGCGTTATGACATCATACGACAAATTTCTTGTTTCTATTAATTAATACTTTCTCTCATTATGTAGTTTCCTTTTGATCAGACCGAGCAATTTTAGTCATTTCGAAGCAAATTTTACATTTCTGTCACAAAAGATGTGACGGAGCTGTGTCGTTAATTAGAAAGAATAGCATATATATCAACAGAAAAATATGATACATAAAAGAAATTATCAAGTATTTGTTTTATATTACGTTGGTGACGGACAGCCCATCTTTGAACCGAACTTACAGGAAAAGGTCTTGAAGTAATAATTCTGGATTTTGATGAAACTTGGTAGGAGGTAGAACAAACAAAAATAACAGACACTTGGATTTTATTAGTGGTGCCGCGACTAGTGAACCGCAGACAGTTCAACTGCGACAGTTCAACCCCGACAGTCCAACCGACGACAAATCAACCTAACGAGAGATCAACCTAATGACAGATCGACCGATGACAGATCAACCGACAACAATTCAACCTAACGACATTTTAACTGAAGACAATTTAACCGTTGTACAATTGACTAACTAATAAGAACAAAATTATTTGAATTTTATCTAGCAATGAAATTTGCCTCTCTTGAGACTTGAGACTAAATAAGTATTTATGTAGTTTCAAGTCTCAAGGGTGACTCTTTACACAATTAAGGGTACACTATTTGGTTGGGTTTTGTTGGATTTGGTTACCTTTCGTTGAATTAGATTAGTTTAGGTGTTGTCTGGTTAGGTTAATCTGTTAAGTTGTATTTGGTTACGTTAGGTTGGGTTTGTTTATAATTTGTTGAATTCGGTTGGTTTAGGCTGGTTTTGGTTAGGTTAAGTA